>JALBCR010003046.1:0-27967 GCA_030710515.1 Abscondita cerata | reverse complement strand
AAATAAATAATAGTAAAATTGAGATCCCATTCTGAATCACATATATACTAGGGTGTCCAGAAACTCTCCTGACAAACGAATATCTCGAGATTCCTCTGATAATTTTAACGACAATTTAATCCAATTCACCTAGTTCGAAAATGCAGCTTCCTGCGGGAGCTAGAGCTCTGTAAAGATGGCGCCTTGGTAAAGTAAAAAATTAAAAGATAAACTTTACGAACTGACAACAATTTGACAATGAAAACGGAGGCTTACTTTTTTCAGTTACAGTTCTTCAACTAGTGCAAAAAATATAAATTAAAACTTTAATGACCAAAAAACAAAAATTTTAAATCCATTTGTCTAGGAAAACGGTATTCTAACTGACTTAAAGTAAGGAGTAACTTTAGTACTTAGAATACCTGAAAATTTAACAATCTAGTATCACAAATGCTTAAAAGTTAAAGACAAAAAAGTTATGCGTTAAAATAAACAGTTGACCTACCTGCAAAATTCTAATGCCTAAGACCGGTACTAGAAATTCGCAATTGATGGAATCTGATTTAATTTCTGAAGGCCAAAACCAAGTATACAAGTTTTTGCTTTTCTAAGTAGAAGCGTTAATGAGAGTATTCTGAAAACTGTTTAATAAGGCATTATCTTCAAAGATTTCTAGCTGCCTTAGGAAAACATTTTCGGACTAGGTGAATTTAATTAAATTCTGTCTTAAAATGATCTGAGGAATCTCCGGTCTTCTTTGTCATAAGCAGTACTGCAATTAATTCAGGTATATATATATATATATATATATATATGGAGTGGATAGTGGATATATACACACGTAAAAAACTTTTAAGTTTGCTAAATAGGTTTGCCTCAGCAACTCTTCTATATGATAACAATTAATAATAATACGGTCACGTGTACATGTTGGTTCTCCAATTGGGAGGTCTGATCATTGCACAATAAATGTTGATCTTCTTTGTAATGGAAATATACGCCCTTAATTAAAGAACAAATTTATAAAATAACTGATTATAATCAAGTCGAAGCTGCGTTACATAATAATTATGATTGGTCAAATTTAATCATTATTGCTGTAAAAGATAAGCTAATGGGAACATTTACATCAATTGTCACATCATATATCAATAAATACTCCAAATTTTGGAACTCTAAGTTGTCTAGTACATAAACCTTGGATAAAAGACAACTTATTGGATAAAATTAAATATTAAAAGAAACTATGGAGGCAGTTTAAGATCACTAACGATGAGAACATTTACATGGAGAACATAGACAATTTTCTAATCAACTACAAAGTGAATTAAAAACCGCAACGAATCTATTTGAAAACAATCTTCTACAGAATCCTAAGGCTTTTTATGGTTATTCGCGTAAGCAAAATCTCTCGTGTAACTGCTGTTCCAGTTGTTAGAAAACTCATCGGACATTCTATGTAAATAGAAACATAGAAATTGCTAACATATTCGGTAGGTTTTTCTCTACTGTTTTTACAATTCAACTTCTAACTTTTCTAATCCTGTTCTAAAATCTTCATTTTCGGGTGGCACTCTGTCAGACCTGTATATTGATGAAGAGGCATTATTGTTCTGAAATTCAAAAACTATCAGTAAACAGTGCACCTCGGTCAGATGGTTTAATTCCTAGGATCATCAAAAGATGCGCTGCATCTTTAGTCGGTCCATTAATAACAATTATAAATACTTCGTTAAAAAGGATACACTACCGGCAAAATAGCTGGACGCTACCGTTATTCTATCTATAAAAAGAGATGAAAATTATAAACCAGTGAGTCTCACGTCCATAGAGTGCAAACTCGTGGAAAAAAATAATTGTAAAAAGTATACTTGATCACTTGATCAAATACAACATGATGCCTCGTCACCAACACGGTTTTGTACCAGGGAGGTGTTATTATAACAAACCTTCTATCTACGATAAACGAATGGACCAAAATACCTGATTCGGGAGATACATTAGACGTTATCTATCTAGATTTTAGTAAAGCGTTTGACAGAATGCCTCACGGGTTACTACTTTTTAAATTGGAAAAGTTTGGCATTTCAGGTAATGCATTAACTTGGATAAAAACATTTTTAACAAATAGATCATTTGTAGTAAAAGTAAACAAAAAACTTTCAGACAGGTTTCCTGTTAGCAGTGGGGTGCCGCAGGGTTCAGTTCTAGGACCAGTATTATTTCTGGCCTATACGGCAGATTTGTTAAATAACATTCGTAGTCCGCACTCAGCTTATGCAGATGACTTGAAAATATTTGGCCCTTCCTGTACTTAAAGCAAATGCTAAAACCCACACTTGAGTTTATAGCAGACTGGAGTGACACCTGAAGAGTACCATTAAACCACTCAAATGGTTTCGGTGATTCACTTTGGCGGCTCAAACCAAAACATGTATTCAATAAATAATGAAGCTTATTTCCGTATCATCCCAGCTCGATTTTAGGAGTTTTAGTTAATAATAAATTGTTAAGGAGTTCTTTATTGTATTAAAGTTGCGAAAAAGTTCTTTTGGGTTATTAAACATGAAAACTTTTGTCAATCCATCATCCAGAATTATTTTTTTGTTACGTTAAAATTTGTTATGCGTGAAATTTGGTGAATACGTCCCTGGTGGGAAGCCGAACCTGTACTGACTTGGCGGCACTGTAAAAGTCACCAGGCGTGTACATGATTTATACGCGGTCTTTTTCCTGATGTGACGCCGAACGTATCGGTTGTGCAACTAAGCACCGAAGAAATATAAAACTGTGTTAAAAGCGTTAACGCACAAATGGCAATCATCGGTCGTTTTAAAGTCATCCTTGCCTCGAGGGATTCTGCTAGTAATTGGGAATGGCGCATAACTGATCATTACGTAAACATTTTACAAGTAACTTTTGTCCACATTTTAACACAGTTTTTTGTTCTTACCTGGAAATATCCCCTGGTATCGGCGCGAGTATCACCTAAATATATCTACCTGATTCAAATTCAAAGTACACTGGAGCATCCGGATTTCATTGGGGTTAACCTGGTGAGCTGTAATAGATGGAAGCTCGCAAGAAACTCGTTGTAACCCATTGGTGCAGACCTTTCTATCTCTTCGTTTCGCTTTGTGGGCTGTATTTGATGGAAGCTCGCAAGACTTTGAAAGTTTAGAACTGATCGTATTGGAGGTAGTCTTCGAAGTGGGTTTACTGCAGAACGGGTGTCACAGTGTTTCAAAAACTTTCTCTTTTTCTGATGAATCTGTCCGTATTGAAAGTTCTCTTGTTAAGGGACATCATTAGTGCCCAAGGCTTAAATCTAGGTAAAACCGGTTGACGTTCGATAGTCAGGTGAATATTTACTTTTTCTTATTCAGTGCTTGTAACTGAAAATTAATCAGACGTTCACGTCTAGTGCGAGTTACTGTTCGCACCAGCTGCATATAATTTTGTGTTCTCGACGTTTTATGCTTGTGTTTTACTTGTGAGTTTTCCTCGCAACTTTAACTGCAATGGACTATTACTTGCTTAGTTAAAGTGGCGCTTTTTATAATTTACTCTCAATTCACTAATCAACCTACACGCTCTAGGGGAATAAAATTCAGCTAGTCGGTCAAGTAAGTAAACTAAGTAAAACACGAGAGATAATTGGTCGACAGCTGGTGCTGGTTATCTTAAATGTGCAATTATTGCGAGTATCATATTTGAATATGATTTTGTATCTTTATTATTTGTGAACCTATTTTGTGATTACCTTATGTTATCTGGAAGTAGAGAGTGAGCTCGATTGTTCAAGGCTTTTGTATTTTTTGCAATGATGTGAGTCAATTAAATAAACTGAGGTGTGCTTATGATAGCCGTTTCTATTTAACCCATTAACAGACACTATTTTTTTTCTATTGGTGCTCTCTGTATGTAACATATTATTATTATTATTATTATTATTATCATTATCATACCTCACTTTGAATATGCCCCATCTGTGTGGCGTCCTCACTACCTAAAACATCAACATGTGGTAAATAGGGTCCAACATGCTGTAACAAGGTGGTCCCTGAGGTTTTGCTCAATTATCATATACAGAACGCCTGAAGTCGACTCTAATTCACGACTTTAAGGGAATAAATTTAAACTAAAAGAGGAACCATTTAAATCTAGTATCAGACAACATTTCTTAACTAACAGAGCTTTTGATAAATGGAATAATTTAACAAATCAAATTGTTGAATGCACTACAGTGGCTTCTTTTAAAAAATTTTATAGAAAACAACCAAATTAGAATAAAAATGTTTCAAAATAACCTATCTTAAATCTTGCTATATAGGTTCGCCTCAGCAAGTAGTTCTTTAATAATAATAATAATAATAAAAATTCAAACAAGGAATGAAAACAAAAAACAATGTTATTCAAAAATTAGCTGGAGCACTTGAGAGTAAATTAAGAATTATCCGATTTTTTTTATTACTGTTTATACTGTTTTATAATAAAGCAAAGTTCAAACATTTATGTTTGCTGTAGTTTACATGGGGCGAGTTGAAAATGTTTATAGTTTTTTGAATTTAAAATTGACATTAGAATTGTTATAATATCTATGACTTTTGTTGTTAGAAATCTTTGTTTTTCTCATCTCGTGTTTGTTTTCTACCTTTTATGTCCAGATTTGGAGTGAATTTGCTATTATAACAACAGTATAATCTGCATAACATCAAACTAAGTATGAATCATATAAATGCACGAGTCATAAGTTATATTTCAGTTTAATTTTTGGTGTTTGCTCATTTGAGTTGCAAAAACCTGTATTGAGTTCTTTGAGGCTCAAACGGACGAAACAGATGTCGAGAGATTCGTGATGTTTGTTTGCAATTTTACTGTAAACGATTAGAGATTGTTTTAAATCCAATGCTGAGTTAATCAAAGAATCGACTTTTGTAACTATTTTCACATCTGTCTACTGTCTAGTTGTTATAGTAATGTAGATTAGTTTTCGAATTGCTACAATAACACGAGAAAAAAAAACGTAAATACGTGAGCTTGAGCTTACGGGCAATTCAAAAAAACGTGAAAATTGACTTCTTAGTTGATACTATAATTTTCCGGGTTATTGAGCCGTGGTCTATTGGAAGTTCTTTCTCTTCTTCTAAACGTTTCGTTTGCTGCTGCGGATCATTTTCAGTTGCGTGGTCGTAGAACTCGTTTCAACAGATCATGGTTCAATAACTCAGAAAAATTGTTACGGTTTTATTTTTCAAATGTAGGACGTATGTCGTGAGCCGTCTTAAAACGTGTGTCGCGAGTAGTATGTTGCGACGAAAGTCGTATTTGGCGCGCATTTTGCTAATTTGCTATTGGTGGTAAATTAAATTAGACAGGATTTTCTAGACGTACAGCGGACATCTTCTCTTTTCGTTTCGTACACGCGAGTGTTTTAGCATATTTCTTAAGGTGAAATTATTTAATATGGGTTTTAAGATTTCCAATTCAAATTGGTGATTAAGAACCTTCTCTATCAAGTAAAGACCACACCACGGTTTCGCATTAATTAAGCTGCAGACAACCGGTGGATACTACGTCTACAGGGGTTGATTATCCTGCACAACTTCATCGAGGGAGTCAATCGCCTTCTGTTATTCTCCGCACACCTACCCTAAGAAGAATCATGGGATTATCTAACCTCGACAGTACGTCGATACCGTCGCTAGCAGAACACCTTCATTTTCGGGAATACATTCTACCGATTACAGCTAAGTTTTAGAATTTAAGCCACTTATTCATAATAATATTGCGTATGAAACTCAAGTACATATGACATAGAACGGCTTGATATCTAATATTTAAATAAATTTTTATTCGGTTTACACACCTCAACCGAACGTTTGTTTTAATCAGCTCAATAGGGGGTGGGGCGCTTTAGTTAGAGCGGTTGTTGCAGACACAAAGGCCTTTTGGGTTTGCGGGAGGTACTTACCATTTAATCCTAGTTTAAGTTTAGTGTAAATCGCCGTGTGTAAGTGATATGTGTACTCAGAGCCCTAATAGCAGCCAATCCTCAATTGGAATGATAATTTTAACTCGAGTATAACTACAGCTTACCTGAAATTCGACACATTAATTGCGAGCCTTATTTATTGTTAATCGAGGCTGCTGCTAACGCACGTAACTATATGCGACAGTCTCTCTATTTCTGTCATATTCTCCTAATATTTTAAGATTTGTTTGTTGTATTGAATTGTCTGTCTTTTTTTCTGGTTTGTGTTCGATTTGGTGTATTAAATTTTTAAGTAAAACCTGTTGATCTCCTGTTGGTCGGTTTTATTTCTTTTTTTATCCAGCAGGTGGCTCCTTGTTAGACCAGCAGTCTACTTTCTTATAGTTCTTCAGAGAGCTACGCGATTCTCCGACGAAGCCGGACGCTGCTGATCTAACCACTATAAATTCTGTATTCTCCACGAACTTAGTGCGCTACATCGAGCCGAATTTCCTTTGTTTTTTTTCTCTAGGTTGTTCCGTTAGAGCCGTCACTTCTTTTTGTTATTTTGTAAACCACAATCGTTACAAAGTATAAATATGGACACCAGACCTGAAAGTCAATATTTTTTAATTAACGCTCTAGTTACTTGCCAGTTGGTGCCCTATGGCGTTGTGGAAAGGTTAATGACGGGTCAATACAAAAAGTCTTTTTGTAACTCGGGTGCACACGGTTGCAGTGTTGCTCACGTCAATATTCTTAGAACTTTTTAAGTGAAGTTGGCTAAATGTTGTTTATATTGTTGTCAAAAAGGGTCTATCAAAGCCTTGAGTTTATTTTTGTAATTTGCATTTTAAGATGCAATATTTAAACTAGATTTTCATTAAATAAGAATTCAACGTAAAGTATTTTTTATTTATCAAACAACAATAGGTTATGGGTTCCAGGCTACGATTATACCAGTGTTTGTGAGTTAGTGTTTGTAAATAATAACAATGGATTTTACAAAGCATATAAGACCACTCAGTTGTGAGGCCGACTGGCCTTTGTGGAAAAGGAAGGTAAGAGACCTCCTTGATTACCACGAAGGTGCCCTGATGTAATTAATGGAAAGCTTGAAAGGCCAGATCCGTTGGATAGTTTAGCTTCGGAAGATAAAGTCAAGAAACATAAAGAAAAAAGTGATCTTTTCCGAAAGGCTAACAGCTATGCTAAATCGATGATAACAAGTGCTGTAACAGATACAGTATACCAAAAAATTATGGACTAGGAGACAGCCCATGAAGCCTTGGGAAGCACTAAAGGTACAGTTTGAGGCTACCTCAAAAGATCAACTGTTTAAAATATGTTCAGATTTTTTAAGTTCAGTTGGACACCAGCAGATGATGTGTCAACTCATATTGCAAATTAAAAAGCATGTGGTATGAAATTAACAACGGTTTAAAGGAGAAAAAGAAAAAGAGTTGCCTGACTTAATGATAGTGTGCAAGATTTTAAGTATACTACCAAGTCAGCTTCAGTTCTTTCAATCAAGTTGATGATGTTAACAGAGGAAGACAAGAATACCTTCGACGAGTTAGTTATTCAACTGTGTGCGTATGAAAGGAATTTTCTGAAGGTTGATAGCAGTAATTCAGTAGTTCAGGAGGCATACTGCCAAGAAGACGCAAGGTAAACCATTTAAATCTAAAGTTAAGAAAGGGGATGTCTGTAATTACTGTAAAGCAAAAGACCACTGGATTTATCAGTGTCCAAAGTGGATTGCTGATGGAAACCAAGACGATCAGAAATCGCATCAGTTGGAGGTACAGCAATCCTTTAATAGAAGCTGAAGCTTTCGCAGTTGAAGGGGATTCAGCTACCTGGTAAGTTGATAATGGTGGTACAAAACACGTCAGTAATAGTCCAGACTATTGTTCAGAGTTTTATAAGTTTGATAGTCCTTGTGGTGTTAAAGGAACATGACAAGAAATTTTGCCAGCAGTAGGGGCGGGGAAGATTTTGGCCAAGTCAAGTGTGGATGGTCAGGACGTAGTACTTTCAGATGTGTGGTATGTTCCTGGATTATCTAAAAATCTATTCTCAGTGCTCGCTGCTCACGATAAATCCTGATAGTTTATTCAAATCAAACGCTACAGATTGTTGGTTTTTGAATAAAGGTAAAGTGATAGTACAGGGAAACGTTCCACTGGGGAAACTCTGTACAAGACAGAGATTCAGCCACAAAGAGTCAAAGTAGATGTAAATATTGTTGATCAGTGGTCAATGTTACAGTTATACCATGAGAGATGGGGTCACCAAGACAAACGTCACGTGAAGGCCATTCAGAGGGAAATGGGCATAAGTGTTCCTTTAGAGAAAAACCTATGCGAGCCATGTGTCTATGGAAAAGCACATAGACTACCTTTTGGGCACAGAGAAAATGCAAGCAAGCCAGGCGAGCTTGTTTCAGGGGATGTATGTGTACCTTTTAAGGAATCCTTTGGAAAGAAAAGGTATGTAGCTATTTTTAAAGATAGTTATACAAAATTTCGCTACTGTTATCTTTTAAAGGAAAATCGGAAGTAAAATTAGTTCTAAGAGGTTTTCTTCAACATGCTAAAGCCATGGGGCATATTGTAAGAGAATTTTTGAGGGATAACGGAGGCGAGCTAGATAATTTAGAAATAAGAGCTATGCTACAAGCAGAAGGCATAACTCAAAGACTGACAGCGCCATACACGCCAGACCAAATGGCGGCACTGAACGAGAATTTAGAACTTGCATTGAAATGGCTAGAACTTTAAAGTATTCAAGTACTGAAGCAAGTTTTTCTGAAGAATTATGGGCGGAGTTAGTTGCTACTGCCACTTACATTCTAAATAGAACAGGAAAGTCATCAATAGAAGGAGTAAGCCCTTATGAGTTGTGGATGAAACAGAAGCCTAGAATAAAGCATTTGAGAATTATTGGGTCCATCTGCTATGCTCATATTCCAGCCCAAAAACTCCGAAAAATGGATAAAAGGCTATTAGAGGCTTATTAATCGGCTATGATGGTGATGAAAGATACAGGATCTGGATAAAAGAAGAAAGCAAGGTACTCTTGAGCAGAGATGTTACTTCCAATTAAATTCCAGGCAGTGTGATTAACGCATACAATTGCCATTAAAGGATGTAGAACATTCAAATGAGGGAAAGAAAAGCACTCAGGAAACAGATAAAATTTTGCCAGAAACAAAAAGGATTTTGGAGTCTTCTGAAGAAAGTAGTTCAGATTCTGAATTTGAACCTTTAGAGGATCTCGATGAGTCACTTGAGCCCTCTCCAGAGTTTTAAGAGATCGCTCCAGTTTAAAGAAGCCAAAGACTTATGATGATTATGTAACGATAAGTGAAGACATCATGACTGAAACAGGCACTCCAAATTCATACTGTGAAGCAGTCAGTGGGAAAGACAATTTCAATTGGAAGCAGGCGATGAATCAAGAGTTACAGTCTTTAGAAGAAAATGGTACATGGGAGTTGACCACCCTCATATAGAGTTAAGTAGTAGCAATGGGGGCATTCAGCAGCAATAACTAGTGCATTTTGCAATTACTTCATGCAAGTACACGGCGTACTTAGTGTAATTGCGCGCGCTTGCGGGGTGTGGACGATGTACATGTAGTGCTTTTTCAATTACTCTCGGTGCTTGCTACTTTTTTAATTACCTCCTCGGTAGTTGTGGGGTGCATTGCAGCAACCCATTTTCAATTACCTTGATGCAAGTAACACGGCGTGATGCATGCGCGCTTGCGGGTGTAAACGATGTACATGTAGTGCTTTTTCAATTACTCGGTGCTTGCTACATTTTTAATTACTCTCGGTACTTGTGGGGTGTAATTGGTGCACCCTTTTCACCGCCTCCTTGATGAAGTAAGATGGCGGATGCATGTTCGCTTGCGGGTGTAAACGATGTACATGTAGTGCTTTTTCAATTACTCTCGGTGCTTGCTACATTTTTAATTACTCTCGGTACTTGTGGGGTGTAATTGGTGCAACCCTTTCACCGCCCCCTTGATGAAGTAAGATGGCTGATGCATGTGCGCTTGTGGGGTGTAAACGATGTATATGTAGTGCTTTTTCGATTACTCTCAGTACTTGCTACATTTTTAATTACTATCGGTACTTGTGGGGTGTAACTGCTGCAACCCTTTTCGCCGCCCCCTGATGAAGTAAGATGGCTGATAGTGGGACTCGCCCATTGAGGGTGGCCATCTTTTCGAGTACTTGTTCATATGAGTGCTATGATTGGATACTTCGCCGCCCCCGGTAGGGGGTGGAGCGCAGTTAAGGCGGCGATTTTTGATTAGAATTGTGGGGTGTGGTCGTCTTTTCGAGTACTTGTTGATATGAGTGCGATGATTGGATAATCCGCCGCCCCCGGTAGGGGGTGGAGCGTTGTTAAGGTGGTGATTTTGATTAGAATTATGATATATTTGATAATGATATGCAAGATGGCCGTCTATAATTACAAATCGTCGACACCGCCCCGCGTCGCGGGTGGGTTTAATTAAGCCGCACTCGAGATTACCGAACAAGTTGGAACAGGGAATTATGTCCTTTTCTAACCAAGCCATCTCTCTCTCTCGATGTGCAGGTGTTGGTTAATTATAAATGCATAGATTGCAACGGGTGGATTTAATTAATTAAGTAGACCCGCGTTTAATCAAACAAGTTAGAACCTAGACTGGCTGTTTTTTTTAATCAACACTTCTTGGAAATATTAATAACAAATGGTTTAAACACAATTAAGCACTTATTAGTTTAAAATAACAACCGCTTATTTTTTCCAAAGACCGACAAAATTTTAAAACACCTTTTATCGACTCACATATAACCACCTGTAAATTACGTAGTTGATTGAAATAAATCATAAAACGTTAGTTTTAATTTATTTAAAATTATTATTCATAAATAAATATATATGATTTCTACCCCCGCTTGCTTCCTCCGCCGGGGATGATGGGGTGGTGGTGGTGGTGTTGTCGGGGCATCCACTGGAATTCGCGCCGCGAGACGGGAGCGAAGCCTTTCGCGAGCTGTCATGGCGGTCGCCGACTCGAACCATCTGTCTATTTATAAAATTATTAACAAAAACATGCAATGAAAATTCACTTGCTTAATAGCAATGAGTTTTATATATATAAACGAAACTTAAAGTAAAAATACATACAACAACTCCTAAGCGACCTTGCTCCCGATGTTCATACTCCCGGGGCACTCGACGGAGATGATCATCCATCATCTCGTGGGGTACTGTGTGGCCAGAGTCAACCACACACACGGACATCTTCGTTGTTGTTAACAGACGTCGTCGAGGCATTTTTTTGGCTCAAAACGTAAAAATTTTCACTTTTATATGCAAGCCAAAAGAGATGCGATATAAGATGAGACAAACCACCAACCCTAATTATCTCCGAAACCGCTTTTATTGGTTAATATGAAAAGAATACACCCTGACGCGCAACAGAATTGCGTTCATGGGACAATGTGAAAAGAAACAAGCAAGAGGGAGGCTCCTGGCTTAGAAAAACGAAAATCACAAGTAAAATATTAATTGAAATCGATTTAACTAGCAATTAAATATACGATAATTTGTATTATTTCAGAAGTAAACGAACGAGTTTAATTACGCGTCGTAAATTATCATTATACGGGTGGCTATGACTGTTGCAGATAAAAGCTGAAGAAAACGAAAATCATAAGCAAAAATATTAATTGAAATCGATTTAACTATACAATTAAATATATAATAATTTGTATTAATTTGAGAAGTAAAACGCATGAGCTTAATTACCCATTAGGACTTTAGTTAATTTTAAGCCTTCTCTAGCTTGGTTGATTAAACATGGGTGGGCTCGAAAATCATTTATGGCTGTGATATATTGTTCACTGTGGTGGCGGCTCACAATAGCTGATTGTGTAAATTATCGCTATATGGGTGGCTTTGGCCGTTGCATGCGACGCTTGAGAAAAAAATACGCCACCAAAATGTGTATTCTTTGATAGCATCAGTCGTGTTGGTTGTACACAATAGTAAATTATTATACGGATCGTCTTTGGGTATAGTAGATAAAAAGCTCGTATATTTAAACTGACTCTTAGCGATATCATCAAAAACCGGGGGGGGGGGGGGGGGGGGGGGGGGGGGGGGGGGGGGGGGGGGGGGGGGGGGGGGGGGGGGAGACACAAATGCAACCCAACAAATGGCTATTCTCTGATTTAGTGTTTTTTCCCCTTGGATAAGTGCTATGCAACAAAAAACTATCGTGGGTGGGCCAAAACGGGGGGGGTCGTGTGAAATATTCTAAAACCAATAATTATTCTAATTAAATTTTATTATTCATTAGAAGAAAATGTGGGTGATATTTAAATATATAGATAACAACTAGACTTTAATTTGATAAATTATAACTTATCCCGATACAAATATTTTATGTAAAACTTAAAATTATTATCTTCAAAGCACATTTACGTTGTGTTAACAAACCAAAAATGTTTTCTTAATTATAATTCAAGCAAATCAACTTTTTATGAACATGTTTCAGTTAATGTGGATCGCGCAATTTTGGTGTGTGAAGAGGTATCATATCAATAAATGGCTCCCAAACAACTCAAAGAATAATTTTAGAGAATCGTGTTTAAATAATAACGACTGGCAGTGTTGGTTAGAAAAGCAATCAACTTCTCGTTAATAAATTCTGATTTGTTAGCGGTTAAACACGCATAGTTATTTATTAATCGCAATTTATAAGGAAAGAATACGAACAGAAATGAAAAATCTCGGTTGTCATAATTCGATATTAAAGCTGTTTAATTCTGTAAAGCCAAGAGTGTTTTTAGTGGTGGGAATTAGGCTATATCAACGCGAAAGGGTTGACGCATAATCTCAGTCTGCATTAAATTATCCACAACGATGTCAGAATCATCAAGCACGACTCCATCATCGCCGTGGGCGTTGTCGATGGTTGATAATATTAATAAAGTAGCCAAATGCGAGCTTCATACAAAGGGTTTAATTAAAGACCTAGAGTTGAATAAAGAATATGCAATTGACAAGATTCGTTCTTTTGAAGGTAAATATGGACGCTGCGTAATAATCTATATCAAAGAGTGCTTCTACTATCTACCTAAAAGGCTTGTAACGCATTTTAGCAACGATGTTATTGATAGTTTTAACAAAAAGCCAATAGCCATTAAGAGGGTGGGTACAAAAACTGAATACAGGTGTAACCGTCGACCAGCTCCAGTTTGTGTTTGACCAGTAACACGCACCATCCATTCAAGCTCGCTCGCGACTATAAAATATAGATCAATTTAGTTACATAATAAATGTGGCATATTAATTTTGATAGAAAAAATTTAACATTAAATGTCGTTAAATAATTTAACAACGGGGTCATCGATAAAATAAAATATTCTTACAATTTATTGGTTAAAAAAAGTGTGAAAGAAAAATCGATGTGTTTTTAAAATTAATATCTAAATACGTTCGCTTGGCATCAAAAGTGCAAAAGAATAGTGTTCTGGTAAATACATCAAGATATGTTATTCAAACGTTTATTTCGAATTTACTGCTATATAAAACTTTATTATGCGAGTTAAAAAGAAGAAAAAGCCGTCAAAGAAGAACCGGTCTAGCAGAATCCGCTGGTTTGATACAGAGTCAGCCTTTTCGTGTAGAATTAGAACAAGCATCGTTCTGAATTTAACCCATAAATTCATCGAATCATTTTTTCTGACTGTCTTGAAGCGATCTGGTTGAGGATAATCCGATTAATTCGAAAAAGAAACAAAATATAAAAATAAACTTTGTGTTATCTGGTGAGTTTCTTAAGAATTCAATAGACGGTGGTGAAACGCGCGACGTCAAACACTTTTCAACTAAAAATTATTTGTTAATGATGAACGAAGACAACGAAACACTGAATAAAAGCGGTTTTGGCGTGTGGTTTGCTGAAAATACGTGCAATCTCTGATGAAAAAATGGAAAATTTTGACGAAAAGACTCCGGGTGGGCACTTTGTCGCATCGTATCCTTGGGTGTCAATATCAACAAATGTGGCGACGTTCTACATGCATCCTCTTATTTTCCTCTGCCTCGAGAACTAGCACTCAAACATGCTGTAATTAACATCAAAAAACAAGGACAATGGGTGCTTCTTTTGGTGTATAATAGCGGCGCTGTGGCCACCTCACAACAAAATAAAACCATCAATCGTGTTACATCGTATCCGCATTATAGTGAAAAATTAAACCTGGACGGCATCAACCAGCCTATGACATGGTTTAAATCCGGAAATTTGAACGTCAAAATAGTAATATTTCAATCAATGTGTACATGCTCCAAAAGAAGAAGAATGGAAAGTTTATCCGGTGCGCATGTATCGCACATCAAACGTGAAGCCTAACCATGTCAACCTGCTGATGATACAGGATCGATACGAGGTAGAAGCCGATAGCAGCGATGAGGACGCCAACGACGGTGAACAAGATTTCGAAGCCGACGACTTAGATAACGTTGTATGCAGACGCTCGGCAGGTGGGATTTCAGTACAACTCGAGATGAAATCGATTCCACCAATAGTAGTAAGTCCCGAATTAAATTTCATTACTGTCTAATCAAGCATTTATCGCGTCTTGTTAGATCGGAAGTCACAAAACACCATCACGCGATTTATTTATGCTAGCGCTGTTTAAATTATTTCTCTAGCTCTGAACGTTTGGAAAACATAAATTAGAATGTATCAATTTAAAGAAATGTAAAGTCATCATGCCAAAAAAGGATCAACAGTTGTGTTTAAAAATTATGCGAATCAAATGTTATTACCTTTTATTATATATGCGGATTTTGAATGCCTTTTAATAAAAGGAAATGATGACGATAGCGCTTCTTTAATTGTCAAGTTTCAATATCATCAACCTTTAGCGGTAGGTTCCTATTTGCACTGCGCTTTCGATAGCAGCGTGTTCTTACTACAGACAATACACGGGGTTAGATTGCGAGCGAGTGGTTTATAGACGAATTAATTCAAATATCGAACCCATTTTCTAAAAAATATTTCGACAAAGTTGTCCCCATGTTGCCTCTAACAGACGCGGAAAAATTAGAATTTGAACGTGCAACAAACTGTGGACTACGTGGAAAAACGTTTCGATTAAATCATCATCAAAGTTCGCGTCCACGACCACACTTCTGGGATCTTATAGAACGGCCGCGCATCAAGATTGTAATCTAAATTACAAACTAAAAAAGTGATATCTGTAGTTTTTCACTCTTTAACGAATTACGACGGTCATATATTTATCAGAAAGCTAATTAAAAAATGCAAGAATATTTACGTTGTGCCCTTAACTAAAGAGAAATATATAGGATTTGAAGCAAGCTTCGAAAACAACATGAAATTTAGATTTATCGATTAATTTAGGTTTTTGAATAGTTCTTTAGAAAAATTGGCTTCATATTTGCATATAAACCAGCTCTGTATTTCAAAACCCAATTTTCAGATTTGAATGAAAATGAATTTAATTTGGTTTCGAGAAAAGGCGTTATGTGTTACAGTTATTTAGATTGTTATGAAAAATTGACGGATATTGTTGCGCTGCCGAGTAAAGACGAGTTTTTTGATAAGTTAACAAACACAAACATTTCCGATTCTGATTACAAACACGCGGAAACAGTATGGAAGACATTCAATTTAAAAATTTAGGTGAATATGTAGATTTATATTTAAAATGCGATGTTCTTTTTGTTGGCGGATGTGTTTCAAAATTTTAGGCATCGATGCATTTCAACATACGCGATTGATCCCGCATATTATATTAGCCTTCCCGCATATGCTTGGGAAGCCATGATGAGGTATACTAAAATTGAATTAGAATTGCTATCAGACGTCGACATTTTAATGTTTATAGAGAGAGGTATAAGAGGAGGACTTTCGCAATGTTCCGTGCGGTATAGTAAAGCCAATAATAAATATTTAAATAATTATAACTCGGCAATGCCTGACGCATACTTGATGTATTACGATTTTAATAACCTTTACTCTACGGGAATGAGCAGTTGCTTGCCTACGGGAGATTTTAATTGGTTAAATAACAACGAAATTATTAATTTTGACCTGTTTAATATTCGCCCCGACTCGCACGTAGGTTATATTTTGGAGGTTGATCTGGATTATCCCAAAAAATACATGATTCACAATCATTTGCCCTTTGTCCAGAACATAAATTTCCGCCAAATTGCAAACAAAAAAATTGTTAGCTACATTGCATAACAAAACCCGCTATATAATTCATTACAGAAATTTACAGCAATGTTTAAACCACGGTATGATCTTAAAACAAATTCACAGAATTCTCTCATTTAAACAATCCGCTTGGCTCAAACCATACATAGATTTAAATACGCGATTAAGAATGAATTCTCAAAACGACTTTGAAAGAATCTGTACAAACTATTAAATAATGCGGTTTTTGGTAAAAGCATGGAAAACGTTAGAAAACACAAAACGTAAAAATAGTCCAACAATGGGGTGGACGCTTCGGTGCGCGTCATTACATAAATCAACCAAATTTTCATAGTAGAACAATCTTTGATAATAACACTGTAGCAATTGAGATGAACAAAACAGAAGTGTTTATTAATAAACCAATTTATGTAGGTATGGTTATATTAGATATTTCTAAAATTCCCCTATATAGCTTCCACTATGAATATATGATGAGAAAATTTGGTAGCAATAATTGCAAGTTGTTGTATACAGACACTGATAGTCTGATTTATAATCTTACAGATAATATATATGACGTTATGAAAACAGATTCGCATCTTTTTGACACGAGCGAATATGTAGAAAATAACGTTTTCGGTATTACTAGGTGAATAAAAAGTTGTTGGCTTGATGAAAGATGAAAATGCGGGTAGAATAATGACGGAATTTATTGGATTGAAATCCAAATTATATAGTTTCAAAATACAACATTCAAATATCGACGAACACAGTGCAATCAATAACGTAAAAACAGTAAAAAAAGCTAAAGGTGTTTTAGAGAGGGTTGTTCAAAATAACATTTCATTTGATGATTACTTAATGTGTTTGACAGAAAATGTGACATTTGTACGAGAGCAGAACATAATTAGAACATTCAAGCATGATATCTTTAGCATACGTCACCAAATAAAATCGCTTTGTCTGGTTCTGACAATAAACGTTTTGTTCAGCCAGATGGGGTTAATACGCTAGCATGGGGGCATTGCTCGATATCAAAATAGCTGCATGATAATATCTGATCCGTAATTAAATTATTGTCATTGTCATATTTCTATTTATTATGTAACTAAAATTACGATCTAACTTAAGTCGCTCTTGCTTGTTTAATTATAGGCAAAATTTTGCTGTTAGAAATAAGCTACATTGTAACCAATATTTTTAAGTTTTATATGTTTAAAAAATAAGTAGAATGTGTTTTATGAATTTTGCTTAGTTTGAATTCAATCAATTTTATTTCAATGAACTATGTGTTTAAAAAATTTGTATGTCTTCATAAAACGCTTTCAAATTAGCAATAGCGTGTTTTTGTTTTATTAGCTTGTGTGAAAAAAATATGTGTGTAAGTAATGAGTTTTATGTGTATCAATTAGTGTGGATTTGAATAATTTTTAATTCTATGTACACGTGTGTTTCAAAATGTATTTTAGATATAATTTGTTTATGTAATTGTGTTTACACTCGCGAGCGATTTTTTTTTAAATAAATAGATGCAAATATTTTTTTTTGTTTTTTATTTACAGATCTTTCTATTACATTCATATAAGTAAGTATTTAGCGCTTATAAAACATCCTCGGTATTGATCCAGCTGTTTTCTTTGTGTCCGAGCCAGCTAACATAAAGTCGGTTAATGCGCTGTTTTAATACTTTTTCGATTAGATAAACATCGGGGTGCCTAGTTTTCATAATTTCTTCTTGGTAAAAACCTCCGCGAATCGGGTCACCGTACATATCCTCAAGCAAATATGTAACAGGATTTGTAACTTGGACTTTGGCGATTTTAAATAACTCGCTAGTCCAATTATGATTGTACCCTTTTGAAAATACACCTTTATGTTTAGAGATTCGTACGATGTCTCCTGGGGCATAACGTGGTTTGTCCAAAACAATTTTATGCGACCAAATACGTGAGTTAAGTCTGTTTTTGATGTTACGTTGCGTGGCTTCATACCAATTGTTCTATGCCTCGTATCATTATAGTCTCTGGCAACACCGTCAATTAAATTATACCATCGATAATTGCCTTGCAGACTAAATAATTTATAGAGTCGGTTTTTATGGTTCGTATCACGCGTTCGGCTATAGTCGCCTTTTTGTAGAATACGTTGAATAATGATTAATTTTTTCTTATCCATGAGTTTCGAAAACGTACTATTGTAAAACTCTTTTCCAGCATCGGTTTGTATATTTTTGGTGCGCGCCTCGAATTACGGAAAATGTCGGACAACGCCTTAGTAATTTCTTCACCACGTTTGGATTTTACAGCACGCATCCATAAATATTTCGAAAAACGGTCGATAACAACCAAGATGTATCGAAACCCTTTATTAGTGCGCGAAAACGGCTTGAACTCCGCTAAATCTAATTCCCACGTGTCGTCGAATCCCCTAATAATGACTTTTCGGCGTCTGAATTTCTTCTAGCGGGCTTATGTAATTCATTCACAACTTGTTCCTTCGACATGTTATCTGTGTGTTGCGCTTACGTTCTCTCTTAAATTTTGTAACAGACTATTCATTTTGTTCAAATCTGATCTTAAATCACGTATAGAATCATCTCTAGATTTAACGTTGGAATCTAGACGGGCATTTAATGTTTTGATATCAGCTTTTAATTCGTTCAGATATCGTCCGTTTACATACGGATTGTCTTGAATTGATTGTTTAAACATATCTAGCGTAACGTCGTTCACTGATGTTTTTACTTTATCGGGGATCACTTTTTGAATAATTTCGTTGATGTCTTTAGCGTTCGTTTGCTGAATATCATTAATTTTATTAATCGCTAATTTTAATTCGGCGTATATAGTATTCGCATAAGCGTCAGTTGATTTTTGAAAAGCGTCAATTGATCTTTGAAGTTCGCGACTTGTAGCGTCCACGTATTCCTTATTTGCGCCATCGGTTTCGATTTGCGGATATCCGACGTTTTTCAGTTGCATTTCGTTAAAAAATATTTATCTTCCAAATAAGTTTTTAAATTGATTGCGTTATGTAAATCGAGAGGGTCTGCGATGTTAATTAGTCTTCTATTTTCCATGTCGTAGTTGTTGTCTGGCGTTATTTTAAAACCAACACCTGGAGGACCTCGTAGAGATGTCACACTCGCCGGCGTCATCGAGGCCGATAACGGGCGTCCAAATTTATCAACAGACATGTTAAAGCGACGCTTTATGTTTAGTTTGTATCTCCTCAGACGTCTTTTATAAACGTCTCTAGGGTAGGTGTTGATTGTAACAACTTTTTTTGTTTAAGATGTTCCATTAAATACACCAGAATTTGCCCTATCACCGACGCCGTCAAATCAAGTTCTACAATACGATTGTTGAGCTTCTCCATTGCCCGCAAGATGGGCGAAGCTGTTGTTGATGTCGCAAGTTCCTCTATGCGTTCGTGTATGTGTAGCAAACGATTTGATAGATTAGCTTTTCTCAGAAGAGGATTTTCATTAAACAACTCTTTGAATGCAGCATCCATTTTCGCTTTGACATAGCCCGGTAGCGCAGTTAAAAGAGTAGCGATTTCTCCGTTCACTGTTTTTGTATAGCATTAATTTTTGCTATTAGAGACTCGATTAATGTGTTTGAGCAATTGCTAGCATTGCTATGTAAGCGCCAAATTTGTCTATAGACGTCATTATTGTTTCGGGTATCACTCGAGTATTAATTATAAAACACAGCACGAGCGTTGTTATATAGTATAAGGCATGTTTTCGATGTAGCCGTCTTCGTATAATTCTTCTAAAATTGATATTATTTCGTTTCTAACACCGCTGTTTCCGGCAGTCTTCTCCCCACAAAACTTGTAATTCGTCCAGTAACTCGTGGATGTTGTTCCAGTATCTATACTCTACGGGTTTATTTCTGAATTTCTTAAACAAACCTCGCCCCGCCGCACCACTTGACGATGAATGATACGATAAAGATTCGTCACTATCACCGTCGCTGCTATCTTTATCATTTCGCACACGACGAGACTGCTTTTTTGTGTTTGTTGATTACGTAATAATGGCTTGATTGTGTCAGTATATTTTATGCTTCTGTTTGCTCTAATCGGAGCGTCGGGGTTATACGCTCTTCTATAAACATTTGTATCATAAAGAATGCTTACATACTTAAGTTCATCTGATTTGTGAATCAGCTTTCTATCTGGTTTTTTCATAAATATCAGCTCGTACAAGCCAGGCGTGCCTTTATACAAACGCCCATTAATAATAAGATCCTTATCGCGAATATTGACAACAGAATCTCCAATAACCCATTTATTGTTATCAGCGTCGTAATGAACCCCATACATAAAGTCAACTTTATCACCTCGCGTATCGCTCATTAACATTTCCATATATTTTTGTGGTAATGGATGGTGCTGTCGTTCTAGTAAATTCGTATACGATCTCTCTAATTCATAACGCGACGTAGGTAACTCGACATTCGAAGAAGAATCCGACGCGCCCGCAACTGTTTCGATTTCTTTGATGTCTGCTTCGCCATTCAAGTTTTTGGTCTTTCCGTCAGCATTTTTCGAATTAATTGTCGACTCTATATTAGTTAGTGGTGTTATTATCGGTTTATATGTATCCACAAATGCTTTTCCTGCGTCCAAACGTTGACGTTTAAGAGCGTTGTATTTTTTCTAATCGATTCTCGAACTTGCTGTATCTTATTTTTAAATTTATTTCTTTGGAATCCATTGTTCTAACTCACACCGTGTGACGCGTGTTTGTTAACTATGAGGACTAATCAAATCCAGCACATAATACCAATATATATATTAAGATGTTTCTAAATTTGCACAACTACGATGGTTCTGATTCATATGTTTTTCGCGGTGTTTTATATCGAGAATTGGTGCTAGTATAACATCGCACTGATTTATTCTTTTTCAAACCTCGCTCGATCGATTGCATAAAAATGCCAGTGTCCTTTACGAGCCTGTTTATGTTCCAATGACATGTGAGCATGTTCGATAGTTACAATTGTAGAAAATCGCACTTTTTTTTATCTATAACACCACATAATTGCTTGCTATATATCTGACCCATTTTACCCACGAGCATATGATGGCAAACTAAACAGATTCTTGCGGTTCTTAAGGTAATATAAACTCGTCGAAACCCTTTCGATAACGTCCTCCGTTTATATCAACTGCGTCTTTGTTAATCATTAGAAAACCATGCGGCGTAGTCCAGCACTCACCACACATTTCTTTAAAAACCTGCATGCTAATTGTAGGACTAACGTGATCATCGTACACGTGTTTCAGATTCATCTCATCCTGCTGGAAAAGGATAACAACATTTGCGTTATCTCGTATCAGTTGTTTGGGAATCCTGCTATACGTTTGACCCAAATAAAAACAGTCTATCGAGTTATGACGTCCCATGCTGAAGTATGCCCTAATATTATCCTGCTTCTCTAGCGCGATATCGTCAAAAATAAATACAGAGTCGGGTTTTGCGTCGTTAGGAGGCATAATATTTTCATTATCACTGAACGTATAATAACCTATTTCGGGCATCGCAGTTAAAATCTCATACAACAGCTTGTATTTATCTTGGTTTAGCGATTTGGAGTAGACGTAAACGTTTTTAAATTTCAGACCGTTTGCTTCAGTTAAAAGACTGAACATCGCGTTAGTTTTTCCCGAATTTGACGGCCCCGCGATGATTGCTCTTACTGTATTCGGTAGTAAGACACCATGTTTACTTTGTTTGACGTCGCTATTGCATAACATCATTAATTCATTATTATGCACTGGTAATCTATACTTTTGAGTCACAATTTTCATTTTTCTCGATTCGACCTTATCGAGTGGGTTATTTAAATCATACTAAAGATATTTTAGAAGTACATGCACTTTATTTATTTATCAAAAAATTACATCGAGTGTATATGAATATTTTTGTCTTCTTTTCGTTTTCTCTTGCATATTGACCGTATTACATCCTTTTGACTTCACCGGTTATCGGGTTGTATTGGATAAGGGCATCGTGGATTATTAGACAGTATGCGCCCATATTGTTTTCAAAGTTTGCTGCGGATTCTAATTCCAGTTTAACGTCCACGGTAGAATTCTTCAAGTTCTCGTTCTGGTTGGCACAGTCGATTATAAAGACAGGGCAATTTTTAAATTGTTGATAGTCGAATGTGGGAATGGAGATTGTTGATGTGACATTCGAACCGGCGCACCCTCCAACAATATTGCATTCGTTTCGATCGTAATAGTCTCGTTGAAAGTTAATGTAATTCCTATACGCCAATGCATACTTGTTTGTGCCAAAATCCAAATTCATGGATTCATACGGATATCTCTCAGAATTAAGATGTAATCTAATATCTGTAATATTGCCGCTATCAAAAACACTCGCCTTGCCATTTTTGAGCGTCTCCTTTGGTTTTTCTGAAAAGCCACAATAACCCATCGGGGTTTCTCTAATTGCGAAGACGTCTTTATCGGCCATGTATCAGTTTTAACCTGCTTTAAAGCGGGTATTCATATAATTCCCATTGTCGAAACGGTATGGTGATTACAGGGTTTCTATTAATCTTCTCGAACAGTTTCAGCTTTGCTCTATCGCTGAGTGTTAAGTGCGGCACTTTCCATTGAATTTTGGAAAGCGTTATGGTCGCATCGGCCTCCCCATAATAACAATCCAAATCAGTTCTCGATCTGATCAAAACAAGCTCCTGCTTCATATTCACGATAACCTGTCTATAATGTTCGGCGAATCCGAATATGTGCTTCAGAGGCAGACAAACCCCGAATTTTTGGCCAAATCAGCATCGTTTGCGCTGAATTGCACTTGTAGAGTGTTCTCATTCAATGGAGACCATCCAATGTGGGCCAGCGCTTTCTTGTCTGCAGCACCATACGATGCATAGCCCTTCATTGCCGACCCGATACCAGGATTTCTGCTAACGTCCACGCGATGTCCGCCCAATTCATATCGAATCTCTTCAAACAAGAAACAAGCAAAATTGTTTGTTAAATCACACGTTTTTGCGACGTCTGCTTGCTTTCGGGTAATATAACCCTCGATGTATAGAAAACTATCGTGGGTGGCCGTAATCAAATCCTGGCTTTGAATTGCAATTCTGATTTCGTCTGATGGCGCATAACTATTGGACCCATAAGGCAAGTACGTGTGAATATCAGATCTAACGATTGAATCGTCGAAATGAGCATCGTCGAAAATATTTAATTGTTCGCTCATCTTTTTTTCCTTTTTCTGTTATTGTTTCACCTTAACACCGATTGATTTTAAGAAAAGTTTTTCTTTACAGTCAAGTGATTGCTGACGCTCTTATTTTTCTTCTTCTTCTTACTTGATAATGCACGAAATATCTGTGATGATGTGTTGTTGTTGGCTTGTTTATTAATGGATCCTCCAGCGAATGATTTGTTTTTATAGAAATCGGCGTTTTTTATTAGAGCCGCAGATCTGGCCGCCGCAGTTTACAACAGAAAAGTGTTTTTACTAAATTTTAACCCCATAATTCTTTCTTCAATTCCAATCTCACAGTGAAAGGCTCGTCGCCGCCAAAATCTATCGGTTCGCCTTTTGATTGACTAATCTGATGCTAATATTGCTTATAATGCGGGTGTTTAGCTCCAAATATTGGGTATTGCTCGGTATTTTATCCAAACGATATCCTGGTGGTACTGAAATGTCCACTTCGTACAAGGTCTTTGCAATTCTCCCGTTTCTGTACGCTCCTTTTATAATATTACACTCGACGTGTATGTTGGTGTGTTTTATTATTTGAATATCCAAGCTAGATTTATGGCTAATATTACGGCTGAGTATTTTGGATTCGAAACCAAGCATACGACCAATATTTCCCGGCTGCGTAAAGTCAATCGCATAAACACTCTGAAGTTCGCATTTCAGAGTATTATTGTTTGCCCGCAGTTTAAATATAGAGGAGTCGTCCAATCCCCCCTCTTCTTTGCTTAATTTGTTTTTTGTACGATAATCAGCAACCAGTTGTTTTGTTAAATAATTGTTAAGTTCATCTATTTCGTATGATCCATGCGGGATATGGAGGACTTTAGCAGATTTTTAGCAGTATCACTATCTATATAGTATAATTTATCGTTGCCGTCGTTAATATTTCGAATAGAATTACACCCAAAAATCCGACCAGACCAATCACATGATTGTATTTTTCGTCTAATTCAATCGGTGGATAAAATCATGCGAAGCTGTATTACCAACACCTTCCAAACTGAATGTTATCGACATTGTAACTGATTAATGATACATGTGTATAGATATTTTATTTATTTATACAAAATTTGTATACATTTACGAATGTAGAAATTTAAGACATAAATGCCCGCAAATTACACTATTAAACTCCTGGTCCTTTTTGTAGTTGTAGTAGATCTCGCATCCCCGAAAGTACTTGATTAATTCAGATGGTGGTTTTACATTGCCGAAGCTGTCATAATACCATACTCTCGATCCTCGTTTCTTATAACACACCCAATGTGTTCCTGGTCCTCGAACACTATCTAGGTTTACAATCGCTGATTCGTTCACAGCAGGCCCTCTTTTGGTAAATTATCGCGCATAAATACATCTCTAAAGTATGGCGCATTTCTAGCTAACTTTCGCAAATCGACATCTGTTAACGCTCTTTCGGGAAGCTTTATTAGTTTTTGAACCGCGATGTGGCTTCAGATATAGTGCAGAACCGGTCTTTGTGTATGGTTTTAGATATAATGCAGAGCCGCGTTTTCCGTATGGCTTCAAGTATATGCCGCTACCTTTCTTCCCCAGGGCTATAGCTTCCATCGTGCGGTTATGTCGAGTAGCTTCTTCAGCACGCTGCTTTGCGTTTTTCGCATCGTTAACGGCTCTAGCTATTCCAGCGGCACCACCAGCGAGCGCTCCAGTTGCAGAAAGTCCGGCAAATAGTGGTATTAGAAATGGTAATATTCCACCACTTTTAGGGATTGGAATGATACGAGGCATTACTATGTTTCGTTTTCCACCAAAATGTCGAACAGCCAGCTTCGCTTGATCGTAGGCTTTTTAATCATCGAGATAGGGTTACCGCCTCCGCCGCCGTTTACATAATTAGTTTTCGTATTATTCTTAATCATACGGTGAACTTTGTTGAACGACGCTCTCACTCTTCGTTTCTTTATTTTTCGCTTCATGGTTCTAGTTTTTGATTTATTCAAACCCATGCCTAATGACCGCTTAGCACGCATAGCCGCACTAACTGCTAGAGCAGCTGTTCTTTCACCCAAACTTGCGTCTTTTGACTTGAATCGCTCCCAAGCTTTTTGTTGGAGCAAATGATCAGCCCGATGTCTTGCAGCTAAATCGTTAGGGCTGGTATTGTAGCTGATATCGTGTGCTTTGCAGTGCGAATCTAGGGCATTAATACCAGCATCGCCCCTGGCCAACCGTTTTTGTAGCTTTGTGCCCGGTCCACAATATTGATACCCTGGCAGGTGTAATTCTACAGGAAGTTTGTTAATTAGACTGTTTATAACACCAGTTCCTTGTTTGCACTTCATTTTTACCCTTCTTTGATGCCAGCATGACGCCTTTTGCTTGACAATTAGCATGCAAATATATTTATACAGACATCATAGAATATTTTTTTATCTTGTAGGCTTGATTAAAAATTATTTACTAGACAAATATGCATATATTTAAAAACAATACATGAAAAGAAATACATAAAAGCATCATCGATGCTTGGTTTCTAGCGCATATTTTCCGCTACACACGACATAATAAAACTAGGACGGCGATATAAAACTTCCATTAAACATAATACATTGTGCGAATTAATATTACATTCAATGTTTAACAGTTTTTCATACGCGTCATAAACACTCCAGCCATCATCGTCGTAGTTGGATTGATCCAATGTTTTCTTCTTTCCCTGCTCGATTGCAACACGCTTGATTACATGGTTGTAGAACGCTTCCAGATTGTGTGATTGCATTAACTCCAACCGATAATTAATTATTTCTCTCAAACCAAACATGCAATCCACATCCCACTTGTTTAGAACGCAATTTTTATAATCACGGGTTAAAGTGATTGTGTTTACAAAACCATTATCACTACAGGCGTTCCAACCAATCAAATCGGGATGATATTCTGTAGTGTAAACGATTTTCACATCGCGAGATATGTCAGAAGTTTTACTTATGCACTCTATGGGTCCATCATTAACATCTACAAACTCCTGTCTAAACTCTTCGCCGACGGAGTTGCAGAAAAGTCGTTCATGAGATGATTGCGGAGCCCCATTAGCTTCTTCCATTCGTCAATGGTTAGCAGGACATTGTTTTTTCTCGATCGTTGTAATGCGCATTGTGGGGCCACTTGCACTGCATACACCATTATACTCTGGGCTGTTCCAAATTCTAATTACCGGTGTAAGTTGCAGATAAGTACTGTACCCGATTTCTATATATTTTCCTCATCGTCATAGTCTAGCTTATAGCAGGTCGCGTTCACCAGCTTCTCGTTCGAAGCGTTGTTGAAATTGAGAAGCCTCGACTCGTTGGCTATGTCGTATTCCGTGGCAAAAGACCACGAAGACGACGACGACGAATTCGAATCCACCGGAGCGTTTTGCTGCTGTTGACTCCTGTGTTTAACGTATCCATTGATTTTTTCTGTTCAACACCGCCACCACAAAACCCAATCGTCGTAGACGGGGAATCCAAATTTAATGGAACGGAGCGCGATTTTGCACGCTGAATAAAATTTTTATATCACAACTTATTTTATCGCTCATAACACTAAGAACAACCGAAATCACCTCCACGAAGACTCGAAAGAAACTAATGACCGCTTCATTTTATTTTATCACAAGCGTGATCCGTAATTTACACCCCGCACATATATAATTAGGAACACCTGGGCTTTCAAACAACTAGAGAGAGATAAACAGGTTAGAAAAAGACGCAATTTCAGGATCCAACTTGTTTAGCTGTCTAGTTCATCTTAATTAAATCCACCCGTTGCAATCTATGCATTTATAATTAACCAACACCTGCACATCGAGAGAGAGAGAGATAGCTTGGTTAGAAAGGACATAATTCCCTGTTCCAACTTGTTCGGTAATCTCGAGTGCGGCTTAATTAAACCCACCCGCGACGCGGGCGGTGTCGACGATTTGTAATTATAGACGGCCATCTTGCATATCATTATCAAATATATCATAATTCTAATCAAAATCACCACCTTAACAACGCTCCACCCTCTACCGGGGCGGCGAATTATCCAATCATCGCACTCATATGAACAAGTACTCGAAAAGACGACCACACCCACAATTCTAATCAAAATCGCCGCCTTAACTGGCTCCACCCTACCGGGGGCGGCGAATTATCCAATCATCGCACTCATATGAACAAGTACTCGAAAAGATGGCCACCCTCAATGGGCGAGTCCCACTATCAGCCATCTTACTTCATCAAGGGGGCGGCGAAAAGGGTTGCAGCAATTACACCCCACAAGTACCGAGAGTAATTAAAAATGTAGCAAGTACCGAGAGTAATCGAAAAAGCACTACATATACATCGTTTACACCCCGCAAGCGCACATGCATCAGCCATCTTACTTCATCAAGGGGGCGGTGAAAGGGTTGCACCAATTACACCCCACAAGTACCGAGAGTAATTAAAAAGTAGCAAGCACCGAGAGTAATTGAAAAAGCACTACATGTACATCGTTTACAC
>JALBCR010003045.1:0-324485 GCA_030710515.1 Abscondita cerata | reverse complement strand
GGATTTGTGCATGTCAGAAAAAGGTTTTCCTGTGAGGATAGAAGATGTACAGCATTCAGTCAAAGGATTTTTGGATGCTAATCCCCGCAAGAATCCATTCATAGACAATATGCCTGGAAGAGGGTGGTACAGGAGCTTTTAAAGAGAAACCCAGAAATAACCCTAAGGACTCCAGAAGCGATTACTGCGGCAAGTTCTAATATTTCCGAAAATGATATTCGGAAATGGTTTAGTGGAGTGGAACAATACTTAGATAAAAAGGTTATAGTGACATTCTTAAAGATCCATCACGTATTTTTAATGGCGATGAAACGTGTTTTTATCTATGCCCGAAAAATAAAAGAGTGTTAGCTGTAAGGGGAAGCAAAAATGTTTACGAAATTGAACATCACCCGAAAGTTAATTTAACAGTTATGTTTACGTTTGCAGCCTCTGGCGATCTTACACCGCCCATGGTAATTTATCCTTATAAGAGATTGCCATCAGACATTGTAAAGTCGGTACCTGCTGGATGGGGAATAGGTTGTAGCGACTCAGGGTGGATGAAAACGAAAATTTCTTTGAATATATAGGAAACGTATTTTATAAACATTTAGTTGCCAGAAAAATCAAATTTCCAATAATATTGTTTGTTGATGGGCATAAAACTCATATGACCCTTCAAACTAGCGAATTATGTTCAAAGTTGCAAATAATATTAGTGGCTCTCTATCCAAACGCAACAAGGATAATGCAGCCCGCGGACGTTGCGGCGTTCAAACCCTTAAAAATTGGTTGGAACAAAGCAGTTTTGAACTTCAGAAGGGAAAATCCAAATTCTGTGGTAACCAAGGAAAACTTTGCCTTAGTATTGAACAGTGCCATAAGTTCGTTAACGTCAGTTTCTATAATCAATGGTTTTAAAGCAACTGGGTTATATCCTTGGAACCCGTCAGCAATTGATTATTCCAAATGTTTGGGAAAGAACACCAGCAAAATCAAAGAAACTGTTTCTGAAGAAGACTCCATAATCTATGCCGAGTTTAAGAAAGTAGTTGGGACTGAAAAGATAAATATGTTCCAAAATAATGGATGTGAAGATCTGAATGAAGATGCACAAATTTTATATAATATACTCCAGTTATTCAAAAATAAGTCAGATGATGCAAGATCTAATTTAATTGATACTAACTCAGATGATCTAACGCGTGATGAATATATTCCGTTTGCCGACAGGGAGAATAATGATCGTGCTGATATTATTGCTTCTTCATCTGATATCCCAGATACTCTAGAACAGTTAACCACAATCGAAATAGAAAATCTCGTAACGGACAGTAATAATATATCATCAACTAGGCTTTCTTCATGCAACCGTTCAACTTCAAATTTTAAGTTAACCACATATAACATAGACAACATTCCTATTATAAATATTAGTTCACCTAATCTTCCCTCCACTTCCTATAATTATTCGTCTCCGACGCAAGTAGAATCACCTTATCGGTCAAATTCTGGACAAAAGGAATTCATAAATGGGCACACCGAGGAGAAATCATCTATTGACAAATTCTTCTTTTGGCCGAAGACTCCAGAACGTAAAGGTAAAAAAACGGAAAGACTTCCGTTTGTGCTTACATCCTCAGATCGGCAAAACATAGAAAAACGTAAAATACAAGAAAAATTAGAGAAAGAATTATTGAAAGAAGAAAGGAAACAGAAAAATAGAAACAAACAATAATAAAATAATTGCACAGAAAAATAAGAAAACAAAAACGTATATACCTAAAGCTAAACAAATAAAATATAATAGCAAAGTCGGAGAAAGAAAAACAATAGTAAAAGTTGATGAAATAAATTGCACAATTTTGAAAAGAGGACTTAAAGTTCATCTGCCGGAGAAAAAGTGCATTCAAGAAATCGATGAGCCTAACACGGAATCCACAAATTGTCAGTTTAGTGCGGACATTTTTGTAGCACCAAACGTATTTCTAATAGTCGCCCATGTGATGGTGGAACAAACGTTGAAGATACTGAAAGACCCAATTCAACCCATAAATCGGAAAGTGAAGATTATCTGAATGATTTCAAAAGCTATACAAATACTTCTACAAGTGTTATCAATTCACCTGATACTAGATCTACCTTGAAAAATGAAAAGTTTTCAGAGTCAAAAAACCTTTTTTTTTTAAAATAGTTTTCAACTGCAATCGTCAAGCCATTCATCATTGACTAGAAATTTACCAAATTCAACTAAACGAAAACTATTTTCAGAAAAAGAAAATGAGACCCCTAAATCCAAGGTGTTTATTATTTCTGATGTCACTACAAAGCCAAATAGCAAGCATGCAAATAATGTTTCCACTGGGATATGTTATGCATGTACTATGAATATCACGGGTCTAAAATCAGGGAAAAATGCCACTTTTGTACAAGAACCTATCATCTTGCTTGTGTTAAAAAACCTCAACAATCAGAAAATGATGATAAGTTTGTGTGCAATAGCTGTAAAGTTAAAAATAGTTTTTCCTAACAAGTGTGCAAAGTGATACTTTCCCATATCTACCAAAAGCAGTAGTAAGCTTTGAGTGTAGGAAAAACATTTTGTGCAAGTGTTAGGAACAATATTTTTTCTAAAAGTGGATGTTAAGTAGGTAGGTACTAGGTATATTAATTTTCATTTTCAAAAACGTTTCTGTTTGATTTTGTTAAAATAACATTTTGCTAATAAATTATTTAGGATTTTCTACAATAATGTACAAAACCGTGCGCAAAGTAACTTTGTGTATGCAAATAAATGTGCAAAGTACTTTATGCTCGCTTGTAGAAAAATATCTTATTTTGTCGGGCTAAGCTCTATATTTTTCAGATGGCCAATTACTGGTATATAAGTAGGCCAACGACTGTGACTTTGTGGCCAATAACTGAATTTTTGTATGCTTTCAAAAATTTGTATTTTGATATTATTTAGAGGAATTAAGTTACAAAATAAAATTTTGTTCCTAATATTTGAATATGTAATTATTTGAGAAAAAAATACTGCATTATTCGTGGTGTAGTAATTTTAGAATAAACTGAAAAATACGTCTCTAAAATCCTTAAGTGGCCAATAACTGTACCCGTTACCCTATGGCACGTGGCATATCATTGGAATCGTTGAAAATGCACCTTTATTATGAAGTCATAGCCGACTATGGTTTCCATTAGAAAAATAGAAGTTTGTGTCATTACTCAAAAGTATACGTTACATAAAAATTTCGTATTTACCACAAAAATACCTAAAACTTTCCCTTCTATACATTTTCTGTAAATGCAATAATAACAAAACAACAGGCACCAAACAAATTTACCAAAAATCTTATTTTTCGAAATATCTAGTTAGCCCTGTATTTTTTCGAAAGAACTAAAAGCACATTTTATTAAGCTGAAAAAACTACAATTTAACCACCTCTCTATCTTTACTAGTTCCCGAGATTCCTGTGCTAAACATCGAATAAAACTCACCCTGTATGTACGAGAAGTAGGGGCGAAATGACATTTTTCTGAAGCTAAATATCTTTTTAACGAACATAGGTTTTGCAACATCGCACGTCAGTGTTATATAGATAAAGATTAGTTCTTTCAAACGTATAATTCAGATTTCACGGTTACGGCGTTATTTTTGAGGGAAACATTACCCCAAAAAGGCGACCAAGCCACCGCCCTTTATATTTTAGGCACTAATTACTCCGTCGTTTTTCAATCAACTGGCTTGAAAATTAGTATATAAACCTTTCTTAACACGTAGAATCTGAACCCGAAGTCAAATATTCAAAAATATCAAAAAAGGTCAAATTTGTATGGATAAATTTAAACATACATCAGCGGATCGAATTCTCCGTTTAAAATTACACATGGGATGCATAAAATTACACCAAAAACTAGACAGTTCAAAAATACCGGGGACGTTTGTGCACCTCCACCTCCAATCATGAAGGGTCCTTCTTAAATTTGTATTTCCCAAACTTCAATGGATTATTTAAAATAAGCGATAGTATAATACTCACAACAAAAAGACCTTTATTATTCCCAGGTTCAATCTGACCATCACTCGCATGAGTAACAATAAGACTAAGTAATGGATGCGTAGAAGATGTTTCTGCACACTCTAACTCGGTAAGTTGTTGAATTTGATGTACTAGAGAGACGCACATCGGCATAGGCTTGTTTAATTTAAGCATGAAACAAGCCGGAATGACCGCACTATTTTGGTTTGTTAATGCAGCAAAAGATGGTGTACTACAATAAATATGACATCAATCACTAACACACCAAATAAAAACCCAACTACCTTTTCCCATTAAAATTCCTGTTGACGGTGATTAAAGTTGTCGTTTGTAATTTGTGAGCTGCCGATCCTTCCATACACACAGTTACACTGTATCCTAAATTCTTGCTTGTGACCGCTTCAACCGTAATAGGTTTTAATTCTCCCTTTTCAACATCTAATAATTCATAAGGCGATACAAAATATGTAAGTTTCATAGGATGGCCCCCACAACGCTTCTCAAGAATCCCAACAGGGGATTTATGCAATAAATTAAAAGGTTCCTTCATGAACGTTTGCAAATCAGCTAAAGTTGTTAAATCAGATTCTAGTGATTGTAAGGCCGTAAACGCTTTGCATTTGACTTTCTTTTCGGCATTTAATTGATATATAGATGTAAAACCTTCTAATTGTGCAGTAAAGTCGGCAAAATCTTGCCGGGTTAAACAGGCAACTAACTCGGCGCAACTTTGTTGTTCTACTTTACCTTCATGATGTACTTTTACATCTCTCACAGCACCAGATTGTTCTAAAATAATTTCAAAGTAAAACATATCAGACGAAATAAATAATTCAGTTCCCGATGGACCCAACATAAACTTTAATCTGTAAAAAGAAAACATTGCAATGTTGTTTCAAGTGTTATAAGAGGAACCTAACCCTAACTGTCTTGTTAAACTCTCAAGCCTCTCGATCATGCTTTGTAAGGACGTTACTTTAATGCAATGCTGTAACGTATCTAGACATTTCTGATGTTGACTCTTTTCAACACTATCTAAAGAATATCGTTTGTCCTAAAAAAGAAATTTAAAAAAAGAAAGGGGGGTATTTAAAGTTAACCTACAAGCATTGTCATTCGAACAGTTTTTGAAGTTTCTTGCAGAGACTTAAGTTGCGAGGCCTTCGATCTTAACTTCTCCATTAATAATTCTAACTGCCAATCTTTGTTTTTATCCATTGCTGTTGGAATTGCAGCTGAAGGGGTCCCTACAATTATAAATGTCAAACCTCTTTAAATATTTAAACTTTCTTTTAGATCAATTCGATTGTTTTACTTGCCGTTTAAAGTTTTATTCATTATGTTAATGTATATAGAATCTTAAATTAACAAATTAATAACATTATTTTAATTGTAATCAACTTAAAAGTTTAATTTTTGATAAAAACACAGCATTGCAATAAACAAAATTTGACACATAACTTCGGTTCTTTTCGGCAACCGTTTTTAAGTTAATGTTCGTTTAACGAATACTGAGCGCGAATTTTAAACATTTACATTTTAAAATGAGAAACAATCGAAAGTGCAGTCTTTTCGGATATTTTTATCTAAACATATTTATTAATATTAACATTATCAAATCTCTTTTTTACCCAAAGGGTGTAAGGGCTACAATGAAACTAAATTACAATTTATATTTACAATAAAATTCTTAAAATTAGGTTAACTCTTTATAAATAATTTCCATTATTTTCTGTTCTGTGCGAGTTTCTTTGCTTCAGTCCAGGTTTTCCCTTTTTTCTTTAAAATTTTTCGTATAACATTGTACCAGGTTTCTTTTGGTCTTTCTACTTTTGTTTCCATGGTGTTTTAGTTTCCCATATTCTTTTCCCAGGTGCTGTATCCATTAATCTTTGTAGGTGTCCCCACCACCTAAATTGATTTTGTGCTATGACGTTTTCATTTTTGTATGTGTTGACACCTCTTTCTTATTTATGTGACACTTTGACAATGCATAGTATGCTCTGTTTGCTCTAGTTATTCTGTTATTTAATTCTATATCCTGTCCTCCCGTTTGTTCTAGATTAATCCCTAAATATTGAAAATTATCCACTTGTTCTATTAATTCACCCTCTACTCTTATATATATTTGTTCTGCTTCTTCTGATATAACCATTACTTTACTCTTACATTGATTTAATTTCATCCCCTTTTCCTGTAAAACTGTGTTCCATATATTTAAGTTGATCTGCAAGTCTTTTTCACTTCCAGCCATAATTGCGATATCGTCTGCAAAAGCGCATTCAGAGATATTAACTGTTTCAATTTTCTATACCCTAAAAAATTGGTCGGACTATTCCTTGGGTCTTTTTAATCAACTCATCCATAAACGTTGTTTAACACCTTCTTCCGTAACAAATTCTTCCGATGTCATGTTGTTACTTATTACGCAATTTCTTGTTGTTTTGTACAGACATTTGATTATTCTGACTAACTTTGTGTCTAAATTCTTTTTGTTTAGTGTTTCCCATATTTCTGCTCTCAGTACTTTGTCAAAAGTAAGCTTTCTCCACATCAAGAAACGCTATAACATTTTCCTTTTTCTTGCCAATAATCTGTATGTAATTTCTTTTATTGTGAAGACATGGTCCAAAGTACAACTATTTTTCCGAAATCCGTCGATTCTCTATTATTTTCTCAAATAACTTTACTGCCGTATTTAGTAGGGTTATTCCTCTATAATTCCTACAATCCTTAGTGTCGCCCTTTTTGTGTAGTGGTACATAAGTCCCATTTCCCAATCTTGTGGCACTGTTTCTTCATTCCACACTTTGTTGCAATTCTTTAGTAGTAGCAGGGTTCCTTCATTTCCCAGATTTTTAATCATTTCTGTCGTAATTTTGTCTTTCCCTGGCGCTTTACCTCTCTTTAGTTTTTTATTACATCCATTAGTTCTTCTTTTGTTATTTCTTGTCCTTTATTTAATTTTATTTGTCCTCCTTGTTGTGTATTCTGGTAAGTATTGCTTTGCTTTTCAATCGCTTCATTGGTAAGTAAACTGTGGAAGTATTCTCTTTATCGGTCCATTATTTCCGATTTTTTGGTCAGTATTTCTCCTGCTTTGTTTGCAATTACTGAATTACCCTTTTTTCGTCTCTTTTTAGGTTTTTTAGGACTCTATAGAACAATTATGTCTCAAATCTTCTATTCATTATTCTTTTAATGTAACTTCGAAGTCTCCAATGGGCTAGGTATATTTTGCTTTAAGAAATAGAAAATGCAGTAAAACACTATTAGGTAGTGCTTGAAGAGCTTGATCTGAATAAGCAAATTGTGATAGTACATCATCATTGCTTAAACTAATTACATAAAATTACAACACCACTATGGTTTCCATTGATAATCATTAATGATTGCAGTGTTCTTAAAATTCATCAGAATCGCCACCCTTGTCGGAAACTACCGCATCTTGACAAACAATATATAGGTACCTAAGGGTAAACCTTTTGCAAAGTTTATCTTGCAAAGATATTTATAATCTCAAAGCAAAAACATTCGCAGACATATTCTAATTAAACACAAAAAATAACAGCCACAAAATAGAAATACTTACATAGGAGCATATCTTAGTCTGTAATCGAACTGTATTTCAAGCCAAAGCTTTTTAGTTTATTGTCTTCGAGAGGAAGGGGGAAGGTACTAAAATGAGCTCAAGCCATGAAATAATAGTATATTATGTAATGAGCATGTAATGCTTATTATTAAGACACGAGCAACGTAATTAGGAAATGAGCCGAAGGCGAATTTCCTCATACACGTTGCGAGATGTCTTAATAGTCATTACATGCGAATTTCATACACAATTTTTTCTACGACCCCATAATGTTAAATAGAAACCATAATTTTATAATTGAACACTACTACTATAGTTACGAATTGTCAAATTTGCTAAATTTAAGTTTGACTTTTTGATGCGTTGATGTCAAAAACAGCATATGTCCAAAATAAGTGAAATTGAGATATCAGCTTCATCTGATGGATTTTTTTGCGAGCTGTATGGTGGTGTTATTTATTCGTTCAAAAACCTCACACATTGTGGCATCAGCAAATGCGCATCAAGTGTTCTTTCGTTGTGTGTATGCTACTGTACAGAAATACTTATCGCTTTTGATACCTACTAAACATAAAAACATTACATAAACAAAACTTTAATATCACAATGTTACATTGTAACGTTTCCATTTAAAGCAGTTCAACGTTTATTAAATGTTGATATAACAGATTATGTCAAGGTAAAAAATGTTAAGAATTGTTACATTAAAAAAGTAACGTTGTGATAATGTTAATTTAACTGCTTTTTGTAACATATTACGAAAGTTGTAACTATGTTAACTTAAAAAATTGTAACAACGTGTACAATAAAACGTAACAATTTTCATCTTATTGTTGGTAACTATTTATGTTATCAACGTTGTTGAATCTGGATTTGAATTTTTTTTTTAAATTGGCTCAATAAAATTTCTTGCCGTCAACTGGATTCGAATCCGGTGGTTCAGTTTGTCATACTGACACGTGTACCGCTTGGCTGTTCCCACTGATGGTACGGGTGCCACAGTGGTAGCATACCTATCATTAATTTAAATTTTCACTTAGGTATCGAAAATAATTTTGACCAAATATAAATCAACTCAAAATAGTTACAAAACTCAATGGCGTCTAAATTCTTTATACATTACCTAAAACTAAGTAAACATCATCGGCACTCAGTACAAGTCAGTTTTCATCGAGGAATCGCCTACCGACCAGCTACCTGAGTTTGCAAGTAGAGCAAACGCATCTATCAACAGCATCATCTTCACGCTTGTCGAAGTGCGCAATGAACTCGCTGGGCTCGATCCGAACAGATCATGCGGCGTCGATAAAATCAGCCCACATGTTCTGAAGCACTGCGCCCACTTGCTCGCCTACCCGTTTCTACACTTGTTTCAGCTGTCTCACGACAGCGGTGAACTTCCAACGGAATGGCTAGAAGCAAATGTCACGCCAATATATAAAAGCGGCAGCACCACAGACCCTGCTAACTATCGTCCGATATCGCTCACATCAGTTCCCTGCAAGATCATGGAGAAGCTCATCCAGAAACAATATTGTGGAGCATTTGGAGACTAATAATCTAATCTCCAATTCGCAACACGGTTTTGTGCGGCGCAAAGCGTGCGTCACAAATCTGCTCGAAACCCTGGACTTCCTAACAGCGGCCAAAGCGAACAAGCAAGTCGTCGACCTCATCCTACTTGACTTTGCCAAAGCCTTCGACGTGGTGGCTCATCGTCGACTGCTTCTCAGCTTACGCGCCACGGCATCTCTGGTCACCTGCTCAACTGGATAAAGGCGTTCCTAACCAACAGGAAGCAGCGAGTGGTACTCGGTGAGCATGTCTCCGACTGGTATAATGTGACCAGTGGTGTACCTCAAGGCAGTGTGCAGGCCCGCTACTGTTCGTCACTTTTATAAATGACTTACCTGACTGCGTCAGCGCCGACACGCTCGTCAAGATGTACGCCGACGACACGAAGCTCCTCACGAAGATCAACGGCAAAGAAGACCGAGTCCGACTCCAAGCTGACCTGCATGCGATCAATGAATGGACGCGCACATGGCTCATGCGGCTAAATGTTAAAAAATGCAAATTCATGCACTTCGCGCAACCATCGTACAATGTACCGTACACCTACTTTATGGAGGACCTCGGCGCGGACGGCACTGTGCTTAGAAGGCCCCTCGGAATCAGCAACTCGGAGCGCGACCTAGGCATACAGATCACCACCGACCTAAAACAACACGAACAAGCCATCAAAGCAAGTTCAAAAGCAAACAATATGCTTGGCATACTCACCCGTGCCTTCATCTCGCGCGACCCACTGCTATGGAAGAAGCCCGCACCTGGAGTATGCCATCCAAGCCTGGAACCCGCACCACGCCATGGACATCAACCGGCTCGAACAAGTCCAGCACCGCGCCATTCGTGTGCCACACAGCCTAAAGCGACACAAGTATGGCGAGCGCTGCCGGCTGCTCGGCATCACGTCACTAAAAAGAGAGAAGGACACGAGGAGATCTTATCCAGAAGTTTAAGTTTGAACAGAACATCGACCTGATTACCTGTCACTCGCAGCTCATGCGCTGCGGCCGCACCGGCCTGCGTCGCACATGTCTCCGCCGCGAACTAGTCAAGCACTGCAACGAGCGCTTCTTCTTCTTCAACAACCGAGTCGTCAACGAATGGAATGCATTAGCTGAAGACGACGTTACACCGCCACCGCACGTTCACCCAGTCAACTGGTTTAAGTCGCACCTTGATTCGCGTGTGCACGCCGCATAGATCACATTCACGCTCTTATAGTTATTATAGCTCGCTACATACCGCGCTTGCGCGAGCAACACATTACTCACACGACGAACATAATTTTCTTTTCTATTGTCTAGTTTAATGTATGCTGGTAGCTTGCTCTGAACATTTTTATTTAATTATGTTTAAAACTCTGCATTTCTTATTTTAAATTTGATACTTAAACATTACACTATTAAACACTTTTTTATATCTATGTTTTATAACTCAATAAACTAACTAACTAACTAAACATAAAATGTAACCTAAACGTCCGAAACATAATTTGCACGCAAATGTTATTATACTCCACAATTATACATAAGATTAGGGAGTTACGCAACAGTTTCCAAACAGAAAATTTTAACATTTTTTTACTTTATGCTAGTATGTACCGGGTGACTCAATAAGACCGTTCCTCGGCCATATCTCGGGAACCGTTCGTCGTATGACTTTGGTGTCAAAAAAATATTAGGTAAATCTGCCATGAAGAATCGCAGGAAAATATTTTCAAGTTTTAAAATGACTACCAGAGGGCATAACTGCTATCTTAAATTTTTAAATTGCATTTTCTATAAATTTCGCATAATAAACAAAAAATTGTTTTCACATTTGTAAAGAGAACCAGTTTATCATTTTCGTAAAAACAAAAGTTCAGTTTTAAAAACAAAGATGGTGGGGCGTGTTTAATTGTTTTTGCAATAACCTGCTTTAACTTCTTACCGGTTTAACCGATTTTAACAAATTTGGTATCGTTGAAAAGAGCATTCCTTAAGCAATAAGATTCAATATAGTTAATTTAGTTGAATCCTTCTCCGCCAGGGGGCTAGTTTTGACACCATAACCCAAATTAAAAAAAAATCAAACAATCAAATGGAATGATATGACTTTTTTTATGATAAAGTAACCAAATAACATCCAAATAGGCCAGTGAAAACCATTCTTCAAAATCTCGTTTCTAACCTCAAATATTGGGAAAATGAGAATAATGGATGTTTGAAGATCGAGGTATATTTTCTAAAACTATTAAAAATTTAGCACAAAATGAATAAAATGTTAAAAAGACAATTGTGAGTCTAAATCGAATTTATTTAAGTATTATTTAAAAAAATATATATCATCAGAACATTCATGTTGCTCCAAAGAGACTAAACGCATTTTGAACTTATTGTCACTTTAATATAAGGCATTTCAATGCGCTGTCAGATAGCTGTCAAAAACCTTTAAAAATGGATGCTGTAGGGCAAACTTACGTATAATTAGATGGATTTTATCATTGAGTTATAGGATTTTAATATAGTTTACTCGTTTAATTGATTTGTAATGCACTATAATGCTAGCTTTTAGTTGTGTAGTAAACTGTGGCAGTAGAGGAAATCGTGACAGTGTTAATTTTTTTACAATCCCTGTTATTTGTAATTTTAAACATAAATTGAGTTAAAATAGTCTTTTACAGATTCCATAACTAACTTAATTAAAACAACTACTAAAAGTACAAGAAATCAACAGAAATTACACACAGTCGAATAAAAAATTACAAACAAAGGTTTGTTTGCCCTACAGACGCCATTTTGGCAAAAGCGTTGAATTGCCTTATTACTCTCGTAATTCTAACCTTTAATTTAAAAAGTAAGCCTAAAAACCTGAATAGGTATACTATATCCGAATTCGAATATGTTAGACCATATATTTTGGAACCATTTACAAAGATTGTTTGTAAAATTTGATGCCCCAAATCTAGTACTTTGCGTAAAGTTTTGAGCTGTTGCAATATGGTGTGTGGTCTTGGAAAAAAGTAAGATATGTAGGTAGTTCAGTTCATCTTTGCCAAAAAAATATAATATATTTGAAAATTAATTAATATAAGGTATAACCTTTTAATCGCAATAATGAAAAACAAGGTAAGTCTTGGCTTGGTTTTAAAGTAAAGTAAAAGCACCCTACACTTTAGGCCTTGGAAGATTAAACAAATGGAACACGATGCATTATAAAATGACAGTCGTAATTTTGTAAATTATTTTGTTGTGTTTACATTCAGAAAGTGCAGTTTTTTGAATTTGTAATCTTTTTTAAAATGCCGATTTCTAACCAAGAAGCACTTAATATGCTGGCGATCTATTTTTAATGTTTTCAGAATGGGATTATCGCTGCTCGCACCTTCTATTTGCGTTATCCGAATCGACCGCGATACCATCGCCGCGTGTTTGTGCGTTTAGCTCAGCGCCTGTTAACAACGGGTAGCCTGCATCCGTAGACCTGTCATGAATCGGAGAAATAAGCAAAATAACGAACAAAATGTTATTAATATTCTGGCATCTATAAAAAAATTCCCCCCATGATGGTTGTCCCGCCCATTATGCCCTTGCTGTTCGCCAGTATTTAGATGCCACCTTCCTTGACCGTTGGATCGGAAGAGGAAGCCTGTTCCCTTGGCCTCCAAGGCAAGTTTTTGTAATGTTATTCGCCGTAAAATTGCTTCAGTATTTAACACAGGAATCTTTGGATGTTGCATTTTGGAATGATTCTGTTTATAATTGCGCACATATTAAAAGTTATTAAATATTTCAAGGTCTCCAGATGTAACCTGCCTTGATTTTTATCTCTGGGGAAGAATTAAGGATATAGTCTTAGCAACAAGGTCAACTTCCCGCGAGAATATGATTGCAAGAATCAGGAATGCCATCTTGAACATCCCAAGAGCTGAAATTGAGAATGCTGTCTTTCAACATATCAGCGTCTTCAGATGTGCATCCAAAATAACGGAGGCCATTTTAAACACCTGGGTCGCCATTAGATCCCTTTTTTGCTTTTATCGGTTTTATTAATAAAGGGTTCTTTTTAGAACCACAGACCATTTCATAAAAAGAATTCCTTAAAGTAACTATATTATACCCACTAAAATCTTTGTAAATGGTTCTAAAATTGATGTTCTAACATATTCGAATTTGGATGTAGTATACCTATTTAGGTTTTTAGGCTAAATTAAAGGTTAGAATTACGAGAGTAATATTAAAGTGACAATAAGTTCAAAATGCGTTTAGTTCCTTTGGAGCAACATGAATGTTCTGATGATATATATTTTTTTAAATAATACTTAAATGAATTCTATTCAGACTCACAATTGTCTCTTTAACATCTTATTCATTTTGTGCTAAATTTTTAATAATTTTAAAAAAATTTGCCGCGCGGTCCTCGATCTTCAAACATCCATTATTCTCATTTTCCCAATATTTGAGGTTAGGAACGAGATTTTGAAAAATGGTTTTCACTGGCTTATTTGGATGTTATTTGGCTACTTTATCATAAAGAAAAAGTCATATCATTCCATTTAATTTTTTTGATTTTTTTTTTATTTGGGTCATGGTGCTAAAACTAGCCCCCTGGCGGAGAAGGATTTAACTAAATTAACCATAAATTGGTTGATTCTTGTTGCTTAAGGAATGCTCTTTTTAACGAAACCAAATTTGTTAAAATCGGTCAAACCGTTAAGAAGTTAAAGCAGGTTATTGCAAAAACAATTGAACACCCCCGCCATCTTTGTTTTTGAAATAAGTTAACTTTTGTTTTTACGAAAATGATAGTTAAACTGGTTATCTTTACAAATGTAAAATTGTGCGAAATTTAGAGAAAATGCAATTTAAAAATTTAAGATAGCAGTTACGCCCTCTGGTGGTCATTTTTAACACTTGAAAATATTTTCCTGCGATTTTTCATGGCCGATTTACTTAATATTTTTTTTACACCAAAGTCATACGACGAACGGTTACCGAGATATGGCCGAGGAACACTCTTATTGGGTCTCCCGGTACATACTAGCATAAAGTAAAAAAATATTAAGATTTTCTGTTTGGAAACCGGTTTTTGTTAAGTAATGTAACGCTGTTTCACATTTTTTTGTATCTGTCGAGTTCTGCACAAAAAGTTTGTTTATACTATATTGCACAAAAAAATAACTTTACTGTAATGTTGTAGTAATAATGTTTAACACATGTTCAACTTATTATATTTTTGTAATGTTATTTACATGTTCAAATATTCTTTTCATAAACAATGTTGATGTGATGTACAACCAATGTTAAAATGAAATGTTAATTTGTTACTTAGTTCAAATGTTACAAAGCATTGTTTTAATGCTCCTTGTTTAGTGGGTAACGATAAGCACATAAAACATTCACTTTCGTTAAGTTAACTGTTGGTATTTCTTAGTTTATACTATTTGTACGTGTTCTTTATACACAAGATGCCGTAAGACTGCATTTTACTTATGTTCATTGCTCTACGAAAGTTTAAAAGACCAACCTTCTTGTACAGTTGTATATCGCACTTAATTATACACCTCTCATGAGCTCATAATAAGAGCGAAATGCGCATCAGGTGTTCTTTCGTTGCGTGTATGCTACTGTACAGAAATACTTGGCTTGTCATCGACACGAGTGTTAAGCATTTAGAGTTATCGCTTTTGATAACGATAATAAAACATTTACTGTCGTTACAGTTAACTGTTGACGTTTCTTAGTTACATCCATGGTTTTACATTATTTTAATAATAGAGATTTACTTTTCCGGAATTTAGTACTATTCAGCGATGATTGCCCGGCCCAAAATAAATACTATGTAATACTACAATTCCTTTACATGCTAGTACATTGCTTAAAAAATTTTAACTTGATAAACTGCAATTTTCCTATGCGAGGACAGTCCTATCTTCCAAACGATCAGGACTTTTTTCTGATTGAGAAAAAGAAGCGAAAATTGAGAAAGGGAGAAAAGGGAATAAACCCTACACCGTTTGATTTGGTAAAAGTTGAAGATTAAATTTTTTTGTTAAAGATTAGTGTTTTTTTCAGAAATTTAGTTTATATGTTACTTTTTCAGTTATTAAATGTTATTTGGTTGTAGTGCAGTACCATAAATAAACGAATTTATTGCAAAAAACAATTTTTTTCAAGCAAAAACAACATATGTCTAATTGTTTTTATTTTTTTTTATTTAATACAAGTAAATTGGAAAAGTAGTTTGCCACATATTATTATTAGAAACTTATTATAATGTTACCAAACAAAAATTGGAGGTTACAAGTTTAACGGTTACCTACTAAGGTAATTAGTTCTTATCAATTTTCTCAAGACTTCATTTTTGGTCATATGCCGTTTTTGAAATCATCACCTCAATTTGAATTACTCATGGAACATTTGATAATTATGAAATGTCGCAATTGTATTGGTTCTGAATCTATATCGTAATAAAAATTTGTATCGTAATGAATTTCATTATAGTACAGATTGTAAAACTCTAATATGAATTACAATACCGGAGTGGAAAAAAAACAAACGGTTCGCTAGTCTTCAATACTATGGGCTTCTATGCGCTACATCCACTCACATACATCAAAGGTTTACACCTATTGACGGCAAATCGACTAATCAATGCATGAGCCTTTGAGATTTGTCGTCTCAGCTGAATACAAGAACTGAAGAACAAAATCAAAAAAGTTGTTTCTACTTCGTCACAAAAGATCAAGCCCTATAAACATACATACATTAATTGAACGAATAAGGTGATAATAATAAAAAATTATGGATTATTGCTATTGGGACCGAGGTAATTTTTTACACGACACAGTTTCGTAACAAGATGAGGCACATTCACCCCTAATGGGGTATCGTCTCAAAGTTGTAGATACTGGATTGTCAATTAACAAAGTTTAAAGGAGGGTTTCCAAACACTCATAATTTAACGGATGAAGCTATATTATGGCGAACGAATCTGAAGGGCATCTGAAGTTCAGCAATATTTTGTATTCTTGTCCTGATTATCTGTTTTTCCATTATTTTGTTTTGTTATTATGAATACTAAGGTGGGTAAGGGTTGGCATGTTTAGGTTTTAGTGGTTTTCCTAAACCTTGAAGCAAATGCTTTGCCAAAACGACTACTATTACACACGGTTTCGTCATCACACTATACAGGTTTATACTAATCTTCTGGGGCACTATACATAACACTTACATCACAATACAATATTTAAAATGTACCATACGAATGAATAAATAAATAAATAAATCACAAAGTCTATCAATAAACTCTATGATCTGCTGCGAGAATCTCTGACCAGTGCAAAGGTGAAAGTGAATCTACTTGGAAAAGGAAATTGAGAAAAGAGAACAGTGGAATAAAAAGATTGTAACTTGAATGATTGAAGACAAACAGTCAAAAAGTCACAAACGTCCTAATTATTGAGCTACCCAAATACGACGCTAATCAGAAAGAGTGGCTTGAATGGTGATGCCCATTTTAAAAGATTCTCACAAAGATTTACTTAACTCCAAGATTCAGTGCCTTTTACAAGAAACGACTGAGGACAATGAAGCAAGCAATGAAACGGTTTGGACGAGCAGATCTTCTTCAATCGACTCACACTAAAACTGCAAAAAATTAAAAATCGAAAAGTCAACACAGAAGAAGTAGAGAAACACTAAGAAGTTACCACTATCACTGGGCTAGTCTCTATGGTTTAAGTGACTTAAGTGACTTAAGTGCAATTGTGACTTAACCAACAAGTTCGTGTAGTTTTTCTACGTCATTGTTAACTTATAAATGCTTTTCGCCAAGTTTATGTTTTTTGTGATGCAAGTCTGGATGCTATTCTTAGTGACATTTATATATGCGTTCTAAGGTACATTATACAAACCAAGTGTCAATTTTTGGGAAAAGTTAAAGTTAGCTCCAATTAAAAAGACCACTACCACTGCAATACTATAAATTCAAATTGAGACTAATTGATTTCAAATTAGGAATAGTTAGTTGAAATTCACATTGATTAGTACCGACTTAGTATTGATTAATTCCAAAATTTGAAGAGATATAGAACTTATAACTACTGTAATCGAAACAAAGCTGAGTAAGCTAGTAAAGAAGAGGTTTGATTCCTCAGGAATGAGTTACTTTCATTGGATCAATTCCAACAGTGTAAAAAGATGAATAAGTTGCAACGGTACTTTCACCTTTGAGAAACTGTTAAGGAAACCTGGAAAGAGATTCCTGGAGAGAGCAATCCTGCCGACTTGCCTTCACGTGAATCTTTGCCAAACCAATTAGTTACTTCGAATTGGTGGAAGGGACCTAAGTGGATTCAATCCCCCATACAAACTGGCATGATTGTTACATGAATTTTTAGAAAGTTGATCGCAGTACTTACCACTCCGAGGTCACTAGTGCCAAAGTTTTCCAGCTATCGTAAATACATTGCTATGTTTGTATAGTCTATCCAAGTTTGTGTACCAAGCAAGAAAATTGAATACCAAAAAAAGAGCGTATCTTATTGTAGAAGATTGGAGAAGGGCAGAGAATCTCGTGTACTGTGAATTCAACAATTCAGTTTCCACGGTGCGATACAGCACCAAGTATTTATGAAGTAGATGATAAATTACTTTGTGCCAATGAGGGAGAGGAAAATATATTGAGAATCTTATTATTTTTCTACAGAAACACCCGTTAAGCTAATTCAATCACGAAAAACTATTTCTTGTGTGTTGCGTTATTGCCAAAACTGCAAAATAAAGCGACCCCTTGTGAAGTAGTAGCCGCCTCAATGCCGTCAAAAAAAACTAAGATGTTTTATTTTATTAATACGCTTATGGAAATTTTGTTTCTAACTATGTTATTGAAAATTGGCGCGAACGTCATGCGTAAGTGGCGATCGTTCATTGAATCATGTTCCGTCGTAGAAGTTAACACGATATGTTTGTCATAGTTCTTAAACCTTTAATATAAATAAAAGAGTAAGCATTTGTAAATTTTGTAGAATTTATTGTAATTTCGTTCAGTCGTTTAAAGGTTTGGTTATCGAAAATAGTAAGGGATGGATAACATACAAATAGTTGGTCGTACATCGATAGTTTATGGCCTTTTGGTAATCAAAAAAAATGGCGTCAGAAATTCGATGTATCGATAAATAATCGTATTTAAAAATTTTGTTTGAACTGAATGTCGCATCCCAATCTAGATGATCAGCAGCAGAAATGAAAGTTGCCGTTACCGCTAAAAATTGTTCGCTATCGTTATTGTATTTGAAAGATTCAAATCTTCTCGAGTCGAGATCATTAAAATTCCAAATTAGAAAGGAGAATCTTATCAAATCCAAACTCGCATACAGAGGTTATAAAATTCTTATTTGTTGATTTCATAATTTCAAAGATATCGCATTTTTTACTATTCTTTTGTCGTTGATTGACTTGAAAAATCAAGATTAGGGTTTTTATTGTTTGCTTCGGCGTGTTGTAGAATGTAATTAATTTCGGTTACACTATCAATTCTCTTTGGTTGTTTATTTTCGTGTTCGTCTAATTGAATTTGCTTCGTTGTGAAGCAAAGCATTGAAAATTGGAAAATTCAAATAAATTTGCATTTGGTTATCAAATCTAAATTTCTTAACGTAACTTATTGTAAATAAATTAGTTCATACAGTTGTGAAAGATCTTGATTTTAATTTAGATTAAGATTAGTATTTTTTATTTATTATTGAAACGATAATTATTTGATTTTATTGAATTATTGTGTACATATTTTATAAATTGTTTATGTTTTAAAAGTTTTTTGTTTTGTAATTAAAAATATAGACCTACGCTATTATTGGTAATAGAACGGCTGCACAGTCTATGTCCTGACGCTTTTCTTGGTGCTGTAGAATGCATTGCATTGCAAAAACAAACACCGTCTATTGTGAACATAGAACGATGTTTGTAGGCGCAGTCAAATATATTCAAATGGGAACATTGGTTTAGACTTTCGCTGCCTGTTAGTGAACTAGTGTTGGCTAGATTTAAGATTAAAGGTCGTCGTTGCCTGGAATTTGTTCCTAACGTTTCACTAACACGGGTAATCAGTTTTTTCGGAGGTTCGTTCATTTCTGATGTTGGATGTAGACTGATCATTTTTACTTTGCAGCTTCAATTTACACTGATTCGTATCTGACCACTCGTGTTAGCCAAACGTTGGGTAGAAATTTTAAGTAAAGACGACATTTAGGCTCGAATTAGACATATTCATTCATATTCAATGGGTCTTCCATGTTTGTACTGGAAGCTGGTGGGAAGGTTTTTGGGAACGATTTGTCAGAACGATGAAGAATATTTTGAAGCGTATGTTGGGTCGTTCAAAATTAACCTATAAACAAATGGTGACCTGCCTGTACAGCGTGAACTCTAGGATCAACGATTGATCATTAGCAGACATCATGATCTTATTCCACTTGTGCTTTCTTACAAGAAATGAAACTTTTTACAGAAATTTTATAGAAGGCCAAAGAATCTGCAGATTCAGCTCCAAGATAGGTTCAGATATAGGAATACTTCTCTTAATTGATAAGACGTCATATCTCTTTCTGACCCTATTACTCTACATATTTCATTTGACGTAAGTAGAACAAAATTTATCCTCGTATACAAATTTGTCAATAAAAGTAATAAAATTGACCACTATCAAATTTCGAAAAAATCAGGAGTTTTTAGTATAAGAAATCAAGAAGCAAAAGTATTGTTAAGCATCAATGATAATCATTTTATTATTTCTTTTACAAATAAATCATACATCCAACCTCATTAAAGTTCAATATCTTCGCTCTACCGGGAATATGTTAAGATCAACGGTTGTAGGTAGTCATAGACCTTTTAACACGTGATTGACATTATCTCTTGAAAATAGTGATAATATTTCCTTAATTATAAACAATGTAATACACTGTTGATACAAAAAATAGCAAATATTTGAAAAACGTTGACGTCAGTAAAAATATAAAACGTAAATTATAAAATTTAAGCTTATTATTAAGTTGCCATACATAACAGTTTATTATATCGATTCGTAGCCAAGTGAAAATATATCATATTCAAAACCAAATTTTTCTAATAGTCATAAAATTACAAGACTTCCGATCCAATTTTTCTAGTCAGCAAATTGATATTGAAAAAAATTCAAGGTCGTAATTTAAAAAAACTCAAAAGTTATTAGTACTCTCTTTCTCATAGATTTAAAAAAGAATCCGTTAAAAATTTTTTTGAGAGTTCGATAGAAATTTAAATTTTGGTTTTTACATAAAAAATATAGAAAGCAGTTGTGTACTTAGTTTAGTAAAAATTTTTATTTACGCAACCGGTGACAAAACACGTCACATACAAGATTTTTATTAAGAAAGAAGAAGCATACATATGAAATTAAACATATTTAGAATAAAACTTCAATTTGGTGGGTCATTTTGAGAAAATTCTTTGATTATAAAAAATTAGTGGTGTAATTTTATCCTTCCTTGTTATAATGAAAATTGTAGCCCGGGAGAGTATAAGGCCTCTGAACCCCTTATGGAAGGTGCAAGAATGTGTGATGAATAAAAAACTCTAGGTTACGGTTAAGACGACGTTTTACATCCTGAGGCTTTAGTTTTATATTCACCACACATACATTCGTGCACCTTCTTTTTATTTAATTATTTGTAGGTTGAAGAGTTTTGCCGTTACTTAATGCTGTATTTCTTTTGTTTAGTAAGTGCACACTGTCAAATGCCGTCAGTTTAACAAAAATGTCTTTATCAACGCAAGCGCCGTTTTGTCAATCGTTTTAGAACTACCTGGAAGCAAATTAAACTACCACCTGAAGGCAAAATTAGCACGTTGTAGTTAGACTAGTAATTAGGCGAATCATCAATATAAATCATCATTCGTTCAATGTCTGAGTCTGAGTAGACACGTTTTATCGAACTCCGTCTTGAAATCCAATTTTAACGGGCAATTAGTGCAAAAATAATTCTGATTTTTCGTTCATAGTTGTGTTAATGTTTTAAGCACTCTTCTGTGAAAAAAGTATGTATGAAACTGTAGAATTAAAGTGGTAATTAACATATTTATTTAAACAAGTATTATTATTACAAAGTTCGCATATTTCAATTGAATGTGAAAACATTTTTCTGCTAAAACCGATAACACCAATTGAACTTGAACGTCCGGTTATCTCTACGTGCAGTGTATTGTGTTTGTTTTACTTTTGCAATGGCAAAAAGAAATTACAAAAAAATCAGGATAAGATTTATTGGAAGCTACTACCGTAAGTGATTTGCCTGTAATTGATAACGAAGGATCAAGTGAAAAAATGAAAAATCTTTTGGATAATCTCAGAATCGGTATAAAAGAAGATTTTAACGAGTCTTTGACTAACTTAAGAAGTGACCTTTAAGTAATTAAGGATAAGACTGAGGAAAATGCTACGGAAATTTCAAAATTGGAATTCAGATTAGATGATCTTGAGGCGCCCGGTCGTCGGAAAAATTTACTTCTGTTTGGAGTCGATGAACTGCAAAATGAAAATACTAATCAAATAGTGTTAAATATAATCAATTCAACCCTACATGTGAAACTTCATCTATATAATATAAGTTGGTGCCATCGTTTGGGTGGTTACAGGCGAGATCTGCGAGACCAATAATTATAGTATTCGATACATACCGTTCTCGCGACCTTGTGTTTCGTGCGAAGAAATTGTTAAAAGGTTCTAAACTAGTAATACGTGAAAATTTAACAAAACTGCGCTTATGTGCTCTTAAAAGTGCCATTAAGAAGTTTTAAATGGAAAATGTCTGGAAAAGAGATAACTGTTTATGGTGGAAGCTAGATGGAAACATTTATAAGGCTAATGAGGAAGATTTAAAAAAACTCTGTAGTTCATAAAACATTCATTTTCATTTTGGTCGTTTTGTTCAATAATTATTTTGTTAATATTGCTGAATCTTTAACAAATTACATAAAAACTAGCGATAGCTATAAACTTAAATTTGAAAGATTAAATCAAAAATTTTTTTTACCCACCATTGAAGATGATATTATACTCACTATCAAAAATTAAAAACTACTTCCTAGACTGGTTCTGATGGAATTAGTAACAAAATTTTAAAACTATGTGCTACTATTATTTCTAAACCGTTGTCAATTATTTTTAATAGATGTTTAGAGGCAGGTTATTTTCCTAGAGCTTATAAAGATACAATTATTATACCTCTTCACAAGGGAGGAGCCACCGAATTACTTACTAATTACAGACCTATAGCATTGTGCTCTAATATTTCAAAAAGTTTTTGAAAAAATAATAAAAACTTAACTGGTAAACTTCTTAACAAAATTTAGTATCCTATCTTCTCGTCAATTCGGATTTAGAGAAGATAGAGACACGACAGATGCTTTGGCTTTTCTAACAAGAAAAATTTATAAAAATATGGATAATTCTAGATGCTCTATTGCTGTATTTTTAGATTTAGCCAAGGTATTTGGCTGTGTCAACTATTTTATCTTTTCTGATAAGCTTAAACATATTGGTATCCGTGGTACATCCTTACATTTTTTTCAGAGTTATCTAAGTGACAGATATCAATGTGTTAAAGTAAATAATAAAATAAGTACATCTCTTAAAATGAAATGTGGAGTTTCACAAGGAAGCGTTCTTGGGCCAGTTTTGTTTAATATTTATATCAATGATTTATTGATTCTTTTCAATGATGTGGACATTTTAGAGTATGCTGATGACACAGTTTTGTATATCGGTGGTTCCACTTGGGATTATGTTATGTTATCTGCTTCAACTAAGCTATCAGCAATAAAATACTGGCTAGATAACAACTGTTTAACTTTAAATTATAGTAAAACTAAGTATTTGCCGTTTTCTTCTTATGCTTGTAATTTACTTACGAACGAGCATATTGTTGTTCATAATGTTAATTGTAACAGAAATAGTTGTACATGTAATATAAACATAGCTGGGGTTACATCTATAAAATATTTAGGTATATTTTTTGATTCAAACATGAAATGGGATGTGCATATTAACCAATTAGTTACTAAACTAAGAAGATACATATATTTATTTAGAACTCTTAAACATACATTTGAAATTAAAATTCTGCGTATACTATATTTTGCATTTATCCAGTCTTCATTGAGTTATGGAATACTTATTTGGGGTGGCGCTTTGACAACTCATCTATCAAAGTTAGAAATAACACAGAAATTAGTATTGAAAATTATTTACAATAAAAATTGTTTTTTCTAGCGACGCTTTGTTTCGAGAAGTAAATGTTTTTGATGTAAAACAATTGTATTTTATATCTATATCAAAGTTTTTGCATAAATCTGGGTATAATGATATTTGTGTTCCCACTCACTCATATTATACTAGACTGAAAGATAACAATCTGTCGTATGTAATATCAGCAAGAAAAAGTGTAGGTCAATCTTATTTCTTATATTACATTCCACTTGTTTATAATTTTACATTGCAATATTATGATTTTGATTTTATAGCAAATTTATCTACGTACAGCTACAAAAAATTAATTAAAAAATTCTGTTTTTAATTCAAGACAACAAATTTCTTTATTGTTGAGTAAATAAAATAGTTAACTTCATTTTAAATTTAACATTTTTTAATCATTTTTAAATACAACATTGTTAAGTTTTTTATATTCATCACTGGTGCTATCGTATATAATCAATAAAAATATTAAACAATTTGTTCTTTTCTGAATTTCTTTGCTCAGATTTTACAATATAATCAAGCATATGTTCACAGCGTCAAATTTCATGATATTGGAACTTAGCTGGAACTATGCTCACTCTGTTGATTTCTTCTTTTTTTATATATTAATTTATTTTCAATTATTCGGTTTTCCATTTTTTTCTATGTCACATTTATTCATGTTTTTTTTCCTGTACTTTATTTTTCTGTTGTGTATTTATACATGTATTATGTAAATGAATAAATGGTTATTATTATTAAAGATGGTATTTGCAATTTTTATTAATACATAATTATTAAAAGAAAATTTATATATAATTAACAAGTGAAGTTATTTAATAATTTTTTAAAACATATATGATTTATTTAAACAAGTCTGGTTGCTATGGTGACAGTCCATCGAGCATAGATGTAGCAGTCGAAAACTACGCTAAAAAACATAGTTGTCGCGACGTTTAGTTGAAACTTTTGGTAACAGCTACGGAACTGTTCCGAGGCGATGTAGCGATCAGGTAGCAAACAGGTTTAGTTGAAACTTGCTAGCAGCTACGGAACTGCTGCGGAGCACTAAGATCTAGTGAACGCAACGCAACCAATAAGTTTAATTTTTATGCGACTAATAATAGGTATTGCGACATCTAGTGACGGCTCGTGCTATCGTAACACGTCTGATAAGTGATTTGCACTAAAACAAACTTTGTTGACTGATTGTAAACAGTTACATATAAGTCGATTCTTTGATTGCCAGCTGTAAATTTGCAAAAGATTGTACAGTAGCAATCAAACACCGAGAATCATTTTACAACTGTCTCATCCTTTCGTTACTCTTCAGAAGTGACAAAATTCAAGTGTAAGTTTACTTTTGTACAATTTGCGCGGCCATCGATTTATTATCCAAAAGATTCATATCATAAAAAAAATTAAGCAAAATCCATCTTAATAAGATATAAACAACGCACTCATTTGTGGGATTAAAATTGCACTTTCTTGTACTCAACTGTCAAAAAATGAAATGACTGTTTTCCTTAAAATCACAATAGCGATTTGCACAATTTTCGAAAAAATAATTTTTTTTTTTTATTTTTTTTTTTTAATTTTAATAATATTATTTTATTAAATTTATTTTTTTTTTTTTTTTTTTTTTTTTTTTTTTTTTTTATTATTTTATTTTTTAAAATTTTAATTTTAATTTTTATTTTTTTTTTTTTTTTTTTTTTTTTTTTAATTTTTTTTTTAAATAAAAAAAAAAAAAAAAAAAAAAAAAATAAATTAAATATTTAAAAAAAAAAATATTTTTAAAAAATTTTTATATTTTTAAAAAAATTTTTTTTTAAAATAAAAAAAAAAATAAATTAAAAAAAAATATATATATATATATATTAATAAAAAAATATATTAATTTTTTTTTTTTTTATTTAATATAAATTTTATACCTAAATTTTCATTTTACTAAAATTATAAAAAAAATAAAAATAAAAAATTAAATAAAAAAAAAAAATTTTTAAATTTATATTAAATATTTTTTTAAAAAAAAAAAAAAAAAAATTTAAATTTTTTTTAAAAATAATATATATATATATATACAGGGTGCCCATAATCTATCTCATAACATGGGTAACTTTCTTAATATGCAAAATAGGTAATAGGTTAAATTAGGAAAGTTGGGCAGAATTACAAGCAAAATGTTAAACTTTTTTCAAATTTGACATATGTCTTCAACTTTTTGAAATTTTGTGAAAAAACTGAAAACAGTCGATTTTTTTAATGTTGTCCTGTTCCACTACTACTTACTTTAGAACTGAACTAAAAATGACATCTTATACATATTTTTACGTAGAATTCGATAAAATTACTCAAAATGTCATAACCCTCTTGATTTTCGAGATATAACACAAACTTACATTTTTTAAATGACAATCATAGTTGGCTGTGATCTTATTAAATAGCTTTTGTTTTTGCGATTTCATTGATATAAGGTTCGATATACTTTACTCTTGTATTTCTATTTAAATGCCCAAAATTGTGTTGTTGATACCATTAAGGAACAAAATGATTTACAAGTTAGTTAAACTTGAAACAAAAATTTATATTGACAATATAATACCACAAGTAGGTACTATTAATGGTTTGTAATTATGTTCTATTTCAATAATGTACAAAAGACATAAAAGTTCATATTAAATGTTCGAAATGGCCCCCGTTAACCAATATGCACATTTGACATCTTCTAACCATCTCTCTATGCACTTTTTCCAAACTGCGAGGACGAATTCTTCTAATAATCAACCTAATTCTATCTTTTAATTCTTCTACATTATTGGGTTTTTCTTTGTACACCCTGTCTTTAACGGTTCCCCACAAGAAAAAATCGAGAGGTGTGATATCAGGTGTTCTTGCCGGCCAATTAATAGGACCTGAATTACCGATCCAGCTCGGAAAACGTTCGGAAAGATATTCAGAAACAGCTCTAAAATTATGAGCAGGAGCACCATCATGTTGGAAATGAGTAAGATTTTGTACCACATTTAATGGCAGTTCATCTAACATGTCTTCCAAGTCATTTTGAAGAAATTCTAAATATCGCCTTCCATTTAAATGGTAATTGTAAAAGAACGGACCAATTATTCTGCTACCGAGGATGCCACACCACACATTTATTGAAAAAATATGTTGATCTCGTCTCTCAACAGTAACATGAGGGTTGTTCTCAGACCAATAGTTATTATTATGTCTATTAAATACACCGTTATTGGTAAATTTTGCCTCGTCAGTAAATAAAATTCTGCGCGAGAAATATGGATCGTTGTCAGTTTCTCTTAAAACCATCGAGCGTAATTTAATCTTCTCTCTGAGTCGGCTGGATACAAGGTGTTGCCGATATGAAATTTATACGGCTTGAATCGATTTTGTTTTAAAATTAAACGAGCTTTTTCTGTAGAAGTACCACACTCACTTGCAATTTCACGGGTAGATGTTTTGGTTTATAATTTACATATGCCAAAACTCTTTCTTCGTCTTCTTGATTAAACTTTTGCTTAGCTTTTGGTTTCATAAATGATCCGTATAGTTTTAAATTATTTTCCAGTTTGGAAAAAAGTCTTTTATCTGGTTGTCTTCTTTCCATATATCTTTGCAAATACATTTCACTGGCTTCATTACTATTTCTGTTGCTAGCATAATAACAAAAAGCATGTCGTTTCTCTCTTCATGTGAATACATTGTTTATTTTGAGAATTTTATGTTTTTAAAATAAATCACCGTGAATAATACAACTTACTTATGTAAATCAAATTATTTAGTTGACGACACAGGCTTTTGTTTCAACAGGTTTTTGTTTGAAGCATTTGTTTCCATAGCCTGCCTGTGTATTATTTTGCAGCTTAATTGTATCAATAAACTACTTTTAGCATTTACAAAAAAATGTAAGAGTAAAGTATATCGAACCTTATATCAATGAAATCGCAAAACAAAAGCTATTTAATAAGATCACAGCCAACTATGATTGCCATTTAAAAAATGTAAGTTTGTGTTATATCTCGAAAATCAAGAGGGTTATGACATTTTGAGTAATTTTATCGAATTCTACGTAAAAATATGTATAAGATGTCATTTTAGTTCAGTTCTAAAGTAAGTAGTAGTGGAACAGGACAACATTAAAAAAATCGACTGTTTTCAGTTTTTTCACAAAATTTCAAAAAGTTGAAGACATATGTCAAATTTGAAAAAAGTTTAACATTTTGCTTGTAATTCTGCCCAACTTTCCTAATTTAACCGATTACCTATTTTGCATATTAAGAAAGTTACCCATGTTATGAGATAGATTATGGGCACCCTGTATATATAATAACTTTTTTTTTTTTTTTTTTTTACTTTTTTTTTTTTTTTTTGTTTACTCCTTGTTAATAATATAAGAAAATTTTTTGTTGTTTTATGTTGTCTTTTGTTTTTTTAGGGGGGGGGGGATAGGGGGGGGTGGGGGAGTTTATTGGTAAAGGGGGGGGGGGAAGGGGGGTGGTTTGCCATTTTCTTTTTTCCTTTCCTCGGGCTTTTCCATGTGGTTCTTTTTTTGTTTTTTTTTTTTTTTGGGGGTGGTGGTGGGGGGGGGCATTTTTTTTTTTTTTTTGTTTTTTGTTTTGGAGGGGGTAAAAAGAAAATGGGACTTTCACCTCTTTAGGATGTTGTTGTTGTTGTTGTTTTTTTTCATGGGGGAGGTTTTGGGGGTGGAGTTGAATTTCCAACGTGGCGACCCATCAGGGCGGATGTTTTGACGGCCGATTTGAATTTCCAACATAGCGTCCCAACATGGCGTCCTAAAGTTTTTTTAAGTATTTAAAAAACTTGGTTGAGATTCGAACTTGCAACCATTGGATTACCGAACCAAGTCTTTAACCACTAGGCTACGGCGACAATTGAAAGATAGAGTTTGAAGTTTGTATATAGCTGTAAAGGTTGATTAAGATGAATTAATGATGTATGATGCTGTAAAATGTAGGATGATTAAGATGAGAAGACCTGTTAGTTAAAAAAGATGAATAAGTTTAATTAAAAAGATGAATAAGGATTAAACATTTAATAAACAAGATGAAAAAGGATAAAAACATATATATCTCACTTTTATACATTATAAACTAGTTCACAAACAGGAATAGCAATTACTTAACGCCATTTTGTATAACGTATGATTAAACATTTAATAAACAAGATGAAAAGGATAAAAACATATATTTCTCACTGTTATTCATTATAAACTAGTTCACAAACAAAAATAACACTCACGTAACTTCATTTTTGTATGACGTATAATTAAACATTAAATAAACAAGATGAAAAAGGATAAAAACATATATTTATCACTGTTATACATTATAAACTAATTCACAAACAGGAATAGCAATTACTTAACTTTATTTTTGTATGACGTATGATTAAACATTTAATAAACAAGATGAAAAAGGATAAAAACATATATTTATCACTGTTATTCTATATATACTTACTACCTAACACTTTAGATTCCGCCAACTTTATTCATCAAGTAAACTATTGCAAACCGTATTTTTTAATTATACAATTTGCATATCTTTGATTTGCTAGTTTATTTTTTATCTACGAAAGCTTAGGGTGTAAATGTAAAATCTTTATTAACTTTGAACAATACTTTCAATCGAATAAACATAGTAAATATTTCAATTTAAGTATACGTATTGTTTACAATGTAAACTTAATTCAATTACGTTTTTAAGGTTAAAAATTCATCTCTTCACCTCATCTAACAGATTTCAAATATTTAACTATCAAAATACTTGGATTTTTCTCAAAGGGTTATAATAATAAACTGTGTCAAAGTATAAGACAAGTTTAAATGATGAGTCTAACAAACACATTTTTATAGTGAAGTTTTTACGTATACTTAAAAGACGATATGATTACATTTTAGTACAACAGGTTTACATTAAAACAAAAAATATATCTTTAAAACTTAATTAAAAGGTGTATAAATTTTAATCAACCAAATTTCTATAATTAGATACAGAAAAACAAGAAAAATTTCAAAAATAAGTAAAATTCTCAAAAATATGTCAAAATCTTAACATTTATTATCATAAAGTTTATAAGGAAAATAAAAAATATAAATGTAACGGCGTTCTATTATGGAATATTTTATTACTGTATGTAACAATTAGAAATAACTTTTTCTTATGCTTTAAACGTTTTTTTGGTTTTAAAAATTACGGTATGACAAAAAAAAACAACTTTCAAAAATCTTGTTAATAGAATGACGTAGAACAATAATTAACTGAATGGTATAAAACCGTATACCAAACACTACAATACATCATAAACAAGTCAAGACAAAATAAGAAGCAGGTTAAAAGAAAAATATTATAAATCGTAAGTTATTATCATTATTATTATTATTTTAATTCTTTATTTACAAAAACTTTATTGTTATCTACTATTTGTGTTACACTTTTTAATTTAATTCTTAATTTCTGTAGAATGGATTTATCAATAGGGAAAGAAACTGGCATATCTCATCAGTTGAGAATGTAATATAAAACTTTGTTTACTAGTTTTATTCTAAGTATTTATATTTTATTATAGACATGGTGGTGTGTCCATATAACAAATATTATATCATAGTGCGGCACAGACTGTGGAAACACCTTTACAAATGCCACCCGGAGAAGACCCGAGTAAAGATGGAATTTGAAAATAAAAAAAAAAATGGAAGAATGGGAGCAAGCACAGCAGCAGCAGCAGCAGCAACCCCTTATTCAAGGACAGTGGAATGGGTCTCCTCTAGTGAGTAATGAATTCTGGGACGATGAAAACCCCTGCCAACCATATATACCTCAATTAATTAATAATCAAATTGTAAATAAAAAAGGATTTATATTTGGGAGAAAATAAATAAAAACATATTTTAAACTACATTTTGTTTTAATTACCTTAACATCTGATCATTATGGATGTAAGTAGAAAAACATATAATCTAAAAAGGATTGAAAGTAATCGTTAAGTAAAGATTAAATATGTATCTTGTAGAGTTTGAAGATAATACGATATATTGTTGAAAGTATCCATAAATTAAAATTGAAAACAAAAAAATAAGTTCTAAATTATTAATTATCAGATCTAAATACAATTTGTGAAATTAGTTATATTGTTAGAAAGATATTGAAGTGTATCCCTCTAACGTTACAAAACTTATCTTCAAATATTTTTTACCTTAGAAAATATTTTCAAATATATAAGATTTTGTTAACCCAATTTAATGATATACTTCTTAAGGTATAATTTTTCACATCTAAAATAATTCAAAGAATTGGATAAGAAATAAAATAGTTTCTAAAAACTTGGAAATCTTTAATACTTAACTAAAAATTATTCTGAATAAAACGTTGAGAAAATTAAAACGATACTACAGGAACTCAAACATTGTAAAAGTATAAAAAAATAATACACTCTCCACAACATGTTGATCTCATGTTCAAAAAAAAATATTTGATTTAATAAATATTTTATTTGGTGTTGTTTTTAAATAATATTCGCAATATAACTTAAGTTGTCAATAAACTTGAATTATCGATAAAACATCGATTATTTAAATAAATTATAAATAAGAAACTGAAATAATAATTTTATTGTACATCTTATTAGAAGCTGTAGGAAGTACTTATTACAGATTTTAATTACATAAATAAAATAATGGATGACACAGTTAATCATTTAGAAGTTATAGAAACCTACAACTTATTATTGAGTTGGGATTTCAATAACGTTGTTGCGAAGAAAAAATTGAGAAGATTTTTGTAAGGTATAGTACAGACGGAATACAGAACTTTTGATGATTAGTTAACTAAATATATTGTCTTGAATTGAAAAAGTTACCAACTTGGTTCAAATTCCATTAACAATGTTTGAGAAAATAATATTTAAGAAGTTAAATTTTTTTTTATTTTAAGACTTGTTTAAGTTGTTTACAGTTGTTAAAAGATGTATGCTATAAATCATATTTTACAATTTCTTGTCATCTATTAGATGAGATGAAGAAATGAATTTTTTAATCTTTAAAACGTAATTGATTTATGTTTTTGATATTTGATTTTTTTTTAGATTTTAATTTTGAAGGTGTATATTAAAAATGTGTATTTAACACTATTGTTAGTTAATTTCTTCAACACTGCCGCATCTTCTTTTTGAAACTATTAAGAAATTTGAAAAATGTTAATCATTTTATACGCATTAGAAAAATTTGAATGTAACTACTATAGAGTAGGTTTAAACTTCTTTTCTATAAAAAATTGAAACCCTAATAAATTATTGATCAGGAAACCCTAATAAATTATTGATGAGTGAATTACACACATCAACATTAACCACTTTTAAAATAAAGTTTTTTATCTTGTTAAAACTAATTGAGTAATTTTTTAAGACCTCATTTAAAACAGACTTCTGTACACCAAATAAATTTCTATGTCTAATTCATGCGATAAATTTCGTCGAACATATTTTTTAAACACAGATTTGAGTTAATATTTACGGTATAAGTAGTTCATCTTATTCTCTACACTTAATTAATTATTTGATTTTGTTTTTTTCTTTCATAAAATTAAGTTATTACAATATTAAATATTAATGGTAATTACCATGACGTCAACAATAAATAAACACTTTCTAGCGTGTTTGTTGAAACTTACCTATTATTTTATCTAATTTTATTGAAAAACAAAAACGAAAATACATTTGAAATTAAATTTGTAAAATAAAATTACCTCTAGCCATATGGTCGGGTTTTGGATGGTGTCCATATCTTTAAATTTAAAAACCATGGTCCTACCCAAAACTTATTAATAGATTTAAAGACATGCAAATTGTATAATTAAAAAATACGGTTTGCAATAGTCGCCAATGTAATACTTTTTAAATAATTGTTAAGCGGAAAACTATTTTAAGTTCTTTATTCCACTAAAAACAATTTACAACTATGCTGATCACAAGTGTGCTATAGGAAGATATCATATAACTTATCTACATTTAACATAAAGTATATCAATTTACCACAACTTGGTGAATAACTGACACAGTTTATTATTATAATACTTTTAAAAATAATCTAGTTATTATTATAAAGTTAGTTGAGGGTATATCGAAGGTTGGATTAATAATTTTGAATATAGACACACCGAGTTTTTTTTTTTTTTAATAGATGTAACATACAATCATCACAATTCCAAGTTACCTTAGAAAACATTCCATTAACAATTTCAGAGAGTATAAAGGTCTTAGGTGTTTTGGTAGACAAACCTTTATCATTCGAACCTCACATTACCTACATCTATAATAAATTAAACTCTTCTTATTATGCTATTTGTAACTTGAAAGACAAGTTTCATATATCCAATCTCGTGTGCACATATAATGGTCTAGTAAATTCTGTTCTGAATTACTGTATACTAACTTGAGCCAACGCTAAAAATGTGAATAAAGTTTTAATTTGTCAAAAAGAATAATAAGAAAAATTTTTGGTCTTAAACAAACTGCTTCTTGCAAAAAATACTTTTTTCTATTTCGGAATTTCTATAGCTTTGTTTCCGTATTGTACACGATACGGAAATAGAAGCTCTTCCATACTGTTTTAGGGATTTTATAAATTTTAGTGAATAACCAAATAATTTACAGTTTTAATTTTGACGTAAGAAAATTAAGTGCGGTTTTGTTTGGTTAGTTCTTATTAAGTAGATTTTAATATTTAAAGAAAGTTTAATGTTAATTTATGAAACAAAACTTAACAAACACTATTCTTCCATCGACCGTGCATTTATGACTTACATTAATGTAAACAAAATTGATTTTAGTATAGGCAACTATAAATACATATTGCCGTTTTATCTTCAATCAACTACAACATGAAAGTATAAACAAAAAATCTGTCGTAATTTTTAGCAAAGCAAATTTTAATAATAACAAATCGACATTAATCAACAATTGTAATAAATCTTGAATTTGTTCACAGTGATTTTTAAGACATTTTTGTACTGGATGCAATATTCCAATGATAACGTTTAATAACATGTTAAGGCTGTTCAGTTCATCTATTTTACAAACTATTCTCTCACGTAGTTCTTCAATATTATTTGCTCATTGTTCAAAAGTTAGATTCTTTAAGTAAGGCTGTAAGAAAAAATCAAAACTATAAAAAATGAACATTCCGACTTCTGAAAAGATCTTTTGGAGGTGAAGCGGAACCACTTTAGCAAAATGTTTTTTGTAGACTCTACATACACAAGTCATTATATAAAGTTCAACTTGATCGAGATGTGCTTAAGTTACATCCATGATGTATCAAACATTGTCAAACGCTTTTGGTGTTATCTTTGTACGTGGACCATTATATTGATTAAGCACCAATCCATTCCAACAAAAAATTTAGTCTTCTTGTTTTACTGTGATCAAAACTATTTTATTTCGACAAATTGAGTCATTTAATTCTCCATCAATTTGGTGAGCTTATATTAAAATACTGTTGGCAATAAAAGACGAAGCTCTCACAAAAACCTAGAAACGATGAAGTTAGGTTATAAATTTGTGGTTGTGGTGCGTTAACAATAGCATTTCTTCTCTAGAATTATTAGAGTATATAATTTTATTATAATTACAAAGTACGGTCGACGGAAAAGTTTTGTAACTAACTCGTGAATTAAACGGTGATTAAAAATCTCAACAATAATTTGAAGATAGCAAACTTTCAACAGCATTTGTTGCTAACTTTATTAGGATATCAACTACTCTACCAACATAGCTTTAAACCAAAAAAAAACACTAGATCAAATATTAACATTTATTTCTTGAAGTAAATTTTTGCGAAATAGAAAAAATAGTATGAAAAACACGTGTCACAACTACTTTTGTCGCACTCCGACAATTGTAGACCTCCCTCGGTCGGTCTGCAAACTTTGTCTTCGTGCGACAAAAAGGGTTGTTGTGACACTTGTTTTTCAGTATACTATATTATCGGTAGAACACTCCAGTTTAGCTTTGTTCAATCAGTTACCAGATTCAATAAAAAATGAAACAGATAAAACATTTTCCAAAGGAATCAAGAAGATCTTGCAGATGAATTGTTTTTATAGCATACAAGAATTTAAAATTTTGTTTAAACTAGTTCTATTAACTAATTCTATTTTAACCTAGTTATATTTATATTTTTCTGACAGCTGTATTCTGTATCACCCAAATAACCACATAATAAAGATTTTATTTTATTTATTTATATTTTACGAAAACTTATTTTTAATTTTATCTGAATTTGTAAGATGAAAAAGATGGATTTTTAATCTTTAAAAAGAATTAGTAGTTTCATTTAAAAATCAAATACGTTTGTTGATAGTTAAAAATTTGTTTGTTAGGCCATCATTTAAAACAGACTTTTGCATAACAAATAAATTATTGTAAACATTTTTAAAAATAAAGTTTTTAATTGATTATCTTGTAAAGCAGTTTATTAATTTTGTGCAAATCCGTTGATTACATGTAAACATATTACGTATTTTAAATGATGCATTTTTGTTTTTTTTAACAATCGCCTTAATTGAGTGAAGAAAAAGTTGTTTTTAACTTTCACACAAGAGAAATATTCCGTAAACAAATCCATATAATTAAAATTGGTATGTCTATCGAAAATCGAAAGGGGTGAGTATTATTAATTTTAATCTTTTAAAAATGAATTATGTTTTCAATTCACGTATTCTTAATGAATAATTCTCAACTTTTTAAGTAATAAATTTTGTTGTTAAATTGATTCTTGTTAATACTTTTTAAAATGTTTGTGGTTTATTTTTTAATTCAAATTACAGATGCTGGAGATGAATAACTGGTCGTCAATATAAGAAAACTCTACGTTTGAATAATAGTTGCAGAAAGAAAATTTTTGGTGACATCGTAGTACGTCGATTTTAAAGATTCTAAGTTGTAAGGTTTCATATTTTTGTAAAATAATTTTATATTGTGTGTGAATCAGAGAGAGAATAAAATTTGTTTCCTGCTTTCTTTATTCTTTCAATTAAAACATATATTACTGGTACTTGTAAATGTGTTGTGTAACAGAGATACAAAATAAATTTTACCCTCCTTGTTGTTTTTTTTTTTATTTTCCCTAACACATACGTCACCTTGATGATGTATTAAAAACGATAATGGTTCGAACCCTGATACGTTTAAGTTTTTTAATCAAGTGTAAAATTAATACTATTTGCTAAAGATGTGGTGGTGTAAAACGTTAACAGATCGAACCTCAGTATGTTCAATTTCTTTTAATCAAGTGTAAATTTAAAACTACTTGTTAAAGTCGTAGTTAATGTAATTAATAAAGAAAAATGTTGGTTCAACAGCCATATTGAATCGCCTTAGGTAATTGTTTTTCGTGTTTGTGAACTAGTTTATAATGAATAACAGTAAGAAATATACATGTCTTTATCCTTTTTTATCTTGTTTATTAAATGTTTAATCATACGTCATACAAAATGGCGCTACGTGAGTATTATTTTTGTTTGTGAACTAGTTTATAATGTATAAAAGTGAGATATATATGTTTTTATCCTTTTTCATCGTGTTTATTAAATGTTTAATCCTTATTCATCTTTTTAATTAAACTTATTCATATTTTTAATTAACAGGTCTTCTCATCTTAATCATCCTACATTTTACAGCATCATACATCATTAATTCATCTTAATCAACCTTTACAGCTATATACAAACTTCAAACTCTATCTTTCAATTGTCGCCGTAGCCTAGTGGTTAAAGCCTTGGCTCGGTAATGCAATGGTTGCAAGTTCGAATCTCAACCAAGTTTTCTTAAATACATAAAAAAAACTTTAGGACGCCATGTTGGAAATTCAAATCGGCCGCCAAAACATCCGCCATGATAGGACGCCATGTTGGAAATTCAAATCGACCGCCGAAACATCCGCCATGATGGAAATCAACATCAACAACAACAGCCTAATGAGGTGAGAGGCCGTATTTTCCATTGACGTCTTCAAAAACAAAAACATGTAATTAAATAGAATGCCTGCGTGAACAGCCTGTTGACAACAACAGCCTAATGAGGTGAGAGGTCTAATTAGAGAACTGCCTGAGAGGTGATTAGCCTAATTGCCGTTTCACTTTTACTAATTAGGGTCCAAAGCCCATAGTATCCGTCTTCTACTACTTTAAAAACTGTCACCAAGTTCCTACTAATTTGGGTCTTCTAGTTATTTACCATAAACGTTTTTTAAAAAATTATTAGGTACAACTCGTATAATAAAAACAAAAGCGTTTCTGGACCTATGTTTACATAAAGTTTTTGTCTTAAAATTAAATAAGGAACAACATTCTGAAGTTTGGCCCAATACTTCATTAACACACTGTATATCAGCGTTGATTACAATAATCAGTCAGTAATTTATTATTTGTTACTTCGTAATTACTATTGCTGCATAGCGTTTTGTGTTTTTAGATTTTGTTTTATAATGCTGTTTAAATTTTGTTATTTGTAAAGATTTGGTTACCTTGTCAGTTTATTTGATGTTAAATTATATTTTTAAGTTTCAAGGTATTTTTTTAAACTTGCGATAACAGTAACAGAAAACAATTTATTACGCAATTCATAATACTTATTTAACCTACCAGATAAGTGATAAGCGAAATAAGTGCCCCCCCCCCTTTATCTCTTCTATTTTTATATCGTAAGAAAAAAGCAGGTCAATTTGTATATTAAACATTGTATGTTATGAAATAAAAGTTTTGAACATGATCCTTCTTTACAGGGGTGTCACCCCTCCGATATTTTAAAATAAAAAGTACATCATGCGACACCTCGTTTGATAGCTATTGAAACACTGATTTCAAAAATGTATAACACTTTGTTTTCAAAGTTAACGGAGTCTGAGCTATTCGAGAGTTTTAATCATACCTTGCAAGAATTCAATGAATTATGTTGGTTTGGCGGTAGGTTTTTCTTGGATGGTTGAAGATGTTTTGTTTTCAAATAAATTAACAATGTTTATACTTTCCCAAATTGTAAAATGAATTTAATCGTTTAATTTTAAACTTTCATCTAAACAATTTTTAACATAAAAGGTATTTAAAATGTTCCCCTTTACCTCTTGACAATAATACAGTAATATTGACAGTGCCGTACTACTCTTTCTCGCATAACTCAAAATCCGTTAATTTTAGAACCAAAGTGTTATACATTTTTAAAATCCAGTCTTTTAATAGTTTCCAAAGGAGGTGTCGCATGATGTACACTCATGAAATTTAAAACTTGGACACCACAATTTCTGTAAACAAAAGTTTGCACATTGTGAAGCGGGCTTAAGGGTATCATTTACAATTCTAACAGCAGGTAGTCTCAGCAGGGGTTATCTTATAGAAGGACTGTAGAATGAATCATTACACTAAGCACGTTTTAGAAAATAGGTAATTTACGTTGCTTACTTAATTTTTTCTTTAAAGAATATATTTGAAGGTATCGCTAATTAAACACCATAGCTCGATTAATTATCGAATCAAAATTTTGTTTAGGAAATGTTTACAAAATAAAATTAGAAATAATTTTGATTTAAAAACGTCTACAAGCAATAACTTTTAAATTAAATCAAAAACTAAACATGGTTATTTGGGTTGACTGATTATTACTTATTTTTAAATAAATCTAACCTACTAATTATTGTAAGTTATTAAAAAAAATCATTAAACTCTCTATTCATAATATTTAGTCCTTACAAAATGTATATTTTATGACGTTTCATTTTTTCTGTAGTTAATATAAAAAGTGAAAATAAAAACTAAGGCAATTCTTATTGTCAACGTATATATTTAGTTTTTGACAAGAATTTATTACATAATTATAATTAAGATACCAAGTTATAGTTTAAAATTAAATGAAAACTTTTTTTTTTAAATAAAGGTATTACTATATAAATAAATATAAGAAATCAATAATGGGTGTGACCTCCATTATTATTGATACATTCTTGGAGGCGTCTGCTCATTGACGCTATCAATATAATTAATATTAATCGTTTCCCATGCGGTATCAATGGCTGCAATTAGTGCATTACGGTTTACTGGTATAAAATTTGGCCTTTGTTGTCTTCGGATAACAGCAAGTATTCGAGCCCAAACATTTTCGATAATGTTAAAATCTGGGCTTTTTGCTGGCCAGGGTAACAGCTCCAAGTTATTTGCTTGTATCCAGTTGCGCACAACCTGCGAAGTATAGGGTCATCATATCCCGATAGTTAATTATCGAATGTTCCAAGAAAATATGTGTAAATAGTAAATGGAATCTACTAACGTAACGTTAAGTCGTTAATTATAGTTACATAACTCTCCTTTCATAAGATATAGTTCATATTAATATGCTTATTGTAAAGCTTCGTACACACCTGAACAACAAACCGAGGAACAAACAGAACAACGAACCGAACGGCAATCGGAACATTAATTTGGACGGTGCTACGTACGAATTTTAGAACAGATTCGCAAGTCCTGATTGTTCCACGAACGGTTTGCGGCGTTCCCGCAACTTGTCGGTTTTTTCTCCGACATCAAAGAAAATGCGCGCGAATGCGTTTGCAGGTTTGGACGAATCTAAACAAAACGGCGAACAAACTTATGCGGGAGAATTAAATTATTTATTTTTTGTCCTCCCTTTTGTGGGTTTGTTGTGTTTTAGGTAATATTATGGAGTTGACAGAAGAAAAATGTTTTAAATTAATCAGTGTTTAAGAATGCAAGAAAAAATGATGTCCCTATTAGCATCATTTGGGCGGGAAATTTCCAAAATAAAAAAAAAAAGCGAAGTAAATTATAATTTTTTACTCTTCTTTGTGCGTAAAAATTTGGTTCTCGTTTTCCGCAATTTTCTCTTCTTAATAATAAATATATATGAACTAAAAACTACTGAAAATAATTATGGGAACAGCACAAACGTTCCGTTTGTTGTTCGGATTGTGGAAATCATGATGTAATATTAGAAACACAAATTTATATTTATGACAACTTAAAAACCAAGAACGTGTATGTTATTGCTAAGAAATTATTAAGGAAAAAACGCAATTGCAATTTTCGAAAATTTATAAGTCCTCTATTGTAATCTTAATACTTAAAAAAAAATCCTGTCCATTAGCATTATAAGGAAATGGCTTTTACTTTATGAATAAGTTTCAATAACAATAGAATATCCTTGCTTGTTTAATTTACTTCCTTTGAGTCATATTGCTCTAAGGGTTGTTACATTGGTCATTAGAAGTATGTAATAAATAAACAATTACCTACTGTTTGAGAAGGGGTAGTGTGAACCAATAAATAAAGTAAGAAATGTAAATTCCATTTTAGTTTAAAATTTCAAGTGTTGTGAAAATGCCACCTCATCTCGGTGCTGATTTGAAAGCGCGGATTGTTTCGGAATTAGCGGCGGGCCGTAGCGTGCGTGAAATTTCACGTATGTTAGATATACCAAAAAGCACCGTAGGGCATTACCGAGTAAAATGGAATCTTGAACACACTTTGGAAAGAGCCATCGGAAGTGGTAGACCTAAAGTATCTACACGTGCTCAAGATCTCGAGTTGTTTCATTACGTAACAGAACAACCATTTGCTACATACTCCAGGGCTATAGCAGATACACATTTTCCCGGATTATAACTGCACAAAAAAGTTTAAAGGAGATGGGAATAAAGAAGTATAATGCTGCTGCGAAAGAAGTTCTCAGTGACGAAAATATGAGACGTCGTCTGGAATTTGCAAGGCGATATGTGAACGAACCTTTGGAATTTTGGAATCGAGTGATTTTTAGCGACAAAAAACGTTCAATAGCCGTAACGATGGACCACTAAAAGTTTTTAGAATGGAAGGAACTCGTTACGAAAATAATCACATATGTCCTAAAAACGAAGTGGTTATTTTTCTGTGAATGTGTGGGGTTGGGTTAGCGCGCGGGGTCCAGGAGTTTGTTGGGCTATCGATGGACGTCTTGATTCTGCTGCGTATTTAGATATTTTGAAAACTATTATGAAACCTTCAGTCGAAGTGTTTTATCCAGACGAAAATTATATTTTCCAACAAGTAAGTATTCTTATTTCACTATACTTTCTCCAAAAATAGTTCGGGATCTGTTGAATTAACATTTTCATAATGTATTTTTGTTGTTAAAGGACAACGCCCCTATTCATACTTCGCGGGTTGTGCGCAATTGGATACGAGAAAATAACTTGGAGCTGTTACCCTGGCCAGCAAAAGCCCAGATTTTAACATTATCGAAAATGTTTGGGCTCGAATACTTGCTGTTATCCGAAGACAACAAGGGCCAAATTTTATACCAGTAAACCGTAATGCACTAATTGCAGCCATTGATACCGCATGGGAAACGATTAATATTAATTATATTGATACCTTGATAGCGTCAATGTAACAATAATAATGGAGGTCACACCCATTATTGATTTCTTATATTTATTTATATAGTAATACCTTTATTTAAAAAAAAGTTTTCATTTAATTTTAAACTATAACTTGGTATCTTAATTATAATTATGTAATAAATTCTTGTCAAAAACTAAATATATACGTTGACAATAAGAATTGCCTTAGTTTTTATTTTCACTTTTTATATTAACTACAGAAAAAAATGAAACGTCATAAAATATACATTTTGTAAGGACTAAATATTATGAATAGAGAGTTTAATGATTTTTTTTTAATAACTTACAATAATTAGTAGGTTAGATTTATTTAAAAATAAGTAATAATCAGTCAACCCAAATAACCATGTTTAGTTTTTGATTTAATTTAAAAGTTATTGCTTGTAGACGTTTTTTAAATCAAAATTATTTCTAATTTTATTTTGTAAACATTTCCTAAACAAAATTTTGATTCGATAATTAATCGAGCTATGGTGTTTAATTAGCGATACCTTCAAATATATTCTTTAAAGAAAAAATTAAGTAAGCAACGTAAATTACCTATTTTCTAAAACGTGCTTAGTGTAATGATTCATTCTACAGTCCTTCTATAAGATAACCCCTGCAGAGACTACCTGCTGTTTGAATTGTAAATAATACCCTTAAGCCAGCTTCACAATGTGCAAACTTTTGTTTACAGAAATTGTGGTATCCAAGTTTGAAATTTCATGAGTGTACATACATTCCATTTAAGAAAATCGATAGGATGACCCCCCATGGAGATGGATAATGTCAGGTTTGAACTTTTGTGTCATAGCATACTATGTTTAATATAAAAATGAACCTGTTTAACAAAACCCATAATAACAGGATAACAAATTACCAACAAATTTGTTTCATTCACATTCTATGTGGTTACAAGAAAGTGAATTGAGAGCTTAAGGAGAAATTTTCTGACTGCATTCTGAGCTACAGTCACTGTCATCATTATTAACCCATCACAAAATTGTCGGGAATTCTTGGTATATTTTATACTTTCAAATACAATAATAAGAAATTAAAAGTCGGTTGTAAAATACTACAAGCGCCAACTATCGATAAAATATAATGATGATGAAGACTCCTTAATTTATCTTATAGTTAACGGGATTCCCAAAAAATTGGGCTTTCTTGTAGGAATTAATGAAACACGGTACCTTTTTTAGTTATCGACGTTTCGACTGGCATGTGGTTAGTCTTTTCAAGAATCCCCGACAACACCATGCCTTTGATATCTTGCCAGTCGAAACGTCGATAATTAAAAAGGTACCATGTTTCATTAATTCGTACCCCTAACTCCTACAAGCAGGCCCATTTTTTGGAAATTCCGTTAACTTATCGCAGGTTTATCCCAAAAATGTAAACAATATCGACTCTGACGCTAGAAAACAAACCATTGCTTGTCCTTCTATCAGTGAACCAGTTTCAACTGATACACAAACTAATAATGGCACACACAATGGTGCAGAACAATGAAAAATTAAAAACAGTACCGAAACTAAATTACATCCAAATGTACAGACTTCACCCCAAAAAGGTAAGCATCTGATATTATTGAATATTTTGAAGAAACCAATTTGTGAAGGTATTAAACTGTGAAAGACTTGAATCGCAAAATGCCGAATTTTACTCCTCTTTTAAACTAAGCACTGTACATAAAGATTTCAATGAAAAAGTGCTTAATTCAAACTTCTATAGCCATCCAGAGTACATGTCAGGCAATTTTTTTCAAAAAACGTATGACGACGAATGAGATAAAGTACCTAGTTAAGAATAATACACTTAAGGAAATAATCATCTGAATACTTTAGTCAACGAAACTTCATTAATTAAGTTAACAGGACACTTTTTATTAGACAGTGAGGTTGGTAACTTCTTAATCGAAAACTATAAAAATGTGTCATACTTCACTAGAAATACAATGAGAACGGGCAGTAGGTATAATACTTTGTAAGAATGATCTTGGGTATTTCGAAATACCTTTTTAAACTCTTTCTCAAGAACGTAGTTGTCAAATACCAGTAGTGGTGGTGGTTACTGAAAATCTGATTACTCTCACCGTTTATCGACCACTAAACAGTGATTTCGATGTATTCTATTAAATATTTAGCAAATTCTTGGAAAAATTAAATGCACTAACAAAAGATATCATCAGAAATAGAGATTTTAATTTAGTATTCAACAGCAGAGATAAGGTATTTAACTTTTAATGATTTGGTCCTGCCGTTTGGCTTTGAAGCAATTATTTACCAACCAAAGCGAGACATAAACTGTACCTATAGATAATGTTTTAATAAATTTTAAAAATCATAGAGGTTTTAAAAATAGTGTTTGAATCCGGTTGGTCTGATCATACTGCTGTTAGTATCATTATTTCTTCACTAGAAAAGAAAAACGTAGAGAATCAAGCATGTGAATGGACCTATTACAGACACAAATATGCAAAATTTCTATAGTCCATTATGATTCAAGAATCAGTACGGGTTTCGTAAGAACAGATCCACTGGTAATGGTGTGAATAAATTATAAAAGAATTTATAGATCTTATTTTTATAACCTCAGTAAGACCTTCGATTGTGTGACATGTAGCCTGGAAGCCTATAACTTTAACAAAATTAGTTGTAATTTAATAGGATCATTTCTTATTGACAGAAAACAGTATGCTGTAGTAAATGGACTGTTTCTGATTGTGACGGGATTATTTCCTAAATAATTGGTTTATTGAGAAATTTTCTCCCTACAGTATAGGCCGTCGTGTTTGCACTGATGCGTCTGAATATGCATTCTTATATTGCGCCGTTTGGGAATTTTACCTGTTTAGAGTTGCCTGTTCCGTTTTGGGTATCCGTGTATTCAAAAGTGACACCTCGTTGGTTCGCAAAAATGATACGTTCTTTTCCTATTAAATCTTCGTCGTGAAAGGGTGAACTTGGGAAATGTTGTCTAAAAGTTAAACAATTGGACACGTGCTTAATAATAGCGAGTGAAGTAGAATCGTCCCATTCTAATTAGGGAATAAATCTTCGGTTACAATTCCAGTGTCAGTAGCTTTCTTTTTTTACTTTCCTTCGTTTTAATAAAATATTTGTTCTTACGGGTTCTATTAATTCGTATTATCATACGATATCTCCGGTGTTAGGATGTACTTCACTAGTACAACACAAAATTACTACATCTGCTGATCCTATTAAGCAAAGGTATTACCCTTTATCTCCTGTTCTTCAAGAGATTGCTAATAAAGAACTGGACGCGATGTTAGCATTATGTGTGGTTGAACATTCGCAGACACCATGGGCCAGTCCCATTGCCTTGGTGAAAAAGAAAGATGGCAATTATTGTTTCTGCGTCGATTTTCGTAAAGTTAACGATGTAACCTTGAAGGATAGTTATCTGCTGATCTTTTTCAGTTTACTAGAATGCCTTTTGGCCTTCATAACTCACCAGCTACATTTCAAAGACTGATCGATCGTGTCTTAGGTGCAGATTTAGAACCATACTGATTTACTTACCTGGATGACATTATTATTGCTACTCCGACCTTTAATTAACACTTAGAAGTTCTCTCTAAAATTTATAAACGTCTTCTTTGTTCTGGGCTTACTATTCGTGCCGATAAATTTAAATTTTCCTTACCTGAACTACGATATCTGGGATACGTTGTCAATAAAGATGGACTCTTAGTGGATCCTGAAAAAGTTTCTGCCATTCTACAAATCCCTACTCCTAAAACTGTGACTGATATCCGACGCTTTATTGCTATGACGAGTTGGTACCGGTTCCTGACTAAAAGAATTCTCCTTTTCTTTGGACATCTGAATGTCAGCAATCCTTTCAACAGTTAAAGGAACATCTAGTTTCTGCTCTTATTCTCTCTTGTAGTAGTCTTAGTGGACTGCTTCAGTAAGTTAGCTTTGTTCTTTCCGCTGCGTTGTACTACTGCTACTCATATTACTAAAATTCTCAAAGATCAAGTCTTTCTGCTTTTTGGTGTTCCGCAATATATTATTACGGACAACGGGGTTCAATTCCGTATCAAAGAATTTAAAGCTCTGTCACGAATATGCCTCCACGATTCTTTATACTGCTAGATACCATCCTCGAGCGAATCCCGCTGAGCGTGTTAATCGTATTCTTAAAACCATGATAGCGGCGTATATTAAATCTAACCATCGACATTGGGATAATAATCTTTCTAAAGTTGGTTGCGCTATTCGTACAGCAAAACACGAAATTATTGATTGTACTCCTTACTACGCATTGTTCGGCCGTGAGCACGTTATCTCTGGTCACTCTTTTAGTCGTTCTGTCGATTCGGACAAACAATCAGACTCTATGGCACTTCCTACTCCTAACCCTAAGGTATATATGAAGAAATACGTCTTTCTATTCTGCGTAAATTAACTCAGGCGTATACCAAACAACAAGAACGGTATAATCTGCGGAAACGTCATGTTAGATATAATCTCGGGGATAGGGTGTGGAAGCGAAATTTTGTTCTTTCTTCGGCTCCTGACGCTTTTAATGCTAAATTGGCGGCGAAGTTTGTCGGACCATTCCGCATTAAAACTATAGTTTCTCCCTGGACTTACGAACTGGAAGATTCAGCGAATAAATAAATAAATCCTACTTGGCATGTCAAAGATCTGAAGCCCGCCTATGTTGATTTGGAGGATTCTGATACTCCAGTGGATAATCATCCAAGGAATACTAATATTTCGCTACGGTATCCTGGCGCCGAAAAAGATGAAAATTTGATCACGCGTAGTTCTGAGTACTTTTGGTTGCTGACTTACTTTTCTGTACTATTGTTTCTGATTTGGACTTTTTGGCTTTAATTTTTTTTTGTTAGGTAGTTAATGTCGTTTCTTACTTTTTTTTTGTTTAACCATTATATGGATTGTGGGTTCGGTGGGATACTTGGGTGATGGATGATGTGTAAGATGACTGAATACGTTCTTTCTCCTTGATAAACCTCCATGACTTTTTCTGTTTCGCATTACTTGATTATTTTCTTTTGGTTATTTGGCTCTGTACTCTTTTGGTAGTGTGATGAGTTTTCGGGTGTGACTTTATAGTAGTCAAATGTTTGGAGGAGGTTATCATTCCGGCAATTATGTTTTCTTTGGGATGTTTTCCAACATTTAGTATTGGTATTATTATTTGTATAGGTAAAGTAGCCTCCAAAAAAACTTTTTTAATATAATTTGTGTTCTATAAGAGCCCTTCTAGGTGGAGGTGGGAATAATAATCAACTCAGTAAGTTGTAATTGCCGAAGTTACTGAGTTGATTATTATTTCCACCTCCACCTAGAAGAGCTTTTATAGAGCACAAATAATATTAAATTATTATTTTTTTGGGTTATTTATTTTTCTAACCAACTCAATACACATCAGACTTTGTCCGCAGGTCTCATTTTGGACCAATGACTCACCACAATGGTGTTACTTATGTTAGGGTGGTTGGATTGCGCACGTTAAGGGATGGACACTATTGATGTCACCTAACTAACGTCTTGACTATAAAATTATTAGGGTGGTTGAAGGGCAAGTAGGGCAGGTTTCACTTGCTTGTGTCAATAAACAACTTGAGTATTATTTTGGTTGAGGTTTTGGTTGGAGTGATATGCTCCAGTGTGTTCACTTGGTTGTGGGAGTACCGTGATTTCCTGATTCCCTGACGGATTGATCGCCCTCTTTTAGGTGACATGGTGGCGTAGGTTTTTTTGGCTCGATCCTTGTGCTCAAAACTAATAGTTTTGACATTGCGTGTTTGTCCGTCTGCAGTCTTTAACTCTGACCTCTATTTTTTTTCGCCTTTCTTCTTTCACCAGCTTCTTTCTTTTCCGCGGTTCCCTTCATGTGTGAGAGAAGTCGGTTCTTCCAAAACTCTTTCGGATTTTTCTTGACCTTCGCTATGTCTCCGGATAAATCGTGTTGGTGTGGTGTTGCGTCGGGTGTGGTAAACTGGCCTCCAGGCCCACTTCGGCGTTAACATCCCCAACACGTATCGATATCGCTCGGTGTCGATCGGTCGTGTGGTTGGATGACGTTAGGGTAGCACAAAATTCGTCTTTGTGTCTACAGGCTGCTAGCTCATTCGGGTGCAGTAGTTTGTTTTGATCCTTTTGAATTTTTGAGGTCTTTGTACCGTTATTATGCGACGTGGGCTCGGGATGTACCCCTTTTCGTGAAACCTTTTTGGGGACTCCTGTCCCGGAGGTGTACACTTCAACCTTTTTTAAGCATCTTATTATTTGTCGACCCGTTGTTTTTTATTTTTTTCGTTTTCTTTTTAGTTTGGTCGTGTTAGTGTCTACCGCTATAGAGTAGAGGTACATTCTAGGGGAGGGTTTTGTTAGGTCGAAACCACAATGTTGGGGTATTTAGACCATAAGTTTCGGGTTGAGTTTCTGCAATTTGGGTTTTCAGCTTTTCTATCATTCCTCTTTGGGGTATTACTATTTTTTTTTTTTAGAAAGGGTCTGTATTTGGAGTTGGTATTCATTTGGGTTTTTGAGGTCATTTGGATCCTTGGCTTCAGCCTAAATTTCTTTTCCTGTGCCTTTGTCTCAACTCTTCTCTGCATCTGAGTTTGTGTATTGGCCATTGTTTGACTATACCTATTGAGTCTAGGGGTTTTCCTGCCTTTTTGGGCGATCCGCTTTGTTAGCGACTTTTTGCCTCTAGTTCCCTATTTTCTGATAGTTCCTTTGGTTTGGTTTATTTGTATTTGTTTTCTCTGGGAATTATCAATCCGCTTTTCACGACTTGTAAGGGTATGTAAATCATTCGTGACCACCACATTCTATTTGTCTTTTTTCAGCTCTTAGCGAGCTTTTTGTCTTGCTGGAGGAGGATTTGTGACGGGATTATTTCCTAAATAATTGGTTTATTGAGAAATTTTCTTCATACAGTATAGGCCGTGGTGTTTGCACTGATGCGTCTGAATATGCATTCTTATATTGGGCCGTTTGGGGATTTTACCTGTTTAGAGTTGTCTGTTCCGTTTTGGGTATCCGTGTATTCTAAAAGTGACACTTTGTTGGCTCGCAAAAATGATACGTTCTTTTCCTATTAAATCTTCGTCGTGAAAGGGTGTACTTGGAAAATGCTGTCTAAAAGTTAAACAATTGGACACGTGCTTAATAATAGCGAGTGAAGTAAAATTGTCCCATTCTAATTAGAGAATAAATCTTCGGTTACAATTTCAGTGTAAGTAGCTTTCTTTTTTACTTTCCTTTGTTTTAATAAAATATTTGTTCTTACGGATTCTATTAATTCTAGGCACTTTTTTTCAGTATTTCCTTTCGTTTTGGTCGTTCGTTTGACGTACTCCGTTGTAATTTGTTGCTGAATATTGGATGAGGGTTGTACTGGCAATATTAATAATCCAAAAATTATAACCTATCGAAGTGGATATCACACCACTGTTGGAATTTACTGAAAAACTTAGTAAACTAATTACAAAGTCAACTATACTTATATGGTTAATCAACTTCCCTGGAGGCCATCATTGAGTCAAGGCCACCACTCAAGATCAGCCGGTTATCTACTCATTGGTGCAGCCCAACAACTGTTATCAGTGGATACTCAAATACTAGATTTGGATACGAGAGCTGTTATCTCTACCGATTAACTGTCGAACCCGGAAGACTTCCTAGTTACACGAGCTAAGTTATTTCTTTATGCATGTCATTAATTAATTTTGTCGCGTTATATGTATTTGTATCGTGGTTGAAAGTTTAACAACGTACCTTTTTGGTGCCTATTCTTATGTAAACTTGAAGGATTCTTTCAGTGCAATTAATTATGTGCGCTTTGAACTTATTTGAATGACCGGCCACGGTCCGGTGCTCGTCGTAATTGTTATTAAGTACCTTTGAAACAATATTCGGTGTTTGTGACGGTCAAATAAGCTAACCTATTTGGAGGCGCTTGTGCCTCGAATTTATTTTCGTGTCGTTAACTCGCTTTCGTGAACGATTAGTATTTGATAGCCTTATATGCTATTGATTCTAATTGATATTGTCTATTACTATGTTTGTGTGTCTCGATGTGTTAATTGAACTCTAGTCGCTAAAACAATATACTGATTTATATGCACGTACGGTCTATTTCTATATCTATGAGTACCTAGGGGCTCTAGATATTTCGTTTACATAGTCCTAGGTGGCGCCTTATAAATTTTCCGAGCAGTGTAGAGGCCTTCTTTGTGAACGACTTTCCAACCACTCACGACCACTTCCGACTAAGAAGAGCTGCCGGGGCTCACTATTTCTGGGTCACCATTTTGTTTAAATAATCATATATGTTTTTAAAAATTATTTAAATTATTTCACTTGTTAATTATATAATTATAAAATTCTTCTATATTAATAAAAAAAATACAAATACCAATCTTTATAGTGTAAGTAGTTATATTGATGATTCGCGTAACAACTAGTTTACAAGAATCACATAATTAACTACAATTGGTGACCCCAACGTGACATTTTTTAATATTGCTAGTAGCAAAAATGGTTTATGGAAGTAAACTCTGGATTTAATAGCAATAAAAACATTATATACTGTAATTGTGTCGAAACGGTTTGTATGTACTGTGCATATTTGTTATAATTATTAATTTTGTTATATATTTGATTCTTTCAAATGATGAATTCAGAACAATCAGACCTTCAACTGCAACATGTTAATATTAGACGAGTTTGAGTTAAAAATCCTCAAAAGAAATACAATCAAGACAAGTGATATAAGATAATGGTCATAAAACTAGGTTGCATTATAAATTTAAATGTTTTAACAAATAAAAATTGAAATGCAGATAATAAATTACAAAGTTAAGATAACGTGACAATTTTGTAAATATACCAAAAATATAAAGTAATTTTTATAAGAATGTTTTACAAAATTTACCCGTTGCTCACAATGAAAATTTTAATTATAGTATTAGCAGTTCTAACTTGCGCCAATAGTGGTAAGTAAAGCAAAACTATTAAGTACTTTTCAATGTAATTTACAGGAACTAGCGCCGGTTGCAAACAGATGAAAAGTTTGTACGAAGCATTTCAATGTAGGTCAAGATGTCGAAATACATTAACTAATGAAATAACTAAAATACAATTGCTTGAGATCACCATACGTTTTAAAATACAATCCAGAAACGTGCTATTTTATAAATAAAACTTACTCTATGGGAGAAGCGGTAGATGGTTCGTACATAATTCCTGGTGGTGGAAATATGGGTTCCTACTATTGCGATGGGTAAAGAAATAGAATAATAATTACTTGGTAATTTAATGTTCCTAATGTAGGGGCTATTTTGATTTTACACTCGGCGAGGTTACTACTGACGGTAGGTAATAGTGTGAATACACCTAATTATGTATCGGTGACAGTTTTGTAACGAATGTCACAATGCGGTGAGTTTCATACGAGATTTTTTTAAATTTTGGAAAAAATTAAGAAATTAATTGCTATATGCTCTATTTAACATCACAGAACGCATATAATTTTTTTTTTCGAATTGCGTGGTATAGATAACCATTTTATTATTCAACCTCAATGAGTTGAATATTTTAGCATCGCACTCTACAGGGTGTCCAGAATCTCTTCTGCCAAACGGAAACTACAGGTAATAGAGGTTACTTAATGTCGATTTAACTGACATTACCTTAATCCGAAAATGCTCCCTAAGAGAGATAGAACCCTTTGAAGAAGACATCGTTATAAGAGTTTTCTTTAAATAATTCAAAAATGCCGTTACTTAAAAATTTCAAGTTTTGTATAATCACGAAATTGAATTATTTTAAAATTTCCAAAACAATGTAAACAACTTAATACTTACGACTTTTATTTACAGTATTTGTAGATTTTGTTGATTTTTCAAAGCCAACTTGATATTACAGATACAATTTTATAATACAACATGATGTTATGTTAGAACCACAAAAAGTTTAAATTTATTTTTCTCGATAACGGTTCCTGAAATCGATTTCAAAGAAGAGGACATTTTTTATGAAAATTATCTTGAATTTCTCAAATTTGGTGTCGGGAACAAAAAAAACTAAAAAATAAAACATCCCCCTACTGATACGATTGTGGTGGTTGTAAAAAAGGTTCTGGACACCCTGTATATAGTTCACCGTATTTAGCGACAAAATTTTCACATTCATTAAACTAATTTAATAATATACTGTTTTGAAACTCTGCTTACAAAACAATAAGAAAAAGTAACTTAAATTCTTATGAAGTGACATATTTTACTTCAAAAACAGTAGATCGTTTTGAAGTAAACATAAAGTTTTTTAATCTAATAGTTTATTTATTTAAGAGGACGAAAATTGCTTGAGTAGTGCATTGTATTATCAAATGGAATTTGTTGAACATCTAGCTCCAATTTATATTGAAAACAATGGAGCTACATCGGCCTGTCCAGTTCGTTGGATACAAGGTGCATTTTTGACAGCTTTAAACAATTATTTGATTTGAGTTTTAATTTTTAGGAGGACTTCCAAGTAGAAACTTAACATTTGCACCTTGTCCAGATAAATGTAGGTAATTTTATAATACGATAATTTATTAAAATGGAAATATTTTAGTACAATGCTGTCAGTTTTTTGACAAAGACCTGATTCTCGGAACAGTTGTAGAATTTCCAAGTCAACAAACTACATGTACTTGCACTTGTCCTCCCTTAATGTACTGTCATGCAAGTGAATAATATTTGAGTCAGTGAATATTATTATTATTATTATTATTGTGTAACAAGTGTTCAAGATTGTGTTTCTACTTACACAGAAATAAAAATAAATCTAAATAAATTCATTATACAGGGTAGTCCCCTATGCGCGCCTCGGCCAATACTAACTGTTAGACTAAATTTTTTAATAAAACTTTCAACGTTTTATCCATTCAACAATTCAAAATTATTTTCAAGTATACAGGTTGTTCCAAAAAACCCCCAAAAACGGCACTTTTTTTTAAATGGAACGTCATATGTTTTAATTCAGAAAATGAAGCCTCTGTGTGTTTTATATTGATCCCCTAATTATTATATAGATCGAATGCAGTGTTATGTATTTTCTAAGACATTTTTGATCAAGAACACATTTTTTTAAATCTCTTGTACCTCCGTTACTAATCATTTTTCTTCCAAAACTGTGTTTATTATTCGATTTTTTTATTGTAGAACCCCACAGTTTCGTAATATTGGGAGATAGCAAAGACACACACGGATTAATACCAGTTCATTTATTTCATCCTATACATAAATGACGACACATTGATAATACGTCTTCACTCACCCAAGGTTACGGAAAAGATGTTCGTAGTGTGTGAGTTCAAGTGAAGCAGGACCAACGTTACTGGCGACATCTCTTCTCGAAACGCATACAACACTGGCAGGAGATTTAAATTAAAAATTACATTGATCGTCCTCGATCACCATGTAGGTACAACATTCACATTCCCTATCGTAATTTCGAAGTACACGTCTATTGTTTACAAAAGGGCTATTATTCGTAATAAAGATTTTGAATATTAATAAATGTTATTTACGAGGGTTATTTTTTTTCAAGCTCCGATTGGTAGCAAAATGAAAATCAAAGTGAAAATCAAGAAAATTTTATATGGCACACTCTGATACATCATTAAGTTACTTTTCTACGTAATTGCCCTTCCGATTCATACATTTGTCGTCAATTTTCTAATAATTTCTTTGTTTTAAGCCAATTCTGCACACTCGTCTGCAGCCCGTCGTCTGTGAGAAATTGTACCCTCCTTGCCAGCGTTTTATGTGGGCAAAGACATGAAAATCTGAAAGATTTGGTGAGAGACTCTATGTTTCGAAGCAGATATATGTTTATTTGCTTCCAACTAGAGATATTCCGCAAGGCGTCTTTGCACGCACCTAGCAGTTTTCTTTTAGAGACCAATCGGACCCTCGTACATACTATAAAATTATAACACTGGCAAGTTAAGTAACAACCTGTCTTGATTACACATTACAAACTAGTGTACGTGATTTGTGCTGGCGTAACCAGGTACGAGATTCGGTTGATACCATCTGTTTATTATTTAGTTATTTAATAAGCCATTTATTTAATGGCTCATGTACTTTAATATAAAATGTTCTGTATTCAGTTTTATATGCAATTGCAAATTTACACAAAAGTTTGAGTTTGTTACTAATTTTTTTCCAGCTTACTAACATCAGATATAATTTAGAATTAAATAGTCGTTTTTATCTCTTAGTCTTCCTACAATTTTATTTAATTTTTATCCGCTAATCCTTTAATGCGAAAACAAAGCAGACAGAGAAAAATGGTCACTTATATAATGAATTATAACAGTACTTTTGAATGCCATTTTTAATGGTTGTTGAAGAGAACAATTTTGACATTTGTAAATGCAAATCACTCTTCCTTGAGAATACAAAATATTATCAAGAGCTTCGTTTAATCTATTTTTTCTTCTACCATGTAACCATCCGAACTACTTTTCAAATAAAATTTTTAAAAATTGTTCTAAATGTGTTTCAGAATTTATTTCTTTACCTCGGAGAAGAAATAGTCCAGGATTTAAACAATATATTTACAAACTTATTAAACAAACAAACAATAATTTCTATACAGAGCTTAACTAAACGTGATACAAACAAATAATAAATAACCGGTAATTCTTGGTCACCCTGTATATCGGTAGGTTGATATCAGCAGTAATACCCTACATCGCTAGAGGCAGCTCTCTTCAATGTCCGCCGGTCGGCATCTAGCGACGAAGTACCTGTGAATCAAACCTTAGTGATGGTTTGTTTTAATTGCTCTAGCAATTGCTTTATCTTAAATTGAGTTCTGTGCGACGGTTTTTATATAGGTAAGACGTTGTACGAAGTTTCAAACTTAATTGAATCGGACAGGGCAAATTTAGTGGCAGACTTCTTCAGCCCCTTTATTTGCATGAATTATTATACACCGGGGAAGGTTTCTTACTGGTTTACCACCCCGTGCGGGTTTTTTACCCGACTTTTTCGGACGTTTATATTAAACGTGTAGTTCTGGAACGTCCAACGTTAAGTTCGTATTCGGACCCTTTCTTCAACTAGGTAAGCAGCCGATTGTAGCTGGAATGTAATGAATAATCGTGCAGGAGAGGTTTCAGAGTACGGTGATTGAAGAGTAAGTGAATAGTGCAACAGACTCTACCAATACGTTCAGCCGAATCGCTGCGCCGAGAAACGGAGTATGATAGAATAAGTAACGGCAAGTACTGCAAAACAAATTTAATTACTTGACAGCGTTTCCGTTTAGAAATAAACAAGGGCAAAATGCTGCGAAACAAATTCAATTACTTGACAACTTTTGCGGTTTAGAGAACAGAAGAATTTGTCGTATGGGATGGTCTTGGAGAAAACGTAACAGAGAGAAAGAAGTAGTATCAGGTAAAATAAAATGAGAGCAATTTAACGGGTGATTATTTCTAGGATACTCAAGAAAATTAACAGGATCGGAAAACGTATTGCGGATACGGAGAAAGGTGTTCTGAGAGCGAAACTTAGAACGAGTAAGAGCGCCTTTGTAACCCGGGAACGTTGTATTTATACCGTCGTTTCAAAATTGTAGCAGGGAGAATGGTGAGAAAATAGTAGGAACAATTTCGTTCTTGCATAGTAGGGAGTTGACGTCACACAAATTTACTTGTGTGTATATTCGTCAACGCCATCTTCTGACGTTCGTTACAACCAATATATACTCTTTGCTTCTACTATGCCTAATAATAAAGTCGAATGTCACAATTTGGGCAAACCAAATATACACTAGAAAAATATCGGGCATCAAAGGACCTAATGTTTATAGCTTCCGCTTGAGTAATTTTTTAATAAAAAGAAAAATTTAAGGTTGAGCATGTATTAACGAGACACACAAACGACGACTTAACATTAACAATCTACAACTCTGACATAATATTAAAAAAATAAACAACAGTTACTACAATTACAAATAGATGACATGAAATCGTGACAGTTGTATTTAATAATGTCGAAGCATTTGTGGAAACAACCTAAGCCTAAACTATTGTTTAGAAAAAAACAAAGATATTCTAAAAGTAATTGATTTATTTTAGAACGATTAATACTTGAATACATTTTAAGAGCAAAGACAATTTTCGATGCAAGGCGTTGCTAGTATTCTTCATACTATTTTGGCTGTGTAGTTTTCAAACATTACGTTACAAATATGAATGAAAATCCTCTTCAATAAGTATTATTTTGGCAGAAGTGCATTTGAATCTTGACAAGAATCCAGTTCAAAAACAGTTTAACACAAGCTACTTCTAAAGGATTTCTTAAATGATTGATACTGAATTAATGTATGCTAATGTCATCAGTCAGTTATTTCATCGTTCCGTTGTAATTATTATTTATCCCTGGTTGTAATTGTGTGTTGTTCGACGTTTATCGTAAATTTTATTCATTTAGTTGCAAGCTTGACGAGACAATCTTTTGAAACCCTGTATTAATAACAATACAGTAACTAAATTAGTAATTTATGTAAATTACTTATGTAAAAATGATTTATTTATAGATATAACAACCGCCTTGAGATAATGTGTCAACACTAGTAGCATTTGACATTCACGCAAAAACATGTGCAGATGTGTGTCATTAGAAGTGACGTTACATAGTTCACCGCGCATGAGGTGGCGGACAGAACCACCAGACATTCGGGCACTTTGCAGTTCACATATAGAAAACACTTACAAGGCATATACAACAAATGTTTAGATTATATTTTGTTTTTTAATGCTACCAAAAATTTCTGGCTGATTCAACAAATTTTGTTCTGTCCGCCGTTGACCGCAGGTGATTCAATATTGTTTTCTTATACAAATAACCAAAAATTCGGCTTTTGTAACTGCTTACACATCTATCGACAAAGTTGCTTTAATGCTGATCTCTTTTCGGCGATAGATGTCGCAACATCTTATTAGTGATTTCAAACATTTATGAGAAATATATTCTTGCACAAACAATTTGCCATTTTATTTTGTATATATTGTAGATCATAAAGTTAAACTTGTGTATTGTATAGTATGAGGATAAAACGATATAAAGTGTACATGCTAAAACGAAATGAAAGTGAAGTGATGCATCAAAATGAATGTGTTCAATTTCTCGTTATAAAGAAGTTATCGTAAGTTACTAATGACTATAGAGATGAATCTATTGGTAGTAATTCAAAAAAATGTTTTAAATACATTAAATAAGTAATCAATTTCATTCCTTCTTCGGTTCACCTTGGAGACTTGTACGCTGATAATGGATTTAATTGTAAATATGTTTGCTCAAAAGTTCAATAACGTATAAGCATCGATTAATTTACAAAACACTACTGACTATGATTGTTTTAGTAATAATATTCTTACGATGAATGACATTATGATGACTATGATGCACTTAAATACCGGTCACAGCCCTGGTTCCGATTCTATCAAACATTGGCTTTTAGTCTTACTTTCCAAAAGAGTGGAACATTGTTTATTATTATTTTATTTATTTATTTAGATTATTATTTAACCTCACTGCTTAAAAGCGGCGACCCTACTGATGCAGCTAATTAACAAGTAGTATAATATGTTTGCTAAAATGTTTCAGTATTTGATATGGGTGATTTCGTTGTAACTGTCATATTCGTGTACGGTTCATATAAGTAAAAGTAATATTAGAAGGTACAGTTTCACAAAAAATGGTCTTATATATTTCCCTTTTCCTGATTACAAACGCTGTTCAAACTTTGTCCAGTGTTTCTTCGAGACGTCTTTCTTTCACTAAATAATTTGTAAATAATCATTAGAATGATGTTTTTGAAAAAACAAAACACATGTGCAATCAACATCAATGTCACAAGTTTTCCTGAAAATTTTGTCAATCCTGTCATTTTTATAAATTTGATAGGCCAAAAACCATTGAAAAACGGTATGTCACAAATTTTTATGTCAGTACCATGCAGTACCATGGCCCTTTGTTTTTTCAAAAATATCATTTTTTTTGGTGAAATTTGGTATGTTTTTCTTTCTTTCCATAACTTAACCCTAGACTTTATTTACGTCGCGTTAAAAGTATGTAGAATTTACAATGGAACGAATTTTGAGAAAAATGTCAGTACCGTGGCCATTTTTTCGAAATTTTTTGAACATATTTATAAATAAAATTTTTTCTGAAACTAATATGACAGTTACAAGGGAATCACCCATATATTATTAAATTTAGTGTACTGTACTGCCACAATACCTCTTCAAATCATAGAATTTAAATACAAATGAAAATACTATAGCTATACAAGAAAAACCAACTTTCTCGTCAACTTCAATGAACAAAGATACATTGTTGAACTCTGGTTGGTAGTATGGTTTGAAGTTCATCATATTTTGAGGGAATCTATTAACATTAGAATCAGGCGTTTCTCACTGAGTATGTATTTGGACAGACTTCCGCTGTCACCACACAAGGTCCTTCATATAATAAGAAAATCATCTTTATCTCTCCTTCACCGGCTGATGAATGGTAGTGGGTTTTCACCAACACCCATTCTATTGGTTTGTATGTCACGTGCTTTCTAAACCGTCTATCGTGTCTCAATTTTCTTCTTTCGGCTTTACTTATCAACATGTCTCTCCTCTTTTCAACTTTTTCGTCCTGTATTATTGAAAATTCAATAAGCGACTCAATTAGGTGTTTACATTTTCGCCTTTCATAAATTCATACGGAGTAAATCCCGTCAAATCATTTACACCGCAATTTATCCATGTTTCTATCCTACTGACTTAAGATGCCAATTTTGCAAGTCTATCATGGCAAATAATCTTCAATTCCTTCATCACTCGCTCTACAATATTCGACTGTGGCCCAAAAAGATCAACAGATTCAATTATTAGCTTGCTGTAGGCTAATACGTTTTGCATTCTTCCTTCTCTACTTTGATTGTTGACTTTAGCCTTTTGACAGATGTCACACTTTCCAAATTTGGAACGTTACATGCTTCACTAATGGTTCCGGCACACTTTTTTCTACCAAAGTGTCCATAATTTCGATGATAATAACTGATCAACTTCTTTTTTAAATTTTGGGAGACATATGCTAATCACCAATTTTCATTGTCTTTTTTCGATTAAAAAATAACACATCTTCATAGATCATATAATTTTAAGTCTTGTTGTTGTTGCTCCTTAAAAGTTTTTATTATGCTTTCGAATTCATCCCTGTTTTCTTCTATAATAATTTTTGTATTAATTCCGACTTACAATATGCGAACCCATCTCGCTGTTGAACAAAAATGATAAAGCTTTATGATCGGTAAGTTTTTTGTAGGATAAACCCTTATGTAGTTCTGATCCAAGTAGCGTTCGGCTAGCAAACCCAATATTTGTCAATTCTCCATATGCTTTGGCTTGGAGCAAGTGTAAATCTAAAGCAGATGTCGACGCGTCGGTTGATAACCAGAACGGTTTGTTAAAATCAGGATGATCTTCTTTCATAAAGTTATTTCTTACGTTCAGGAATATTTCCTGTTCTTCGCTCCAATTCCATTCGTAATTTTTGTTTAGTCACGGGATCAGTTTACTGAATAATTTGGGATGTCCTTCTGAGAACTTCCTGTAAAAATTACTGACCCCCTTTTATTCTAATTCCATTTCATTCATTAAAAATTGACATTTGGCAAACCTCAGCGTTATCTTAACTTGTTTTAATTTTCTTAACACTTGATCCAAATGTTTGCAATGTTCATCTATATTGGTCGATGCGATGAGGATGTCGTCCATATAAATAGTGGTAAAACTTGAGAATTCTGGTAAAATTTGATCCAATCCATTAATTAAAAATGCTGGGTATGGTCCACTCTGGATGTAAACCCAACCGCCACTGGTTAAATCCAATGTACTTTAGTCCATTAACTTCATCAATAAATCATCACTCGGTGGAGGTGCTTCCTCTATTGCGCCGACTAGCATTCAAACATATTCGTACCGACTCGTCTGATTTAGGCACGACAACAATTGGATTCGAGAACGGTAATTCCGATCTCTCAATTATCTTCCACTTCAACATCGGTTGGAGTTCTTCTTCGACAGCTTTTCTTCTTGACAGTGGTATAGGATAACTTTTTTGAACAAAGAGTATCGTCTCCGTAATACTCATAGTTTATACATATGAACTTGTCGGCGAGTCTCGGTTTCGTTTTATATATTTTACTGTGGTCTTGTAATACTCTACAAGAAGGATAACATGACCAGGCGCATTTTTTCATAACATTTAAAAAAAATTAACTTTAAATGTATGGTGTTCTACCGCCATTTCCCCAAACCAGTGAGTAGTAACAACAAATGTTTGTTTGCGACGTTACCAGATATTCTAACACGCTCCTAACCTATAAATGATTGTGAATTGATTTCAATCTATGCCTATAATTTTCCGGTAGAGGTTTATAAGGCCCTAACCTCTACTGCGTGTGTTTTATGGCGACCCTTCTGCACTAAGCAGAACTAATAGTGGAATTGTGTACGGAATAAAACGATGTAAAATACTCGGTTCGCAGTGTTGGCAAATTTTTGTCAGTTGACAGCAAAAGTAAATGAGACGAAATTGATTAGAGGTGGGAAGATAACAAATAAAGAAATATAAATATATCCATATACAGGGTCCTGCATTGATGCGTCGTTCTTTTCTAGCAGCTAGCCCTTTGGAGATAGGTTAACAAAGTTTAAACTAAACATACTTGGTTTAAAGAGATCCACTTTGTAAAATTATTTTTAACGATACAGGGTGTTCCATTTTTATGGGATGGTAAAAACCCTGTTTTTTTTTATAATGGTGTTCTGGTGTAGTTTCCCGTTAAAAATAATTTTATGAAGTGATCTTTTTAAATCAATTATGTTTAGTATAAACTTTTTTTACTTATCTCCAATGGGCTAGCCGTTAGGAAAGAACGACGTACTACTGCAGGACCCTAAATTTTAGTAATTAGAGATTATGTATATGTAAAAATAAAGAATTTGTTCAAGGTATTAAGACAAAACGTAAGCTCACAGAACGCACCTAATAATATAATACGACCTGTAATATGGCACTCACGAAATGTCACTTTTACTAATTTTTCCGACTGGAAAACAAATATATAACAGCAACAACAATGCTTGATGGTTGTTGCCAGATTTAAGTGTAATAGTTTTAAAGTATAGTCTGTTTACGTTAACAATAGGAAGACGTCAAACATTGTAATTTATTGTAGCCAATATATTGAAAATTTTTACTTTACTGATGTTAAGTTGGCAAACCTTCACGGTGTTTTGCAATATACTTTTTGTACTCATATCCTAAGATTACTGATTTCCCAGTTATTCTCGATGCACGGGAAGTTCTATTTCCCGCACCGCGGTGTTTTTTACTTTCCGAGGGAATAGGGAAATTTTTGTTAGGTTGGTATTATTACGCAAAGCAAATTGTCAAGCATCGGCGAGACAGTGCTACCAACTCATATTTCTTGTAAACACAAAAAACTAAGCAACTGTGGATTTATTTATTTATAAATTATTACTACAGTTACTCGTTACAAACAATAATATACCTAACATTTTCTTCTCGAACTCGTTAGGTAAATATCTATTTCGGTCCTCCGTCCATAACCACTGATTTTGCATCAATCAAAAGCGCCCAGAAACATCCCTTTTCTTGGCCTCGGCCGACAAAAAAGTTACTAAATGTTGGCAAATCACAGTATAATCATGACACTGAAATCAGTACAATCTTCATGCTGGAATACGTTATAATACGTTGCAGTACTCTTTTATATCTTATTTTGAAGGATTTTATAGGCCTTTTAAACGCAAACATTGAAAAAAAAACACGTATTTTAATATATACCAAAATGACACCGTGTTGATAGCTGCCAAATGGCATTACCAAAACCGAAAATGTTTTGGCATATTTGAAAATTAAAGTTTCATCAAATTTGACCATTTGTCGGTCCAAAACTATTCTTGCACATCTAATTAATTGTTTACATAGTTTTATAGGTTATTTTTTTACCCGAATGAACATAATTATGCTTATTATTGATTGTTCTACAAAGGTTATGATTTTCACTGTAATTAGAAGTGCAGGTAGGAGAAAGGGAAATTTATATGCAAACACGACAACTGCTACGTGATTGTCATCCTATTGCTATCGTACTACATATGTCATTTTTAACAAGCAGTTAAAATTCTTCAAGTACTTATAGCTTATAATCGCAGTTCCATCAAACGGCGGTAGCGGCCGGGTACCCCCACCATTCCATCGCCTTCGGATTCTCGGTCAATTTCAGTCATCTTTGCATGCATTTTTCGCGTGCCAAATATCAATTTATCAAAAAATGAGAATACACTTTTTGTTCCTTTCCATTTTACCTTCAAAACTGTTTTTTATTTCTGACAATCGGGTCACAAAATTTAAATCGCAATTATGCATAAACTAATTGCCCGACAAATGCAGGGTTTTGCACACATTAAATACTACATCCTATTTCCGCTAAATTTCAAAAATGACGGATCTACGAATTTTTAAAGAAAAACGCAAATATTCCACTTTTTCGGATTTTTCTCGGAAAATTATTATTCGATCGAGTCGAGTTAGTGCTCATTTTATTCGTATTTTTATCCTCTAAACTTTTCTTTTATACCATTAATGTTGGTTCATTAATTTTCACTCAACTAAAAAAAAGAATGAAAAAAGTACGTTTTTTTGGATTTAAATGTTAATAAACATAATGACAATTCATTTTCGGTATAAAACACGAATATTTATAATAGGTAGTATCCTACTACTATTTTTGTCAAAAATTTAATTATTATTTGCTCTATTGACTGGGGTGTTAGACTATTAAACAAGATTAATTAATTTTTTCAGATATTTGCGGTATGTCTCACGTACTGATTAACACAATTTAGACAGCATGATAAACGAACAATAGAACACTATATTAACTTTAATAATACAAATATAAAATTACATTTAATTCATTTACCCAAAATGTTTTCTATCTTCTATCAGACCTTCAACAGTCTTGAGCATTGCATCGAAGAACGTATTGAGGTCAACACTTGGTCTATCTACGTATCGAGCGTGCGCCAAAAAAGGAATTTTTCTTAAAGCTCTACCGCTAAGCCCAACACTTCGTTTGCTGATATCACACAATGTTCTAAAATTAGTAAACACATCACCGTCCATGTTATCCAGTTTAATATCGTTATGTAGAATTACCACACGGGGTGAAATAATTTGCGCCTAAAGTTAAATTTGTGACGTATTAAAAGTAAATGCGTACTTTTTACCTTAAATAACTCCTCTATACACGAGTGATATATTTGATAAATTGCTTCAGGCCCAGGGAAACCAACGAAATGCTTGATGTCGGCTCGATCGACAAATGCTAAGTCGATAGCCCCGGTCATGTTGGAGGTAGTTAAAATTATCACATTTGGATACTTTCGAATTTGATCAATTTGGGTTAAAACTGCGTTAACTACTCGGATTGAGTCAGATGGATCAACTCCTGCAAACAAAATAGTTGAGTGATACAAAGCAAAAAATTTGAGGACAGAGAAAATGGAAACAAAATAATAACAATGAAAGAGACTAAAAGATGATTCGAATATGGTTTGCTTACTAAATAAATGAAACCAAAGAATTAGCATATAACAAAATTAATGAAATACGAGTAAATAAACTAAAAGATAAATAAAAAGTAGAACAGTAAAACAATTTGAGAAATTAGCACTTTTGGGAAACAGTAAAAAGGTTAAGAGAAAATAAAGGGAAATAGGAATAAGAAAGAAAGGAATACTACACAGAAAAATTTGAAGAGAATCGAAAGCAACAGGAAAACGAAAGAGAAATCAAATTGTCAGAATGATAGAATTCATAGAACCGAATAAAAAAATATGGTTTGATCAAATATTCAGAGAAGCATGAGAAGAAGAACAAATTGCAAATGACATAGAACATAAATTGGCCGAGGAACAAGCAACAACAATGAAAGCACTCGATTTTATTTTATTTTATTTTATTCAAGGAGTACAGTGTGTTGCCTCTGATTAGGCGTGAAAACTAGATTAGACTATCTTTCAACAGGAGGGGGCGTCTGACAATCAAGTCCCTTTCGTCACGTTCTTTAGTTTTAAGAATGTTGTGAGCTAGTTTGGAAATTTCGTACCAGTTATGAGCTGACCATAGCATGGTGTCTATCAGGTTCTCTGGTCTTATGCGTGTATTAATTGCTCCCTCCGTGGTGTTTCTAAAGTCTTCCCAGAATGTGCAATCGAAGAATGTGTGCTCCGCTGTGTCCTCCTCGCTGTCACAGTAGATGCACTTAGGTGAATCCCTCCTCTTAAAGCGGTGTAGATATGCATTGAAACATCCATGGCCTGTTAATATTTGCGTAAGGTAGTAATCCACTTCCCCATAGGATCTGTTTATCCACGGTGTTATATTATGTAAATTTTTTTAGTCCAATCGTTGATTGAAATATTGGTAAAGATAGTCAACCTTACGGGATTATGCGACCCCGAAATTTGTTCTAAACATCAGAGGTCGGTAGTATCGCTTTGTGCTAAGAAAATACGTCAATTGTATTGTAGAATTTACAGAACAGTATTGCCGATAAATGTGAAATAGAAAACTGTAATTTTGCTGATAGTTTATGCTAAGGCACGACATTGTTGCCAATGCATCATGCCGTTGATTGAAATATTGGTGCATTGAGTCAATGTTGACAAACAAACAAAAACATGCGTTCTACAATATACAAGAATTTATTGATTTTTGTCGACGTACTAATTAAATGTGTGTCCTTTGTTATATATTTTTTCTATTGTCTGTTAATTGTTCAATGTAATAATATTTATTTGTATCTTTCTTACGTAAGGTTATAACAATGGTTATACCATCATGACAAACACATATATGTACAAAGATTGTATACATACACATGTGAATAAAGTTTATTATTATGAAAAAAAACCTGCAGATTTAAAAGTATTAATTTCGTAAAGAAATCGTTGAAAAACGTTCTCCCAAAAAAACAATTTCTTTAAATACTTTTGAAAATTCCATACTCATATATTTATTACATTAACATCGTTTATCCGTTGAAAATGTTTTAAAATCTATTAGGCTTACGCAAGTAAATTTCTAAATTTTGGTCATTGAAATTAAAATTTTTTAACATAGAAACGCTATCCCTTTTTATGTTGGAACGAATGTTGAATTTTCTTATATTACAATCTAACGTACTCAACTGTTTGCATCTAAACAATATTATAACAAGCCTACTCATTTACTAAAGGTGTTGCTAAAAGTATGCAATTGTAGAATTTCTGACTAAGCCGATAAGGAATGTGACTCATAAACGATAATCCGGAAGACTCCTCGTAATACATTTGTTTCAATATCAACTTTAGGTGTACTTATATTTTAAGATATGATAAACGCATTAAAGAAGCATCTATGCATCTGTTTATTTGTTACAATGAAAATATTACAATCAAGATTGGTTTTTAAGTATGTATTTCCTGAGCTTAAGGAACAATGTCATGAACAGCAAACTGGAAATAGTCGTCAACAATAAAAAATTCAGTGGACCGATTTTGTCAACACTTTTTTTATTGATCAGTGTAGCAGTGTAGCAAGATCCATGTTAAAAATTACGGACAAACATATTAACCCATCAAATTTTCAAAAGATGCGTGTTAAATACGCCGCTCAGGTATTTAGCAATTCTGTATCTGCAGCAATTAGCAGTGCTGTGATGACGGGTCAATTAACAAGTAATACGGCGTTAGATACTGCATCTTTTTTTAAAACAATTAACAACATTTTTGACTGTTTAAATAGTTTTTCAGTAAATGATCCGAATCCCTACAAGCGTGGTCTTTCAGTTTTTAAAGACATACAATACTTCAATTCCATCAAGTTTTATGAGAACGGTGTAGAAAAAAAAATATATACTGTATCGCAGGTTTCCAATGGACTATAAATTCAATTTTAAGTCTGTGGGAGGACTTAAAGGGAGAAGGAACTTTGTACTTTTTAACGTCACGAATAAATCAAGATCCTCTAGAAAATGCTTTTTCAATGATTCGTGCTAGAGGAGGTTATAATGCCCAACCGTCTGCCCGCGAATTTAGGGCTTGCATTACAACATAACATGCACATTCGCTTGCAAATACCAATAGAACAAGGGAATTGTGAAAAAGATAACGACGAGATACTATATGGTATAGATGAACAATTTAACACTAACTATGAGGAAGAGGATAACAAAATTGGGACAAATGAAAGTGTAGAAAATAATGAAACAAAGAGATCGTCTAGAACCTGTCTGGAGAACAAAATCAATGAAGACAATGTCGTAATTAATAGTTCTTTAGAATCTTGTTCAGTGTCGTATGTTGCGGGTTATTTAAGTCACTACATATATAAAAAGTACATTGTAATACGTGTAAGGAAATGCTAACAGTTAACGACTCAAGTGTTTTCAATGTGAACGAATCATTAATTCTATATAAAGATTACAGCAAATCTGATGGAATTAAATACTTACACAGACCATCACCCGAATTCTCAAAATTTGTGTTTTTTTTATTGAAACTTTTACTGAAGAATTTCATCTTTTAAAACAGATTATGGTTTATTGGAAAAAATTAAACTCCGTATAAAAAAATGTCTCAACAGCAGTGTGAATTCATGGTTCAGAGAATGCGACACTCATAAACTGTTAATTATCGATCAGTTGGTTAAAATAAAACTATATCGAACCTTAAAGTGGGAGGCTAATAAACATATTTCTAATAGCTATAATTACAGTGATGTCACAAAACCACACCGTAAAATAAGAATATTATCTGCATAAATAAGTGTAAATGTTTGGATATGTTTTATGTATAGCATTGTATTAGGTACGTTATTATTTATGTGTAAATTGTTTGTAAATTATTACTATTATTTTAGATCAGTTGGAATTGTAATTTTTGAAACAATGTTTATAATTAATGAGCTATTTTTACTTTAATTAAACTATTTTAATTCGAAACCATGATATTTTGATACAGTTTCAAAGAGTAAAATCCTAACTTTTTATCTCTACTAACAGATAACAAAGTGTCACTTTTCGTAAATTATTTTTTTCCCTCGGGAAAAAAGTGAGTACTATTTTTAACACCAAATTTCCCTCAATAATTTTCTAATTCTATTGTAATATGATTTTTCAATATTAAATCGTCATTTATTTCGTCACAGAAAAGAATAGTGTATTATACACGTATTATCCGCACCGCGTCGGGAGACAACACACCTCAAGCTAAAATCTAGTACTTTTATTTTTAGAAGTAATAGGAATAGGTTTTATTACCAAGTGAATTTAAATTTGAAGGTCTAGTGGAACCCACTTTCCCTAAAAACACGGTAACTTGTTGCCTTTTGAATTGAAAAATTTGAAAACCAATTTTTATTTAAAATCCTTTTCAACTGAACACGTACAAAACCAATAATTTTGCGTTTCTGAACTCTAGTGGTATTTCTCCCAGTATGTTCTACTTTATTCCTAACGAAGTTATTAAATGACAAACAAATGTCAACATTATTATTTGCAAGTTAAAAAATAAAGTGCAAGCATAATTTGTAAAATAATTGTTTCTTATTTATCTAACACCGACCAAACCAAACTGTTTTAACAAATAACGCTTCGCATGTATTTTAGTAAATTATTAAAAAAACATTGTCATTAAAATCCAAGATATGTATCATCAATGGTATTATTCATAAATGAAAAATTCGTCACTTTTAATTACTAGTTAATACGTTTACTAAATATTTGAAAACGTTGCAACATTGTATTGACAAAAGTAAATTTTACGGATTGTATGTTGCGCCATTTTTACAACGGTGGAATAAATTGAACTATTCTATTTCAAGAATCGTACACATTATAACTTAGCGATTCAGTACAGGTGAAAAAAGTAAACAAAAACGCAACCCAACATGCATATGTGAATTGCATCCGTGATACAAGCAAATACAAGCGGTTGACTATCTTTACCAATATTTCAATCAACGGTCCAATTGGCTGTTAGTGTGTCCTGCGCCCATCTTTCTTCCCATTTTATCAGTATTGTTGCTCTGGCTGCTTTTTTGTTGGAGTGTGGTTCATACGAACGTTCGTGAGCCAGTAATTTTAAGGGTAATTTACTACTTGTGAGAGTATGCGCCGTTTGCTAGATTTTACGATGTTATTGTATCGGAACAATTTGTTGAGTGCCGCGATGTATTGATCTGCTTTTACTTATATGGAAACCCAAATTAGTGTTATGCCCTATGTTGCACCCCAGATATTTGATTTCCCTCTTGCTGTGTATGAGTTCGCCAGCGATGTTAACAGAGATTGATTTGAGTTTATAACGACCAGCTAGAATTAAAACCTCACTTTTGCAGGGAAACAGCCTGATGCCTATATTCTGAAGACCTTCTTCAATAATTCGAATAGCTGGTTTGCTTTATTTTCAAGTTCTTCCTTGGTAGTATCAGCAACCAGTACCGCAAGATCATCTGCATATGCGACGGTGTTAACTCCAGGACATTCCAAAGTGTCGGGCCTAAAACTGAGCCTTGGGAGACTCCGCAGGTTAGGGGTAGGTTTTTTGAATAGCAAACGACTAAAAATCTTTGGGATAAATAGCTTTTAATTAAGTCTACGATGCACCCGCTCACTTTGAAGTTTTCAAGTGCAGTAATTATTTCTCCCCATACCACTTCATTAAATGCGTTTTTAATATCTAGTGTAATCATGACGACGAAGTTAGCTACTCTTCCTCTCGTGGCTGTATGTGAAATCTCTAAAACTTTGTTTATGGCATCCACGGTGAAACACCCTTCCCGAAAACCAAATTGCCTATTAGATATTCCTCCATTGTGTTCAATTTCTGTCTAGTATTAATAATCCTTTCAAAAAGTTTACTCAGCGTGCTTAATATACCGATGGGATTTTCCTCTGCAGAGTTGTTGCGTTTTTTGATCAGGACTAAATTAGCTGTTTTCCAAGGTGTCGGAAAGTTGCAATTCAGAAGTAGAGACTGAAAGGATGGCTCATAGCGATTTCTTTGATGACTTCCGAGGGTAAGCCGTCAAGACCAGAGGCTTTTGTAGCCTTTATTTTGCTCGCAGCTTCAATTATTTCAGAATCAGTTAGTGCAGGAATTTGATCTTGTACATTTACATTTAAACAGGTGTATGTTCATATTTGGGGCGGTTTATCAAGGAACAGAGCTTTAGCGATTTTTAGTGCTAGATTAATATCTTTATTGATGGGTGCTATTGAATTTAGTTTTTTGGTGACGATTTTGTATCCCAGACCCCATATATCGTTATCTAGGCCACCACAAACCTTTCTCCAAGCTTCTTGCTTACTATGTAAAATGGCTGTTTTAAGGTCCTTCTTGGCTAGTATATATCTTATATAGATTTCATCGATGTTAGTTGTGTTGTGGTTTATCATAGCGATATGTAAATGGGCGAGTCTGTGTAGTTGAATGTTGTTGTGGGTCATTCTTGTCGAGCATGATGTAATACAATATGTATCGGTGTTGCGTGAGATTTTCTTCTAACGAAACAGTCCAGTTTATAGTTTTTGAAGCAATGAGAGGGGTGGCCATGGTTATATCAATAAATGATTAACCATTTTTGTTCGAGAATGTAGGTATGTATCCGGTGTTCAGTACTTCTAGGTTGTGTGTGTCACCATTCTACTATAATTGATCCTTTATGGTCTTCAACAGGAGCGCCCCAAGCCTTTGCGTTGATGTCTCCGCCAAAAATATGCGCCGTACTCTGTATTGACAATTTGGATTCCAGCTTAAGCAAGATAAACATAAGTTCATCTTCTTTTGCTTTTGGTCTGACGTAAATGGACGTAAAGCGCGTGTTATCGAGGCATCCACTTATAAATGTCGAGCCTGGAATTATATTAGTTGCACTTCCGCAATTATTTAACAGCCATTTGGTAGAGTTTACCGCAAGTTTAATATTCGGTTCCTGTATAAGGGCGATATCAATGTTCTTTTTGATGCAGGTATCTAAAAATAAGTTCGTCGCGGAGCGTGATCGACCAAGATTTATTTGTATTACCCTAAACATGACTGTTGTTATGCTATATGTAGGATCTTCTTTTTTGAATGTATCTATTTTAGTATTGAATGTATCTATTAAGGAAAATATGTGCGAAATTCTAAATATTATTGTGCGGCCTTAACGGTTATCTGCGCTTCAATCAACCATCTGTATTCTGGACAACGCATCGATTCAGACTTATAGCCTTGTCAATTTCCTCTACAGTTTAAACATGTTGAAGTTGCGAAGTCATTGCTACATGCATAGGTAGGATGTCCAACATTTTGACAGTGCCTGCATCTAGGAAGTTAGTCCGGCTCTCTGACTCGCCATCTATACCACCCCGAACCTATATATTTCTTGGCGCACAGGTTTTTGACTTGTTGTTCGTCCATGGTGACAAAAGCCAGTCTATTACCGTAATGGTTGGAATTTCTTGCAATCCGTATGTGCGACCCAGCGGCATAATTACAATTTCATCCGGTGTGGTTGATTCCTCAACATCCATAATCATCAAGGGTTATTCCTGCTAACGACGTCAACTTTGGCCAGCGTTGCCAATCTATTTTCGACCTCCTTCTTGAAGTCCAGACGGGCTCCTAATTTGAATCTGGACATCACCACTAGTGGTTCTAGAGATTTTGTTGACTACGATGCCCTTGGTGTCCATTGTATCCTTAAGGGATTTAATGATGTCCGCATACGAGTTTCCCGTTTCCGGGCAAAGAACCAGTGTCTGTGGCTTGTCACTGTAGGCCATTGTACTAGTTACGGGTTTATTGTAGATAAGTATTTTGTTAGCGAGCGTCTAGTCATGGCTGATGAATTCGATGTTTTGTCTGACGTGCATGATATTAAGATAAGCTGACCAGACTTATGAGTGATATGTATGCTCTACAATTGGATGAAAGCACAGGCCTATCAAAAACCATTAAAGTTGGTTTTGACACAATTTTTGTGGGACGAGCAGATATTTGAAGATATTTTTACTGCATTAGGTAATTGATTTTTTCAATAAACATGTGAGGGCTTGTCTACAGATGGAGCAAAATCAAGGACTGGCAACAAAACAGACTTTAAGCTCGTATCAAAGCAGTAGCCCCTGAGGTGAAATGGACACACTGTTGTATTTATCATGAAGTCTTAGTAGCCAAAAGATTGCCTAAACTTTTGCACAAGATATTCAACGAAGTAGTCCAAATCATTAACTACATTAAAACTCGTCCTCTGCAAACCAGATTGGCAGTAAGCATGAACAGCATCTTAGGCAGGATCTTAGGGAATATATCCCTGACCCTGACATTAAACGTTCTATTAGCAGTTACGGAAAATCCAAACATACGTCAAGAAGATGTAAGTGCACACACAAATGTAAGTAGACGATCTGTTCAACGGATATTAAAGAAACAGCATTTGCATCCTTACCATATTCAGTTACATCCGGCACTTGCAGAACGAGGTTCTGAAATACGTATTCGGTTCTGTAATTTGGCTAATGACAAATTTCGAGAACACCCCCCTTTTATTTTTATTTTATTTAGTTTTATTCTCTGATGAGGCCATTTTTCACAACAATGGATTGGTAAATAAACATAATTTCCATTACTATTAAGATGTCAATCCAAAAATTTTTGGACAAGTAGATCACCAAAACCGCGTTAATGTTTGGGAAGGCATTTTAGGGGAGTATGTTGTAGGACCTTATTTTTTGGCAAATAATTTAAATCGAGTATTGTACTTGGGGTTTTTACAAAATGAACTCCCACGATTATTGGCAAACATTTCTCCTGAAATCCAAAGAAGGAATGTGGCTGCAGCACGACGGTGACCTCCACACAATTCTATTATTGTACGAGATTATCTCAATAACACCTACCCCGAAAGATGGTTGGAAAGAAATGGTTCTGTTACATGGCCACCTAGATCTCCGGACCTGACACATTTGGACGCGTAAAGGAAATTGTTTATGCTGGAGCACCAACAACGGTAGAAGACATGTAACAAAGAATAATTAACGCTTTTAGAAGCATAACATCTGAAGAATTAAGGCGAGTTCAGACAGCGTTCATAAGCAGAGTCAACCTTTGTTTACAACAAGAAGGGAGACATTTTGAATATTTAGTGCCTTTTTTTTACGTTCTTAATCTCTGTAATTGTGATTGATTATTATTACCTTGAGTTTAGTTTTAATTTTTAAATACATTTGCCCAGTTTGTATCAGCTTGTTTGTTAGTGTTTTATTATTTCTCGTTTCAATAAATGTTATTAACACGAACCCCGTTCTTTCAAGAGAAGAACACGTTACAATTTTGAATATTCTCGATTACTGTAAAAACCGATCGAGATAGGTATAGGAAACTTAAATATGGATCGACAAAGAATTGAATTCTGCATCACATGCAGTAAAAATATACAGGATCTTCCATTTAAAAAAAATGTGAAAAGTAATTTCAAAGTTGATAAAGTTATAGCTTTGATACTTGAACTGAATTTTTTATTTGAAATATGTAATTACATTTTGTAGAAGATAATCAGGTCTATTAAATAATGTAAAAATATACATAGTGTTCCATTTAACAAAATCAAGTTATATTACGTCAACCTTTTTTGCAACATTCTGTATACATGTAAATAATTTTAAAAGATACCGGTTTCCCTAAAATTTTATATAGCTACCTAGCATACGATCCGAGTTATCAAAGACAGACGTACTATTGCAGGACCCTGTATATACTATGCAACAAACAAACCAATACTATAGAAACAAGAAATAGACAATAATAAATAAATGGTACGGTCATATAATAAGAAAAGAACAATCGCTACTAAAAAAAAATCAATCTCGAAAAGAGGGGACAAGTAGTGGCAGAAATGAGAAAATGCCAAATAACTAAAAGGAATATATGATAACACAAGGGTACAAGAAATAATTAATTAATCTCCAGTAATTAATCTTACCTGACATTGACTTTTCTCGAGCATGAGTTAATGATTCAATTTCATCAATTAGAACAAAAATAATAATATTCGAATTTTGAACTAACTCAGTAACACGTCCAAACATTTTGTTAACCAACTTTCCACTCTAAAACATTTAAGTTTTAAAGCATTAAAAAACAATCAACAAACACAAACCTCCGAAAACCACTTAGAAAATAAGCTGTGACTATTAATCTCTAATAGCAACCCCCGTTGAAAACGATGACGAAGTTTCACTGTTAATTTCTGAGCTAATGCTTTACATAAAGAAGTTTTTCCCGTTCCTGGAGGGCCATGTAATAAAACAACTCGATTACAATTAATGATGTTATAATCTATACCACGATCAGCAAACAACATTGATGTCGTCGCATATTTCAATAACTAAAATTGAAAGTTCAATTACAACTTGGAAGCTCAAAGTACGTCATACTCACATCTTCCTTAACGCTGGTATCATAAATAAGATTTTCCCATAAATTAAAATATTCTTGACATGGTAAAACCTGTAATTTTGCAAGATGAATAACTTCTCCACTTTCATCTGAATCAACTTCGATTTGTTCTTCATTTTTGTCTAAGGTGTAAAAGAACCATTCGATTGTCACTTGCGAAAAGTTGATGAACAAATTTCTCTTCTAAAATTTCTCTCAAAAGATGGGTTCAATTGTTTGACTAACTTACCAAACCACTATTATCGGATATGATGATATGTTCGATATGTTCTTCTAATACTTTACAGCTAAATTTACTTAATACACAACCTGGACGAAAGTGATTTTCTTGTAGAAAGCATTGACACGCATTTTTAACCAAATCAACGGTTCTGTAAGCAGTGTACTATTGTGGGTGTTAAGATTAAATAAATATTTACTTACTGCAGGTCCTTTTTCAAAACAACTTCAACAGCTATGGGGGACATCGTTAAAACTATTAATATTAAGAACAATGAATTATGCTTAACAGTAAAAGTTTACGTAGAATATATAGCCACAGAAAAATAAACGTACTATATAGTTTTGAAATTTTTTAAAGAAATAATGTATTTACAAATTTGAAACTTAACGGTCAAGTATAGTAAAATAATTTCCAGACAGCCAACTTATAGAAAATTACAACATTGATAAATTGTAAATAAATTTGATAGAATCTTATTAAAATAATGCTTGTTTCTTAAAGCCATTGAAATTCTGTCTATTTTAATTTTACTCTTCTTTACTTATTTAAACGATTTTGCTCCATCTTATCTTCAATAGAAACATTTTTCAATACCATGTACAAATACAGGGTGCTTCACGGGATGTGGCCTGTTAGTTGTTACGGTAAAACTTTGGTAAAACTAAAATTGAAACTGAAAATTTGCTTACAGAGTTTTTCAGAGGTACTCTATTTAATATAAATAATGACACAGTTGTAGCACTTTCGGTTATACCGGAAGTTGACTCAAATTTCTTTATTTTAAATAGAGCATATTATTTTTTATGCAAAATTCAATTTAACCCTACCTGGACAACTTTCAATATCATTTATTAACTCTGAAATTAATATTTTTTAAATTATTTTGATGTTAAGAAAATATTATACAAATACTTTGAAAATTAATAACGCCTCCTATGTTAAATTCCAATGACAGAGGAGGTCAAACTTAGATAATTACAATTTAGTCGCTTATTTTAAATAGAACATACTCTATTATTCTTGAGTTATTTCAAATAGTGTGTTATGATTCTCAAATTTGTTTAAGTAAGATTACAATCAGACAAAAATTTTTTGGTGCCGTTAATATTTGAGTTGATTTTACTATATTTTTGTCGCTGAATCCAAATATAAAATCCGTTTTTAGGTATCAGCTTTATTTTTATAGTGTCACATCCCGAAATTAGCTCTTTTAATACTTCATTTATTGAGAATACTTTATTTATTTCCTCCGTGTTATTCCTTGTTTATGCAAGGAACTATCAATAAATGTCATAATATTAATATTTTATAAGCAATACCACCGAATAAAAGAGTTTAAAACTTTCAAAAAAAGGTGTTTAATACTTGTATCCGCTAGATGGAATACGCATTCATGTTTACTGCTCACTTTGTAGCCTTTGTGTTAGCTGCAGTTCTGTTTAGCCATTCATAACGGGTGAACATAACTGTTACAACTTCTTGTTGTACAATAATTAATTAATAACATATATTACTAAAGGAATAACACAAGTCTTTTACTTGGCATCCATTTAATGCATTCCATGACATTACATTCCCCGATGTTGTGTCTTACATCCCGACACCACACGCCCCAATACTTATTCTAAACCATGTACCTCGTCATTACAAGTCCAAAATTTGGCGCGGTTTTGGCGCTCTAGAACTACGTCTAAGTACAATTGCTTTTGGTTGAACAGTATGATTAACATCATTATTAGCATTAGTTGTAGTAATTGTTGCATTTTCGTTACTCGTTTCTGGTGTGATCTCAACATTGGTATGCGTATTAATTGGTAACATTTGCGTAACATTTCTAGTCAGGTTACCTTTAGACGTCTGTACTTTAGACATAACATTCCCTATAGGTTCTAACACTTTACCTTCTAACCACTTTTGTTCACCGTCATACATTGCGACTTGAACTGTATCATCAGGCAAAAACTGTCTAACCTGTTTGTTACTAAGATTTTGTTTTGGTAATATACAAGAATCTTTGATTAGAGAAATTCTTGTTCTCAATTGCCTTCCAAACATGAGTTCACAGGGGGATTTGCCTGTTGATACATGACGTGCCGTACGATAACTTAACAACCATGATAACTATCTTTGCTCAGTATTGCATTTATCAAATTTACTAGGTAACAATGCCTTTTTAAAGACTTGTACTCCCCGTTCAGCTTGCCCATTGCCAGCTGGATGATATGGTGCAGTACAAATATGTCTAATATTATTATTTTCACAAAAAAATTTAAACTCTTCCGAGGTCCACTGGGGCGCATTATCAGTGACAATCTGTTCTGGCAGTCCAAACCTTGCGAAAATATTCCTTAAACATTTAATAGTTACCTCCGTGGTTGTCTTTGACAAACGAGCTATTTCTGGCCATTTAGAATGCGCGTCTATTACTATTAACCACATTGATCCCAAAATGGACCAGCAAGATCTGCACTCGCATTATGTTGCGATGTTCTGTACTGTATATTGTAATTATAATTACTTAGAATTAATGCCCATCTAGCCATTCTGTCTGCGTAAATGTTACCAACGGCTTTGTTAGGATTAAATATTGATATTAATGGTTTATGATCTGTAACCAAATCAAATTTCTTTACAGCCCATATTATGGATAAAGCCTCCTTGTCAATCTGGGAATATTTTCTTTCTGCGTCTGTTAGCATACGGCCAGCAAAAGCAATTGGTCTTTCTACAATCTTATTTTTATTATCCTCGCAAGGAAACTTATGAGCTAAACATGCTCCCAAGCCGTATCCAGATGCGTCACAACTTAGTACCAATGGTAAATTTGTTTATAGTGGGTTAAAACTTGATCAGATGACATACAATTTTTCGCCCACTCAAATGCTTTGGAATGATGTTCATTCCAATTCCAAGTGTTCCTTTCGTACACAGAAACATGTAATTTTTCAGCCGCTCTACACATGAGCTTATTATAAAAATTAATAGTTCCTAAAAAACTTCTAAGTTGTTCCACGTTTTTAGGTTGTGGTGCATCTAGTATGGCTTTTACATGATCAGGTAATTTACGTAATCCCGTTTTATCTAAAACATACCCACAGTACTGTAATTTATTTGACATAAACTCAGTTTTCTCTTTATTAATTTTAATGTTTAGTTCTTGTAATTTACTTAAAACTAGGTTTAAAGTTCTTAAATGATTATTTCTATCAGTATTTGCTATCAATATGTCATCTAAATAGCAGTACACGTTGGGAATATTTAAAAATGTGTATCCATAAACCTTTGCCAATTCAAAGGTGCTGGAACAATGCCGAACATCATAAAGTTTGGACGATAAAATCCCCATGGTGTTGTTAACGTCAACATATTTTGGGAATTCTCGTTCATTTTAAGGTTCATATAAGCTTTTCTCAAATCAATTTTAGAAAATACTTTCGCAGGTTCATTACCATTATTAAGTTTGGCAAAAATGTCATCTATCACCGGAATAGGATGACTCGGCACTTCCAGAAATGGATTTATTGTGACCTTATAGTCACCGCAAATTCTTACACTATCCTTATTTTTTATAATGGGCACTATAGGAGTAGCCCACGTTATGTTTTCATTTGAAACTTTACTCATTTTACCTGTTTCCACTAACTTATCTAATTCTAATTTAACAACTTTTTCTAAAGCATATGGTATGCGTCTTGGTTTACATTTGATTGGTATTGTATTTGGCTTTAGGTTTAGCTTTCCTGGAGGACCTTTAATTTCGCCCGGAGTATCTGAGAACAACTTTGAATATTTACCTAATAACAATTGCAATTTCTGTTTAGCATCATCTTTTATTTCAATTAGGTACTTTAATATTTCTCGATAAAACTTTGGTTTAACTAAAGGCCAATCTTTTATAATAACGTTTAACCAATCTCTCCCCAACAAGGGCTTCTTACCCTCTTTAACAATTATTAAGGGCGCTACATAATTTCTACCTTTCGATATAACATTAACCTGAACTTTACCTAGTACTTCTATAGGTACGCCTCCAAAAGCCATTAGTTTTAATTTGCACTTATTTAACTGTAAATCGTGTAGATAGGTTTTTACATACCTCTCAGGCATCAAGGTTACATCAGCTCCACAATCTATTTCAAATACAACATCGTTACCATTGATATTTAAAGTTACTTCCCATGGGTCCGGATTCTTCTCTTCAAGTTTAGTAATTTGCTTGATGTTGTTATCATTAGTCTCTAAATATGCATCTGGGTTTAGCATGACCTCTTTTCCCACAACAATGACAAACTAAATAATTCTTAACAGCATGTACTTCCCTCTCACTGCTTTTACCAGGTACCATTTGTGATTCGTTAACTCCATTGCTTTAGCTGTTTTAACAGCTTCTTGAAAAGTTGAATGAGATTCTGTGAACAATTTGCGAATTATTGTTTGATTACATAATCCATGCACAAATTTATCTCGTAGAGCTCTATCTAAATAATTACCAAAATTACATGTTTTTGCTAGTGACTTTAGTGCAGTCACGTATTGGGTAATTGATTCATTTTCGTTTTCAGAACGGGCCATAAACTTATATGTCTCAGCAATCTCGGAATGGTCTGGCTCTAAATGTTCTTGAATCATCCTTAAAAGTTCATTAAACCCTTTATTTTCAACCTCATCTGGGAAACATAATTCCGTTAAAAGAGTGACTATTTAAAACCCTACAAAGTTTAATAAGTATTGAGGCCATTTTGCTTCCTCAATATCATGCACTTTCGTTTTGTTTTTGAATACTTGTGCGTAGACTTTCCAACAACACTTACTGCTGTCATATGGTGGCATGTGCAAATTTCCAACAGGTCCTACCAATTGAAAAATTTGTGTTGCTTCTGCCATTGACTCACCATGACCTTCACCTTCAGCCATTGTAATTTATTAACGTTTAACCTTATGTCTGCCGACGTAACAACAGAATTCTAATTACGGACGTAACACGTAACTAATCCGACCCTCGTCGCCACTGTTCAAACTTCTTGTTCTTTACCCTTATAAACTAATAATTCTGGTTGGACTTTCTTTGGCCAACTTTGTTCTAGATAAGCATATAACTTAGTAAGAAGAGGATCTGTTTGGGTAGATTTTGCTATTTCATCTTGAGTGATAGGAGGTATATCAACAAAAATACTGTTTACGGTAGGTACATTTTCATCAGAATCCGTATGATCATGAACCGATATTGGAATGGGTAATCTAGATGGAAATTGAATTCTAAAGAGGGTAGAATGTTGACACGCTTTTGAGATTTTGTAGTACTAAGTAATTTTTCCTTTTTTTAGGAATAAAAGTCTTCAATCTCTTTAGGCTAATTTGACCTTTATCTTTGTTTAACATCCAAATAAAAGTAGATTTTTTAAGATTACTATTTTTTCATAAGTTATTTCAAATATGGACTATTTGAAGAAATGTCAACGTTCTTATTTGAATATCCTTTGAATTGAAGGTCGGATTCAAATATTTCTTTATTTTGTTACAAAAAGTATTATCTACTTTTAACATTCTTCTCAACGTAAGTAAATGCTCAGACTAATTGGTTTCTTGTGTAAAATTCACAGTATCTTCTTCATCACATACTTCTTCATTTATATCAGTTCTGGTTTCAGTCTTATTATCGTTATATGAGGTAAAAGGTAGAAGTAATCTAAGTTATTTAAAGCTTTTATCATATGGAATTCCAAGCTTTCTTTATATACTGTCTTATAAAATGCGTCTTCTGAAACTGGTTCTTTAATATACTATTTTCTATTTTGGGTCGCTTACAGAGCTATAAAAGCACCCAAATGAGTTCTTTTATAGAAAAATGAGTTCTTTTATAGAAATAGAACAATTTTTATTCCGAACGGTGGTTTTTTTTTTTTTTTTTTTCTTTTTTTTTTTTTTTACTTTTTTTTTTTAAATTTAAATTTTAAATTTTTTTTTTTTTTATTTTAAAATAAAAAAAAAAAAAAAAAATATAAAAAAATTTTTTTAATTATTTTTTAAAATCTTTTTTTCTTTTTTTATAATTTTTTTTTTAATTTATTTTTTTTTATTTTATTTTTATTTTTTTTTTTTTTAAATTTAAAAAAAAAAAAATTGTTTTTTTTTTATTAAAATATTTCTTTTAAAAAAAAAAACACTGATTTGATATTAAACGTCAAAGCTATCGTTACGTTTGTCGTGCGTTAATTTAAATCGTCATTAATGTTCAGTAGATTTATTTATCTACTTATTTTTATTTCAACCCATTTTTTTAAATAAAACGTATGATAAATGTTCTAATTAAACTTAAACTAGCATTTAAACCAACAGTTAATAGCAAATTTTCTCAGCCTTGCAATTGAAAACTGAAACTGTAGTTGAAAAGAGCAGGTTTTAATTGTTAACTAGATCAGCCAGCATGCTACGCACGCGTACAGTAGGAAGGGTTACAATAAATTGATAATGCATTGAGTTTAAGCTGTGCGTTACAGTAATGAAACGACTCGAGTCGACAACCTTGCGGACGGACGGACACCCACCAGGGCGGTGCCACCTTTACAGATTTTAATATATATGAAGATGTGAAAGTCGAATTTTTCAATTGCAAGGCTGAGAAAGTTGTTGGCACAGGATTCAGTGAATACTAATATACATTCCTTTTTCTCAATACTGATTGCTCATTAAACTTGATTGAAAGAAGAGTAAAAGTGGAGAAATCGGTTATGACAAAGATAAAAATGTGTCTACAAAAGAAAAGAAAATCTACATTTATTTCAGACCTTTTACTATAGAAGAGCTAAAACATGCATTAAAAAAAACAAAATCAAAGCAAGCCGCTGGGTTTTATGGAGTACATCCAGAATTTCTTAAAAAATTTGGGAAATTACTCTTTGAAGTGACTTATGTTTCTCAATGATATTTATAATACAGGTAAGTTACCAACAGATTTAAAAAAACGTAAAGTCGTGGCAATTTTAAAGAAAAATAAATCTATACCCAACTTTTTATCGTCCAATAAGTTTGTTAAGTGTAATTTATAAGGTTTTGGAAAGATCGATTTTTCAAAGAATTAATCCGTTAATAGAAGAGAAATTACCAATTGAACAAGCAAGATTTCGAACCGGTAGAAGTTGTTGTGATGAAGTATTGGCATTAACAACACATATCGAAGCTGGATTTCAAAAGAAACTTAAAACTGGAGTTATGTCTTTTTAGATTGGACTGCTGCATACGGTACCGTGTGGAAAGAAGGATTACTTTTTAAATTGTTTAACGTTATTCCTTTGTTCCAAAATTATTTCTGTTTATTGAAAATATGTTGTCTAATCGGAAGTATAGAGTTTTTGTTGGAGATAAAAGCAGTAAATTTAGATTTTTAAATAATTGTCTTCCACAGGGATCGGTTCTTGCACCTATTCTTTTTATTGTATATATTTCTGATCTTCCTTCTGTACAATGTCGAAAATTCGTCTACGCCGATGATATGGCAATTTCATTTCAACATTCGGATTTTTTTGAAATCAAAATAAACTATCTGATGATTTGCGTATTATGAAAAATTATTTCAAAAAATGGCGATTATGACCCAATCTTAAAAAGACAGAGGTTTCCTGTTTTCATTTAAGTAATAGAGAAAAAGTAGAAAACTTAATGTTATCTTTAATAATAGAAAGTTAAACCATAATTTTAACCCAGTTTATCTGGGAGTAACTTTAGATACGTTTTAATTTACAAAGATTATTTAGAAAAAGTCAAACAAAAAATGAAAACAGAAATAATGTCATTCAAAAATTAGCTGGAACAACTTGGGGAGCAGATGCAAAGACACTTTGTACAGCTGCATTGGCATTAATTTATTCTACAGCAGAATATTGTGCTCCTGTCTGGTTGAATAGTTATCATACAAAAAATAGATGCCCAGTTGAATTGCACTATGCGTATAATTAGTGGAACCATTAAATCTACTCCTCTCGATTGGCTTCCTGTTCTTTGTAATATTACTCCATCGAACATTCGACGAAAAGCTGCGTTAAAACGAGAATAGGATAAATGCCAACTTAACAAAAGTTACCAATTTGGAATGACATTGACAACCCTCCTGCTAAAGACTTAAATCTCGAAGTCCTATATGGTTGCAAGACTACTTAAGTACGGCTTTTTCTGAAGTTGAAGAGTGGAAAAAATTATGGTCTGGAGTTGATGTTTTCAATAAACATCTCATTGATGATCCAACAATAGAAGTCCCGGGCTTTGATCAAAAAAAAAAAATTTGTCAAAAGTAAATCGCATAAGAACAGGCCATTCAAAATGCAACTCTATGTTGTTCAAATGGGGTGCGATTTCTAATCCAAATTGTGACTGTGGAAACGAACCAGAGACCGTTACACATATTGTAGAGGATTGTCAATTAACGAAGTTTAAAGGAGGGTTTCCAAACATTCATAATTTAACGGATGAAGCAATATTTTGGCTTACGAATCTGAAATTTTTTGTATTCTTGTCCTGATTATTTGTTTTACCATTACGTTTTGCTATTTCTTTATCCTACTATTTTTTTCGTCATTGTCGTGACTGGAGCTTGGACCGGTCCATTATATGTCGTCATGCAGTGGATGTGTTTTATGTTCTTATTTACCTTCTATAATGTTTACACACTTAATTAATATTATTACATGTGAACACTAGGGTGGGTAAGGGTTGGCATGTTTAGGTTTTAATGGTTTTCCTAAACCTTGAAGTAAATGCTTTGCCAAGACGAACCAATCCACTATTGCACACGGTTTCGTCACCACACTATACAGGTTTATACTGATCTTCTGGGGAACCATACATAACACTTACATCACAATACAATATTTAAAATGCATCATACGAATGAATAAATAAATAATAAGCGACTAAATGAACATTAAAATTGTCTAAGTTTGACCACTTGTTTTGAGCTCCTGTACAATTTGAAGTTCCAATTTTCTTAAACTAATGGGAAAAAAATTAGTTATTGGAATTTAACATTTTCGAGTTAAATAAATGTTATTAATATATCGAGTAGAATTCGAATTTTGCATAAAAACGTAACATAATACGCCACTCACCGTGAAGCACCTATATAACTTTGGGATTATTGTGAACATAACCCAATATTCTAACCAACTCTTTTTTTACGTATAAAAAATGAAAAAAGAATGTGAAGACGGTGAAACTGGAGTAGACACTAAAGAAATGCTTCTTGAAAGTCAGTTTTCGGAAGCAGGACCAAGTGGAGCGGATTCAAATGAAGATAATGCACAAGCCGAGAGTTCAGGGGACTTCATCAATAAGTACCTTTCGGGAGAAATACCTTTCGACAATTACGATGTATTACTAGATGAAGAACAAAACACCGACTTGAACGAGCAAGAAACATCACTGCCAAAACCGACACGAGTGATGAAAAAAATACCTCCGCACATAAAGGCGCTCATAGGGGAAGCCAATTTGCGCTATGCTAGGGGTGATCACGAAACGGCAAAAAAAATGTGTTTCGAAATTATACGTCAACAAAGTTCGATATCAGAACCTTATATAACTTTAGCACAAATATTTGAAGCTTCTGATCCTATTAAAAGTTTAGATTATTATATGATTGCAACGTTTTGTAATCCTAGGGATGTTAATTTGTGGACTCGGTGTGCACAGTTATCACTTGATGCTAATAAAGTAGTTCAGGCCATATTTTGTTATACCAATGCTCTCTCGTGTGGACCCCACGAACATAAAAATTCATTTAAAACGAATTCAGTTGCTTAGACAACAGAATGATTCGAAAAATATGTTACGCTCATATGTGAGAATGATGCAGTGCTTAACTCCACCTTATTATGAATTCTTATTAGAAGTGGCTGTGCGTGTGCTTTCTGAGTATCATCAATTGAATGAGTATAAGAAAGCGATCGATGCCTTGAATATTCCATTTGTGAAATGCCCTAGTTTGATTACGCCTCAAATGGTAAACATAATGTTGGAGTTGTTGATAATGAATGAAAATTATTCTTATTGCCTCGACATATTTCTTGAACATTGCAATATTGAAATTGAATTGGTAATTGTGGAAGAAAATAACATAGAAGTACTTTCTTACAACATGCCCGAAAATATTCCGATTGATTTACGCATTAAATTTATAGTGTGCGTCATTAAACTGAAATCTTTCAAACTGTTGGATAATTTGTTGGCACCTCTACTGCTGATGGAAGATGAAGTGGAGATAATAGGTGATCTATTCTTGGATGTTGTCGAAGCTCTCATGGCTGCTGATCAATACTCAGATGCCTTAAAACTGCTAGTCCCGCTCATCAAAAGCAACAATTATTCATTAGCTGCTGTATGGTTAAAGTATGCAGATTGCCAAAGTGCTTGTAAAATGTATGAACAAGCCATTGAAAGTTACAAAATTGTAATAAGGATGGCACCTTTGCATGTTGAAGTCAAATACAATTTGGCGGAAGTTTATATAAAATTGGACAAAAAAAATGAAGCCTTACAAATTCTACATCAGGAACCAAGTCAAGAAGAAATCAACATTCGGTTACTGATGCTCAAAATTAAGTTATTGAAAGAGTTAGAAGAATACGAAGAATATTGGCAATCTGTTGAACTGCTAATATCACGTCACTGTGAAACAATCAGGCATTATGAAGAAATTCGAGCTGTTACGTATCTAGAACGACCATATGAGAAAATTGCACGATTGAAAAAGTTACGAACATTTCGAGACGAAACTTTAGACGATAAACTCACATTTGTGTGCAGTGCCGAACCGAGTGTTGAAGAGGAATACACTGTATTTTGTGAAGCGGTTGAGTTGTGTAACAAATTCAAAAAGTTTGCATTGATGCAGAAGTTGGTATTTACGGCACTCACTTCATTAAGATTTAAAAATAAATATGAAGAGTTAGGTTTAATAGGATTCTTCGCCGCATTCTTTAACAAAGATAGTTTTCACGCATATCCTTTGGTGCGTGAATTAGTAATACATCATCCCCATAATCACCTGGCTTGGAATTTGTTTAATGTCCTGCTGCAACGTGCAGATGATCTCAGGCACATTAGGTTCATGATGAGGTTTTTGTCTGGTTACACTCAACAATCGCACCTAAGACTTCTCGAAGCCAATTATTGTTTAACTGTTGGGAATATTAAAATCGGGTTGGGGTATTATCTCAGTAAATTGCGTAGCAATCCGACCCCTCTTACGTGTATGTTGCTAGGTTGTATTCTTTTGTACATATTTGGTCAAAAGTTCACACAAAATAAGGAGAAAGTTACTAAAACCACTATAGCGTTATTTTTAAAATATTCTACGATGAGAAGTAAAGATGCGTGTCAAGAAATCTATTATAACTTGGGACGCATGTATCAACAGTTTGGAGTGGTTCATTTAGCCAAACATTATTATGAATTAGTGCTGAAATACGAAAATCCACTACAAGAGAAGTATCCAAATTTAAGTTTAAAAAGAGAAGCTGCTTATAACTTGTACATAATATACAAAAATTCTAAAAACTATGTAGCTGCTAGAAACATTTTATTAAAGTACTTGAGGATATAGACAATATGTTTTATAATTCCTTGTAAACGAATACTTATGTACAAATAGAAATTGAGAATTTTATTTTTTAAGAACAAGTTTGGCTTTATAAATTTGAAGTTGTTTAATTTTAATACAAGTTTCATTTAACTTAGTTTGTATGTTGGCACTTTGAATACACCATGTCAAAGCGTGTTTGTATTTATCTTGCGCTTTATGCAGATCTTGAGGTACAAGCACCCCGAACCATTTGAGCGGATTTTGAAAACGACTGCCAGAATCGTTTGAGTTTTTTGTAATTTCTAAGTCAAAAACTTTTTGGCCGTAAGCGCTGTCATCGTCGCTGGTATGTACCCTCGCTAACGCCTCAAATTCAGGACTGTCTTCAGATGGTAACTGTAAGGAAGACACTTTGTTTTGTCCCATTATGTACCTCGATTTGGCTAAATATGTTTCACCATCGCACATGGTAAGTTCCAAGTTTATTTTTGTTTGTATATGTTCTTCCATTAGTTTCAATGCTTCTAAACATAATTTATCTAACAGGACACATACTTTTTCGAATTCTGACATTATTATTTAAATTATTGACACTAATGTATACATTAAACTATTAGGTTATATTGTCAAATATCATATGATCTACTTTAATGACATTTGCCAGGTTCGTAATGAGCCCGATTGCGTATAAGCAGTAAATTTTTCGATCTAACGGAGAACTATTAGATCGTCGTTCGCATTGATTTATGTTAACATAAGTGATTACAAATCGAATATTTGTATGTACATATAATAAATGTTTAATGCAAAGTGGTGATTATAATATTGTGTTTAAAATTATTTCTATCATAATAATGCTACTTATTAATAGAATTTTCTGCATAACATTGAAAGATCCATTTTTAAATTCGAATGTTACCCGCAATTTTTTTTATAATCGGTTTAAAATATGTCGATCTGCGCCGGTCAGATAGCACCGTTGCAAAGTCCCGTTGAGGGGCTGCATTTTTTTGTCAAGGGATGCGAAGGAAAGTTTCGGTTGTTAGAGTGTTAACAACGAAATTTTTCTTGCTACGTATTATTTTTTATTTGTATAAAATTTGTACCTGTAATTTACTTTAAAAGCTTGGCAACTAAATGCATAATGTTCGTAAATTTTGTTTTTACCAAATTTAATAATTTGCGTTTATTCTTAACCGCAGTGGTGACCTAACATTCGGTTCCATTTTTTTTACAGATAATATTGGTATAATATTTTTGTTATGGCGTATTCCAATCTGTTTTATGTTATGTACACTGCGTCCGATTTTACGTTGTAAATAATTTAACCACGTGTCTTTGATTGGCGGAACCCGTTATTTCGTTGGCGCTTCTCTTTGTTGATCCCCATTCAATTAAGAGAATGTAAGATGCTTGTTTTTGATCTTTCAATTTAAGATATATTTTAAAGCAGTCTAGTTATATAAGTATGATTCAGAATGAAGCACTACCGGTGTGTGAAAGAACCTTGCTGTACGATTAATATTTTCTGTTCCGTGAGACACGAAAGTCATGGGGTTACTCATGGTCACATTTATTTTAAAATCTTCATTTTTGTGTATATACGATAATTGTAAAACTTAATATTGTCTAAATTAATTACATTATGGCCATCTCAAAATTGACGCGGTTTCAAAAATCCAACTGAATTGGCAGGTAGGAGCTTTCGCGACTGGTGCAACTCGCTTGACATTGACAACCCTCCTGCTAAAAGACTTAAATCTCGAAGTCCCATATGGTTGTAAGACTACTTAAGTACGGCTTTTTCTGAAGTTGAAGAATGGAAAAAATTATGGTCTGGAGTTGATGTTTTCAATAAACATCTCATTGATGATCCAACAATAGAAATCTCGGGCTTTGATCAAAACAGAAAAAAGTTGTCAAAAGTAAATCGCATAAGAACAGGCCATTCAAAATGCAACTCTATGTTGTTCAAATGGGGTGCAATTTCTAATCCAAATTCTGACTGTGGAAACGAACCAGAGACCGTTACACATATTCTAGAGGATCGTCAATTAACGAAGTTTAAAGGAGGGTTTCCAAACATTCATAATTTAACGGATGAAGCAATATTTTGGCTTACGAATCTGAAGGACATCTGAAGTTCAGCAATATTTTGTATTCTTGTCCTGATTATTTGCTTTTCCATTACGTGGTTTTGCTATTTCTTTAACCTACTATTTTTTCGTCATTGTCGTGACTGGAGCTTGGATCGGTCCATTATATGTCGTCATGCAGTGGCTCTGTTGTTATATTTTATGTTCTTATTTACCTTCTATAATGTTTACACACTTAATTAATATTATTACATGTGAATACTAGGGTGGGTAAGGGTTGGCATGTTTAGGTTTTAGTGGTTTTCCTAAACCTTGAAGTAAATGCTTTGCCAAGACGAACCAATCCACTATTGCACACGGTTTCGTCACCACACTATACAGGTTTATACTGATCTGCTGTACGATTAATATTTTCTGTTCCGTGAGACACGAAAGTTATGGGGGTTACTCATGGTCACATTTATTTTAAAATCTTCATTTTTTTGTGTATATACGATAATTGTAAAACTTAATATTGTCTAAATTAATTACATTATGGCCATCTCAAAATTGACGCGGTTTCAAAAATCCAACTGAATTGGCAGGTAGGAGCTTTCGCGACTGGTGCAACTCGCTTGTTACCCCACGGTGTTATACACTGTTAACTAATTTTTTCAGTTTTAATTAAAAATGCATGTATAAATTAGCTGAATTGCTGTATTCTGAATCGGAAATATTTTTTCATCTAGATTCTAATAATGGTGGTTGTTCGGGTTTAAATATGAGCTGATGAACGGTTCTCTAACAGGATACATGTGTAATAATAATTGGCTACAATGAATGTTAATTATTTCGATACATACTTTGGTTATGTTGTGTTTGTTTAATTGTTAAGGCGGAACCTGAGGTTTTCTCTTACCTTTCTTTCCTCAGGCAGCCTAAGCAGAGGGGTACCTTTTGGTTTTAAATATTTACACAATTTTGTCAAAATTGATCATTTTATTTAAAATAAATTATCTTTCAATATAATTTACGTTATCACCATGCTTATGTTTTATTTCATTGCTGATATCACTACATTTATCACTGCACTCGAGCGGTTCTTAGGGATTTTATCCTGGATTCAACGTAGATGTCTTTAGTTAGCTTTTCCCGCTTTTCGATCGGCCAAGTTTGCTTAGGGTTTAGTGGCGGACTATTCAAATCTTGCTTTTTCAAGTGCCTGGGTTACGTTTGTTACATTACAACATAGTCTTTTATAAATGAAATGAAAAATTTGCCTCGGTAGTTCAAACGCTTTAACCGACATTTTGCTGTCATAATAAAGGACTGAACTTAATAACCTCTAACAGATAGCTTTCAATTAGTTTAAATTAATTATGTAAATAGTTAATAGTCTTATTGGCACATGAGTGTTCAAATAAAAAACTGGGTTGAGCAGACCATGAAATTGAATTGATTTAATTATTTTTCAATGTGCACAAAAAGTACAACTAAATAATGCATGGTGGTGCGTAATTTTGCATAAGCGACGTGCACCAACCGTCGCATCGAGCGACCTTACTTTCCGTATGACCGGGGTGGTAAAAACGGGAATTTTTAAAAGCGATTTATTTAAATTCTAGTGTTTAATTGGGAACTTTTTGGTTTTATTATTTACTTTGATTCGTTAGAGCGTAACCTGGTGTATTTTATTGGTGTCCAGACATTTTAATTGATATTAAAAATAAATTATTAATACGTCTAGAAGTGATTGCGACTGGTAGTTTGAACCTGATCGTCTTCGTTTTTAGGGTTTCATAAGAATATTTTTTTATGTTATTAATTACTTTGATTGTATATAAATGTCGGTTAGTGAATTTTTTAGTATTTGGACTAAAAAAATGCATAAAATTTTTTTACATAAAAACAATTTACTAATTTCTTGTTTTGTTCAAGAATAGTAAAGAAGTCGGATTTTAAAACTTTAAGAACTATAATCATCTTTTTGAATTCAGGTAAAAGTAGTATTGTATTGTTCTAAAATATATTAATAAAAAATATTTGAAGTCTGACCGTCAATGGGCTGACAACACTGTTAACGTACGTATGACAAGGAAGGTTTGTATCTCTCTCTCTCTTACAGTAGGTTGTAAACAGCTGTTTCTTTTCACATAAACTGTTGGTTCTTCTAAAACTGTAAATTCATTGCTAGGCAACACACAATACACGACTACTTTTTATTCCAATACTTTGCTTCTCTTCCCAAATTATATACTCTTGGTTCTATTTTCTAATATAGTATAATATAATCTTCCCAAATTTTTAGGTATAGTAATCGAAATAGCAGATTTGTTGAAAAAAAAAAACATTACGTGATGGAGCGATAATAGTGAAATTAACACTATTAGTGGTGATGAAGTAATTAATACCTCGGAGTTTGTATAAATTGTTAAAACAATTTGGTAAACCGATACACCTAATTGTTTTTTGAATTCTAAAATCTGTTAAGGGTCTTCAAATACTTAATTCATTTTGATAAGCTTTCATACAACAACGTAATAAATATATTATTCTTAAAATATCTAAATGTAAACATTTATAGAAAATTCTTATACAAATGAAAAGAAAGTTTGTTTGAAGAAATTAAATTCAAGCGATGACGAAATTTCAACTGTTTTCGACTATCTAGTCAATACATCCGAAACCTTTTTAGAGAAAAAGAGTTTCAAAATTGGTGTAACCTCAGTCAAAAAGGCAAAGGAGTCATTTTAAACAAAGAAAGAAAAAACCTAACATCTGGATCTATTATAAAAAAGGCTTAAGTACTTCAGAATGGGTGAATTGTATTAAAATGACATGCAATGCGTCAGTAGTTCGGGCAGTCCCTGCTCGCAGTACTCACACCAGCCGTTGCAACGAGTTTAAATCACTTGCACATGTGTTGGGTTACTGCTACTATGGGGTTTCTAGTCGAATTGAAACTCATAATGATGTCTGATTATAATAGCCGGGGTTCTTTAAGAACAAGGATATGAAACCCATGAAGAGGTGCTAGGTTTATCAGAAACCGATAGTGTCAGAAGAGTAGTTATTTTAGCCATAAATAGATCAAAGCAGATAACCTATATTATCGATCTAACTATGAGATTCGAAAATAATTTAGATCGGCCACATTTAATACACGATGAAAAAGTTAAAATTTACGAACCCACTATTCCGTATTACAAGAACAAATTTTAAGAGAAGTGGCTCAAGGCTATCTATTTGGACTTGTTCGAAAAAAGGCGTTAGATTTTGTAGGTCCCGAATGGGTGATTTGTTTGTTGCTTTGCGGTGGTTGGCTTTGGAGTTTGGATGGTTCCGAATAGCGTCTATTTTTCTGGCAATGGATTACTTGATATGGGGTATTTTGTTAAGCGTTCGAAAATAGTTCGAAGGTGGCTTATTGTGCATTCTTATATTGATATTATTCTTATTCTTATTGTTCGTCATACTTATTCTCCGCGACAAATCCTTAATTTGCGACATGGGGTAAACAATCCGGAATGGTGCCCGTGTTCAAAAACGGTAGCTTCTACAAAGTCTGCGGCCGTTTCCGTCTTTAGGAACCATGTGAAGAGGTGATGAGTTACTTGAAATTCCTTCTCTGCAATGTAGAGTTTGACAGGACAAAACTGCGTGGTTTGCAGGAAAGTGATGTTTTTTTTGTATGTGGTGCTTTGTCGATAAGGGTATGTCTGAAGGTATTGTGATCTTGGAGAATTGTTTGAGTAGAGCATGAAAAGGGGTTGTTCCAAAAATAGCACGTACGGTTGAATTTTCTTGTTCCGATACCACTCCAGTTTATTGGACTATGTAGTATAAGTGGGTCAATGAATTTACGGTTACGAATGTCCACTAAAAATTTGTAGTGGTGTAGGTAATCTAATCTTGTGATTACGTTCGTGACGTCTGCAATAACAAAAAAAGAAAAGATCTTTAAAGACCAATGTACAAACTTAGGGAATTGACTTTGTATATACAGAGATCGTGGATCTATAAAGGTTTTATGACGTGGACCGCTTACAAGTTTAAGTGATAAAATGAATATCAGCTATAGTATCTATAAAGAAGTTTTGCTTAGTAACACGCGTTATGAAAGCGCAGCGGAGCAGCCCTGCTCCTGGGGCGTGTGGCGCCTACGTGCAAGTTTCTTGACGCGCCCCTTTCCCTTTGTATACTTTAACATATTAGGTATATATTTTAATTTTGATGTGTGTCGTTAATTTGTTTAAAAACCGTAAAATTTTTCTGAAAAATATTTTATGAAAAAGGGACAATAGTTTAAAATTAAAAAATAATAAAAATAAGTAAAAAAAAACTTTTAACTTTATTTAATTATTAAAACAAACAATAAAAACAAAGAATAAAAAACATAAACTAAAAAACAGTATATTCACAAAAGAACATATACATAAAAATAATAACAAGAAAAAAACAAGAACAATATATGTGGTAACAAAAGTACCCTTATAAACTAAAAAGTTTTAAAATTATAAAAATTTTAACATTTTTATAATCAACAATACAAAAAAGAAAACGATACACTTTAAACATTACAATAGAACACCTGGCTTTAACAGAAGCAAGTTCGTTGATCATCTCATTATGATCAAGAGCTTTCCGAAATCTTATTTTCAATAGAAATAATTGCTAAATTTGATAGGCGTTCTGACTTAGAGGATCTTAAATAGTTCTTCATGAATTTTAGCTTCGAAAAATTTCTTTTCACCTGAAGCTACTGAAATTGGTAATGTAAGGTAGATCCTTAAGACTATTCACACATGATTCTTTAATTGAGTCAGATTCTAAATTTTTAAAAGAACATAAGAACCCAAATAAATTTTTGAATTTTGCTTATACCCTCAAAACCGCCTTTGTAAAGACTTGAACTGTTGTATCTAAAATTTGAAAATAAAAATCGATTTTAAATTTTTGCTTTGAGTCTACTATAGATTCATCTTTACTTTCATATGAAAATTGTTACCTAATTTTTCGCCGTCGTATTATTGGGGATACCTGTTCTACGTCGTTTTTTTTCTGCTTCTAATTTAGCTTCATTGACGAACAAATCAAAATTTTTATCTGACCGCTTTTCGTTAAAATAAATAATGAGATTTTCAATTTCTTTGTGGCAGTCATTTAATGCTGTATTTGCATCTTGTAGCATTCTACTGACTATATTAATTTTTGTTAAAATATCATACCACACTAAAATCGAACATATAAATTTTAAATATTAATTTGAAATTTTTTTTTAAAATAATCATATTTCTTTCTTTGTGATAGATTATCCTTCTTGGTGGAGGGGTTATTTAAAAAAAAAATCTCTTAAAAACAAGATTAAAAAATTATGTAGTACTCAACTATTAGAAAAAAAATTAAATCTACTGAATACAATTTTACAAAAAATAACTATCTAAGAAAATTATCTACAAAATTAATTTACTATAATAATATTCCACCACCCAATAATCAACTAAATGTTACTAATATTACTAATGACATAAATAATCCCAACACCATTTCAACTAATACATGCATACAATACAAAAACTAATCAACATACCTTACCTAAGTTATAAAATAATTAATATATTAAAGAATAATCAACTAAAAATAATTTTATACAATAAAAACACTATATACAATACGTGTTACACAAAACTAAAAGACAAAATTATTTCTACACAAAATCTTCCGTTATCTACAAAATTAACTGTTTAGGATGCAATATGTGCTATATAGGTCAAACAAAATAAAAACTAATCAATAGAATGAAAAATCATAAGTATGACTGTACGAAAAAAAGTGACAATACAGCACTCTCGATACATCATTTATCAACGGGTCACAATTTTGATCTCACAAATCCTACAATATTGGACTTACATAAAATTACAATAAACGTTTTATATCAGAAATGTTACATATAAACCTGTACAAAAATAATATTAACTTCAAAACAGACAAATCATAAAACCTTTTAATAAAATTTACATAATATTTTGTTACTGATGTCAATTTTCTATCCAAAAATTTAATATTTAACGTTTCTATAACGCCGACGTTTATTATCGCTTACTTATCATTTTATACAACTTTCACATTTAATTCAATTCAAATGTTTGTGGATTTTACTCAATGTACGTTTGTTATAGTTCATAGTGTTATTTACAAGTATTTATTTATCTATGTTATTTATTTTGTGTAATTATAAGTGTTATTTTATTCATATTCATATTTACAAGTTTTATTAATAGTGTACTATGAACATTTGTTCGTAACTTCAAGCATGACCACCTTATTTTACATCAATTAAGTAAGATATTTTCTATCTTAACCAGTTATAGTTGTGTAATGTAGTAAGTTATGTATATCAATTGTTAATTCGTTTTTTTTAATCATCTCCAGAGCCTGATGAATCCATTTATAAAAAAAGCTTCCGAAACGTTGCTTAATATTGACCCAAAAATAAGCGAGTTTTTTTTAAATAACCCTCTCCACCAAGAAGGATAATCTATCACAAAGAAAGAAATATAATTAATTTAAAAAAAAAATTTAAAGTTTGATTTTTCTCTAATAAAGATTGTGCAGTATCACCTTATCAACACGGATTCTGTCGTAATCGTTCTACCATTACTAACTTAGTGTGTGTAACGGAATATATTGCAAAACATCTTGATGTACAAGCGCAGGTTGATGTATTGTACACAGACTTTTCCAAAGTATTTGATAAAATTGACCACGGTCTACTTCTGTCCAAACTTAATTCTTTCGGGTTTTCTCGTCCACTAATATCTTTGTTTGCATCTTATTTGCGTGAACGAACCCAATATGTCTGTTATAACCAGTTTAACTCTACAGAATTTCAAGCTTCTTCTGGAGTTCCGCAAGGGTCAAATTTAGGGCCGCTATTGTTCTTAATGTTTGTCAATGACTTACCTGAATGTATTAACTGCAATAAATTATTGTTTGCCGACGATTTGAAAATATATTCAGTCATTAATAAATTAAGTGATTGTGAGTTTCTTCAAACACAGTTAAATGAAATTCAAAATGGTGCACTGCAAATAAAATTTCGCTTAATGAATCTAAGTGCAAAGTTGTAACTTATACTCGCAAAGTAAGTTTATAATGCATCCATATCGAGTTAACTCAACTGTAATAGAAAGGTCTACTGTCATTAAGGATCTAGGTATACTTTTGATGAAAAACTAACGTTTAGGCAGCACATAGATAGCATTATTTCGTCAGCCATGAAGATGCTTGGTTTTTTAATTCGAAATGCTCGAACCTTCCATAATATTCATGCATTAAAAGTATTGTACTACTCATTGGTAAGATGCAAGCTTGACTATGGTTCTCTTGTGTGGAATCCATACTACAAAAAGCAAATTGATGCTTTAGAAGCTGTACAAAGAAAATTTTTAAAGTTTCTATCATATCGGTGTGATGGAATTTATCCTGAAATTGGTTGTAATCACATATTGCTATTAAATCGATTTAACATGCAATCTTTGCAAAACAGACGGGGAATTATAAATATAAAATTTCTTTACAACTTATTACATAATAAAATTGATTGTGCTGAATTAATATCATTAATGAATTTTCATGTGCCGTCTGTACCTCTTCGCAGCAATATTACATTTTATTGTTCTACCCCACGTACAAATGTTCTAGTGAAATCACCGATACAAACTATGTGTGCGGACTATTTAACTTGTTAGGTCAACAATGTGATATTAATTTCTCGTCCTTGCAATATATTATCAACGCATTTTTAGAATTACGTTCTTGAATTACATAACTATTTTTTGTTGTTTTTTTTTTTTTTGGGTTTTATCTTTTTACTTTATATTGTATTATTAATTTTTTTTTTTTTTGTTAATTTATTGTATTGTCCTTTAATAGGATTTTGATCTGTTGGGCAATAAATATTATTATTATTATTATTATTATTATTATTATTATATCTCGTGATGTATCTTTTGTCAAAATTGTGTTATTACTGATTTCCAGTAACTGAAATCTAAGAGGACGGATTGCTTTAATTCTACTTTCCCACCTAGTTTCACTTACTGATATCAGTGTTAAATTGGGAACATTCGCTTTTAAAATATTCCACCTGTAAGGAGAAGCAGAAAAAAAGTTGTATAGTTCTTGAATAATTGAAAAAAACCAACAGTCTCAAAAGAAATTTTGGCAGCGTCATTAACGGTTAAATTTAATGTGTGAGCTGAACAGGGCATAAACATTGCTCTGGGATTGGTATTTTGAATTTGAGCTTGAAGACCTATATGTTTGCCAGACATATTTGCGCCGTTGTCATGCCCCTGCCCTCCATATCATTTAAATCGATTTCATATTTTGACAAAATATCATTTTTTAAATAATTGAAAAAACCTCTCCTGTAATATCTAAAACTTTGAAAAAAACCTAAAAAATGTTCTCTAATTTCTACTGCCCCTGATGTACAATGAACAAATCGTATGATAAAAGTGAGCTGTTCAATATGACTAGCATCGGGAATTTCATCTAAAATTACAGAGAAATATTTTGCTGTCTTAAGACACGTTAAAATTTCTTTTGATTATTTTTTGATAACAACGTAATTAATTCATTTTGAAAATGATTACCTAAATAATGAGGCATATGTTGATTTAAGTTTTTAGAGTTCTAAATATTATTTAAATGCTCCATTAAAATTGGATCAAATTTAGCAACAAATTTTAAAAATTGCCATTATTCGGTTCATAAAGGATGTGGCTGTCTCCTCTAAAAGCTAGATTCTGACCAGCTAAATATTGCACTATACAAATCATCCTTTTAATAATTGCACGCCACCGTTTTTTCAATCTCGTAATGTTTCTATTGCTCTTTATCAATAGTACAACCTTACCCAACCGTAATTTTAATTCGTACTATTTTTGAGCAATTTTCATGTGTTCCATACTATTTTCGTGACGAGAAATGTTAGTCGATATCCAATTAGAGTAACCAGAAATCAATTGATGCGAGTGCGAACTAAATAATTTACAAAAAATACAAAAAACAGCATTACTTGTTTTGGAGTATACTAGCCAATCCCTGTGAACTAGTTCCCCGTTTGGTAATTTTCTTGTATATTGAGTGGATGAAAATTTTCTTCCAGTTTCATCAACTGGAAAATTTTCTATAATCTGCACAGCGCCTTTCGTAACAATTGATTCAACTAAACTATTGCTTATTAAATTAGGCCATGTAGATGGGTCGGCAATATTAACATTCATATTATTATCTGTAATAGCCTCTTCTCGATCATTCCTAACCGGAATTCTGCTGTCTTGCTGCTGATTATCAACCAACGTCTCTGGATCAAGCTATATTTGATGGGGTTGGGGATGATTGTGAAATAGAAGAGTTACATTTTAAAAATTTGGATAAAGATCCACTTAGTTTTTCCCTCTCTGTCTCCATTTCCATTCGCCGTTTCTTGAATTGGGCTCCAGATAACTTTTCTTTAGAGCTATTACTCATTTCTAAAACAAACAACAATACAATACGTACTACCTACATACAACCAATCATTAATTCATTGGAAATATTCGTCAAAGTATTCTTAAACCAATATATCAAATATTAATTCTTGTAATATACACTTGTATTGTACTTTAACACTTAAAAACCGAAAATAGCCAAATACCGTTGATTCAATCCACGCAAATACTCTTATAGGTTTGGTTATAGTTAATATTCGATGACTGTGTAAACTGCACAGCACTAGCGTCAACTGTAACTATTTATCAAACAAATACTTAAAACTGACAATTAAATATTAAATTCTCTCCTTTTATTTTGTACAAATAATTTCAAAACAACTTAGCCGTCAGTATTACAGTGAAGCGGCGTAAAGCACTTCAAGCGGCAGATGCAAAGAGAGGCGGTTTCGGATTGCTCGGGAGTGGGAAGTTTTTTTTGCATTATCTGGATTTGACCCCGGATATAGTAGGTAATACCAATATTATTAGGGTCGTAGAGTAGTAGATTAAGAATCGAATAGCAATTAAATACAAATCGCGTAACGTTAAGGGAGACCGGGGTTGGTTGTTACAGGGGTAAGTTGTTACAACGCGTTTAAAACTCCCGCCATACATCCGAGCGCAATGCGGGCTCCATCATGGGCATATATTGCATTACAGCGCACATCGTCCAAGTTTTGCTCCGATCGGTTGGTTATTGTGTCACAAGGTACGACTTCATTGATTTTAATACCTCTTAGTAATTTGTTGCATGCCGGAAGTTTCTTTCATTACTGCCTCATCAATTACAGCTTGCTTGCGTAAATTTTCTGGGAAGAAAACCTAGCAATTATGTACAATTTGCATGTGAGACCGGTTCATTACATTTTAAGGCTACGGAAAAAATTGTAACAACCAGCCCCCAGTGGCCTTATATTGAGTATTCTCGCTCAGTTCATTGAAATAAATTGCTACTTACTTTGTTTTAGGTTTTTTGATAGTTGAAAATGAGGACCTACAAAAGAAGACGGAAAGGGAAGCACACCTTTGGGTGTCTATGCCAGAGCTGCCGAAGAAGTTATAAAAACAAGAGATCCCTTCGAAAGATTGCAGCTGATTTTCAAATCAACTTCATGACTTTGCAAAGATACTGTAGAAAAGTTAAAGCCGCAGGTAATAATAATAGTTGTTTATTTAACTACACTAGTTCTAGTTGTTTATGTAAGCAACTACACTGCGCATATCATGGTGTTGTGATTGTTTAAAATAATTAGATGTTTTTATTATATATGCACAGATCAAAGCAGGCAAATTCATGCCCAAAAACTATCAATCAAGCTAATAATTTTATGACAGACAACACCATAACAGGCTCTATTATGAAATGAATCAAGTTTTATTTTCCGAATTACAATGCATTTTTAAAAAGCATTTATCAATCAAACTCGTCATATGCGCTTGAGAACCCTACCTACTTCTACACTTGTTTAATATAGTTTATTGTGCTTCTAGGACCCGATGATCCACCTCCGTCAAGCGGGTATAAAAAGAATCGTCAAATTCTACCAGATCAGCTTGAAACGGACGGAAATATTTGATAGATGCTTCTAAAACATTCTACGGCCTTTCCACAACAGAAGTTCGAAAACTCGCCTTTGAATTTGCTTCAAAAAATAACATTCCACTAAGAGGTTACTGGGCAGAGAAGATGATAGCATCCAAGGATTGGTTGAGCGGATTTCTTAAACGTCATCCTGAGTTATCATTGCGGACACCCGAACCCACAAGTCTCAGCCGGGCTACGAGTTTCAACCGAACAAACGTAAAAAAGTTCTTCGACCTTTTGGAAGAAGTAATGGATCGTTAAAAATTTGAATGCCAAGATATCTACAACGTGGATGAAACCGGTATCACTACGGTTCAACGACCAGATCAAATCATAGCCAAAAAGGGTGAAAAACAAGTTGGATCAGTATCCTCTGGTGAAAGAGGTACACTGGTCACAATGGCGTTGCCGGCAAGCGCCAGTGGCAATACATTGCCTCCCATGTTCATTTTCCCACGAGTCAATTATCGAAGTTATTTCGTTTCTAATGGTCCACCTGGATGTATTGGAGCTGCCAACAAGTCTGGCTGGATGATAAAAGAACATTTTGTCACATTTCTCGAGCATTTTGCAAAGCTTACAAGATGTACAAAAGAGAAGCCGGTGTTATTGATTTTTGATAATCATGACTCGCACCTGTCCATACAAGGAATTGATTTTTGCAGAGAAAATGGAATAGTTGTTCTCTCCTTACCACCCCATTGCTCTAACACGCTTCAACCATTGGACAGATCTGTCTATGGTCTACTGAAAAAATATGTGAACAGCTTTTGCGACTCATGGATGCGAAATCATCCAGGAAAATGTATGTGTATTTATGATATCCCTGGAGTGGTTCGTGAAGCTTTGCCGTTAGCAGCAACTCCTAAAAATATTTTTGCCGGATTTCGAGTTTCCGGTATATGGCCTTTCAACAGAGATGTATTTTCCGATGATGAATTTCTCCCTAGCGCCGTCACAGATCGTCCTCATCCTGACGAAGTTCAAGGCCAAGTAAATCATGACGAAGAAATCAACAATGACGGAGAAAATTTGGAAGATGAGCCAGACATGTTACTGGATGACGGTTTGGTTACCAATTTGGATCGCCACGATCAGCAAACACCAACTCCACTGTCACCTCTTTCAGTATTGCGGCAGGATTCTACTCATGCATCAGACGTCTGCATAACTCCACAGGCTTCCACATCGAAGATGTCCAGCATTCCACATCAATCACCATTGCGACAGGCTTCCACATCACAGGTGTCCACTCCAAATGTTTGTTCCGCCATAAAAGAACAATATTACAGTCCCTCTGATGTAAGACCTCTCCCGAAAGCCGATAAACGTAAAGATACCCAAAAGGGCGTAAAAAGCGAAAGGCAGCCATTTTAACAGATACACCTAATAAAAAGAACTGGAAGCCGAAGAAGAGAAACGTCAAGCTAAAAAGTTGAAGGGGCAGTGAATAAGACTGGGACAAAGCGGAATCTATCTCACACGGCTAAAAATAAAAAAGGTACAATAAAGAACAAGAAACAAATGAAGAACTACAGAGATGAAGATGATGAAACTTCGTCCGATGACGAAACTTTTTGCTTGATCTGCACTGAACCATTCTCCAACTACAAATCTCGCGAAAAGTGGATTAAATGTACGGGTTGCCATGGTTGGGCCCACGAGGAATGCACTGATGGAAACTATCCCTTCTGGTGCCACAATTGTGAGTCGGATGATGACTTGTGAATATTTATGATGTTTGTAACAACTCACCCCACTTTGGGGTAAGTTGTTACAGAAGACATTTCAGAATAATAATCGTTTTTGACATATTCTTGTTTATTCTATTTAAAGGTGACACCGCCAGTAGATAGCCGAAGGTTCGGCAGAAATTGTATCTAAATTATAGCTCCTCACTACCAAATGGAAAAATACAAAAAAATTAAAAGTGAAAACCGTAACAACCAACCCCGGTCTCCCTAAGTATCAAGTATCAATCAAGTAATGAATCGTACAATACTACAAAATAACACATTTATGTAAATGTAAATATCATGTAAATTAAATAATATATTGCAGTGAAAATGGTATATTTTAAATAATAAAAATGCGGCAATTGATTAGAAACATAAGTACTGAACGTTTCCATTAAAATTGAAAATTAAAATAGGATTATGGGATTGATTTCTATAGGTCGACCTGAATTTAATGTAAGAAATAATTAAGAGTTTCGTGTTTGGTTACAATAAAATATTTGTTAGCGTAGAATTTAAGAAAAAAGGTAAAATAGGTTTTTGTTTATAAAATGTGTTTCCGTTATGTAAAACAAGTATCGTGCATACGTGACTTTATTGGGTTATCAACGTCTGGAAATGAGGCACCAGAAACCACCGTATACAAACTTAACCAGAAACATACTGAGAATAAAAGAAGTGCGTGTTTTGGTGTTACCACGAATAAAACAGAGGTACATTGTTATGCAGTTTTATTTTAAAGATTGCTGAATTGCGTGGGAAGAGATAAAGTGTTGGAAAAACAATTTTATCAGAGGGCAGGTGCACCAGAATAACAAAGTAGGAGGATATTCTTATCAACACATTAAAGCATTCAGTTTAAAATCGTCGAGGGTAAAAGTTGAAGAGTTCAGTTTTTCTGATCATGAACCGAAAGGGTTAAATGGGATTCAATTTTGAATCGTGAACACATAAATAAAAGACAAACTTAAGTTTGGGAATCATCAACATTATCAACAGAAATTAATTAAAATACAAAAAAAGTGTCTCGATTATGTAAACGAAAGGTTATATAAATAGTGACATGAACGATAAGTTTTAAAAGTAACTTGTGAAAAACGGTGTCGACATTCAATAGGAACTAATAAAGGTCAGTACTTTTCATTGTGTTCGCGTAAAATTAACGAAGAACCGTGTACCTACAAGAGAAAAAATATGTGTTTTCGTGCATGTATTTGCGTCCCAAATATAATTTAAGATTAGGATTGTGTTTGGTCCATGTATTTTTGTTATTCTATTCTGAATCGATTATTCATTAAATTTGGTGGCGTACTTGATTCAACCACCTCCGCTGATCACACCACGTCCTATATCAACCCAGCAGCGTAGGGTCAGTGATGAGAGCTTAACGTGATAAATTGGCCGGAGGAAGGTAATCAACCACCACAGGTATATAAAAAATTTTTGTAAATATACATACCAATGGAAGGAAAACGACTCGCAACTGCGCCGGTCGACGACATCATCAACGTCACGCCCGCCAACAATAGACTGCCATGACAACGCAAGCTACCGCCTCGCACGCCAACACAACGCGAGGCACTGCTATAAACGCTGCATCTTCTACAATCCCCACAACCTCTTATTCAGGGAACACATCGATCAAGGACGCACCTACGTCTCGAAATGACAGAGCTGTTGGCAATCATGCACACATATTCGCCTTCCGGAATTCAACAGGCCCAAGCTTTCTTTGTTCACCTATGCTGGAGCAACACGGTCGCCTACACGACATGAACCTTGCGACGCCGCTTCTGGACACTTTGCCTGTCCATTACAGGAAGCGCTGTAACATGACGAGCTCGCGGCCTTCGCGTTACCCAAGACACTGCTGCCAAAGCTTCGAGGTACTGCTTGTCGCATACTCAGGCACCATGGGCACATACACATATTTCTAACGCTTACCAAGTCCATTTGTAACGTCTTATTAGCACTCGCATCTCACCAATTACCTCTGAAGCAAACAGCACCAGGATAGTAGAAAATTAAGTTAGCCATTTTCAAAACATTCATCTTTACACTAATTTAAATTTAAAACAAAAGCACAATTGTTGCTTAATACGATACTGAATTGCCATGTTTCCGAATTCTTTTGTTTTTGGAGATACCAAACATATAATATTTTTAATGAAACTATTAACTTACGTGGAAACGATGCCACATTTAATTTGATTATTATTTAAGTGCATTAAAAATCTCGTAATTAGTCCAAATTACAAAAATGCCAAGAATGTTCTAGACAATACGTTACACCCATATCGCAATTTAATATTAAAAAGTGAAGGCGTTAGTTGGTAAAACTCCCTTTATAGCAAATTAATCTTCTCTCATTCACACTATTACGTGACGCAAATTATGATGGTTTGTGGTTCATTATGTATACATTAAAAAATAGGTACAAGCACTGATCCCTGTGGAAAACCATTAATTAATAATATAAATATACTGCTAAATTAATGTATTAACATTTGCATAATATACATAGTACCTACATGCTTATTTGTTTAAAGGAGATTTAAGGTACATATTTCGCATAAGAGTAATGATCAAACTTAGATGGAACGATGGAAATAGTAATAACATCGATTTTCTTCCATTTTTGTTCTTCTTCCACTTGAACATTCAATTCTTTTTAATATTTGACAAAGCAAAATACAACAAGCCAAAGATATAAGAAAAATACTAAAACAAAGACATCAATAAAAAAATTAATACAAAATGTACATTTACAAAATAGTAAAGGCTCCTAGGTTACTGTATAAAAATTAAATCTCCAATTACTCGTGGTTCTTCAATAACAACATAATTCCCACGTGAGATCCCAACATCAAAAGTACATATATGGGATAAGTGATCAAGAATGGATACAATATTGCAGTTTTGATCTGAAACAAATTTATTGCTTTTTTTTTTTTTAAATTATTACTAAACCTTACCTTAAATGATCCAATAATTAACAATATGGAACTTAGTAGTAAAAGTAATATAAGTTTCAAGTGGTATTAGGTAAATCTGTAAATCTAAAACAAATACACAGACTATAGTATCATTCTCACATACAATAGGTAATGTTTTCAAGTATCATCAGTACCATATGTATGAATAAATAAGAGAATATGGTTTTGAGGAGAAACACTTTAATTTAGTTTTTCCTTAATTTCCAGCCACATTGGTTTCTGTGTTAGGGCCACCTTAAAAACCCCTGCACTTTGATCCAAATTTGATTTATTGTTTGCTAAACAATAATAAAGTCTTTTTCCGAATTCTTGCCGCACTTACTCAAACGTTTCTGCTTGAATATTTTCTGGAAATGTTATTATTTTTCATCGGTCTATGATTCTAGTAACTAACCACTAAAGTTTTCTTCAATTAACACAGGTTCAATTACCTCATTCCTTAAGACACTGGCCTACACGTTGATCTTCTCTGGGAATTGTTTCATCACTGAAACAAATATTTTGAAACACACACGTATCTTCGAGAATTTTCTGATTCATTACTTCACAAAATTGAATCCATTTGCCAAAATCATCCCCTCTTAGCTGGTAAAAAATTGTATTTTATAAGCTTTGTACTTTGTGCACAGATCCGATGGAAATGTTGGTTTGCTGAGTCACTTTCCGAATACTTGTATTTGGATCCATTGTAAATTATTAATAATTTCACTTTTTTATGTAAAATTAGTTTCTCCATCATAATCTTTACCCGTAGTAACGTAAGTGTTGATCATAAGAAAATATGACGGACACATGCGAAGAAAAATCTGTCGACAGCGCTCTCTACAATATGCAGTAGGGCTCATAAACTGAGAGTTTTTAGCTTCTTCCAACTAGCTGTGTTCCAAGTTTCAGCTTGATACGTCATGTGCTTTCTGAAATTTATTGTTACGTTGTTTATTTTATCGTTCATTAATTTTTTTTATTACATTACCGTTGTGTATGTACATATTTTGTAGTGAAAATTGTATTTCTCTTTGATTCACTCCGTATATATTTTCTGCATTTATCTGTATCTATGGAATGCATAGTATTCAATTTTCTGTAATTGCGGAAAAGTACCAGAGTCCCTGTTGTGGCCCCGCTTCTCCATTTCTGATTTCTTTACGGTGAAGGTGATGCATTATTCATGCAGTTTACTTTAATTAAAACGGCTCAGAAATTAATCTGGTAAGCTTATTTTTTTAATGTGTTCCTTATTTGATTATGCTACTTGCTTTAATGTCTTTCTTTTATACCTTTTACGTCTTTTTCTTCTACCTTTACCTTGAGTTTTTATCTTGTCGTCTTGAATTATTTTGATACCTGCGATTTCGTATCGTCCATTGTGATAGAAACCAGAACTGTTGCTGTATTTCTTATATCACTCATACAGGATTTTTGAGGATATAAACAAAGAATTCAAGTAAGAAGGCAATTATCGAATTGTCTATCTACCGCCGAAATCCAATACGGTGCAATCAAGGAGGTCAACCCACCGACCGAACTACACCGACTTGCATCGTCTTTTGTTTGCTAAGTACGACATTCCTTATTTCTACGTTTAAATATTATTACTGTAAGTACCTAATTTACCTAAATTGTTTTAAAAGTTTCCTTTTAATAACGTGAATGCGTGCTAACTTTTAATCAAAATTTATTTAAAAATTAAATTAATATTGATTGTGTAACTACCTGTAAAGAAATGGTCCAATTTTTAAATTTATTACTGAAATATTTAGATTTACGATACAATTCACGTATTTACTTTTATGAAAACTATTCACCATTCATTTATGATTGAATCCTTTAATTTTTGGTTGTATGCATAATATATTTGTGTTCCCTAATTATATGTATTTCGAAATTATCAATTTATCGTTGGCTTTTTTTTACATTCAGGCCAATAAATTAAAATGTAATGGCATCCCTAAACAACATCTCTACAAAATGTAAATCGACAACTATTAGGTAAGAATTTGTCCGATTGTTTTACATCTCATTTGGGCAAGTCTCATTATTTAAAAAATTTGGATATCTATACTCCAGAAGTGTACGAAAGAGACTGTTACAATACCCAGTGTTAAAAGTATTCTTTATCACTTTAAACTTCTTCAGGAAGCACATTTGTACTAAAGTATGTTTGGTTTAATCGATCCCATTTGACCTAAAGAAATTGTAGTATAATTGACGTGTTGTTTTTTCAAAACCATACTCTCCTTAAATAAAGTTATTCAGGGTAGAAGTTTGCACTAGATGAAATCGGTGGTTACAAATTTATTTTTGCATTAAAAATACGTACGTTATTAGAGTAACATTTAATTTTTTTTTAAAACGAAACGAACAAAGTTACTTAACGGTACAATAAAAGTCGGTTGGCATAAAAAACTCACTAATAATCGTAAATACAAATCAAGGAAATCTTTGCATAAACAAACAGGCATTGGTTGGCAAACATGTACGCTCAGAGTCAATAAAAAAGCCTCATTCCGAAGCGTTTTAAAAGTTGACTTTATGTTTTGACATCATTAAATGCTTTAGGTAAATTTTTGTTAATATTTAAAATAGGCACAAAGAACTTCTTATTGATGCTAGTTGGATGCCCCCCTATATATTAACATCAACTAATCTATAAAGCATGGAATAATTAAAATGTGCAGCAAATAATAAGGTTTACATACAAAATGTAAAATATAAATGGTCTTTTGGGACCCTTTCAGTGTGGAGGTGGGAAAACAACCAACTCAAAAAAGATGTTGCTTGCCAACGTTTCGCCATCTTTTTGAGTTGGTTGTTTCCCTCCACTGAAGGGCTCAGCCACCATTTTACTTTAAATTGAATTTTGGAGAATACTTACCTGAATAAAAAATTTACATAAAATTGAGTTCATCCTGTTCTATTCCCTAAGTAAATCGAAGTAATAACTGGAAAAAACTAGGTCCTGGTATTACATTGATTTGTTAAATAACGCAGAAATAAAAAATAAGATAAAAGAAAAAAGGTGTGTCGTTGTAATAAGATTCAATTTATTACACTATTTTATTTTATGATCGAAAGAGTCATTATCGACATTTTACTAAGCCCAAAGTTTCAAAAAATTCTAAAACCAAAATTTTAATTTTCTTTTTTAAATGGCTTAAGAAAGTGCTGTTTATGCATAATTAACGCCAACATAACAACTAAAACCTAAAACACATGCGAGTAGTAAATAAATACCTGGTATAACCTTTTTTGGGCGTCCATCTTTTGTTAGAAATTGATCTACAAACGAGTTCAACCTGTCTGTGAATTCTTCAGGACTGTTGATGAATAGACCACCAATCGCCAATAATACGCAACATTGAATCTAAAACGTTAAGTAACAAACCAAACATTTTTAAAGACACTGTATAAATAAATTACGGATGTAAAAACTCCAATTATTATGGAACCTAAGCGCACTGAAAACCAAAAACAGAAGACTTCGACTAATACCATAACGTTTGTAAAAGTTGATATATTAGAAAATCATGATTTCGTAGATTCCGACAATTCCAGAGGTTTGTCATTGATTTTAAGATAACATCGATATTAATAATGAAATAAAAATGAATGCATTAACTTCTTTGTTCTTTTTTGTTTTAATAATTTAAAATCAATATAAATTATGTTTGTATTTTATTGTAGCAGCAACAATGAATGATTTATACTGTTGCGTGATAAGTAAATTATTTTTTTTGTTATTCGCATTACTTGTCGGGTTTCAAAATAATACCTACATAACATGAATAGTATATTGTTTTGTTTGGAGTAAAAGCAATACTTTTTATGAAGAGTCTGTAAGAGACAAACAAAGTGAGACGAGTTACAAGAGGTTGCTTATAATCCGTATAAACCAAGCTATTTTTTTCTTCAAGAAAGGATGTTATAGATTTTATACTGTTTAATACCGACACGCACCTGTAATTCGATTTAAAAAGTAATTATTACTTCGCAACTTACTCTTGTATCAGTTAGGAGCAGCAGAAAATGTACTTTTACTTCCACTGCCAATAGCAACCAGTCGTGTACAAAAAGTGGCACTTTAGCAACTAAAACTAGTAGGTAAAGATCGGGCTTACTGACGTTTGCAAAAAAAATGCTTTTGCGCAAACGGCAGTAGAAGTCAACCTCTCTACAAACATAACCATGGCAGAAGCAAACTATTTTGCCCATGGAAAGCAAATGTGACATATAAGCTTCCTAGGGAGGATGAACCTGTTTTTATGCGATTACCTTTTAACAAAAAAAATTGGTATTTATTTCATTCCCGCAAAGAACAAAAAGCCAATCAAAAAGAATAGGTTTCATTGTTTTACTAATTATTCGCTTAGCCCAGTCCAACTGTGGGTCTATCTTTTTAATATGGGAACTACTTGTCTGCTGTAGTTTAAACTGATGCCAGTGAAATGTGCTTACCAATATGTGCTAGCTAGTGAATAACATTCTTGTCTTAATTTTATGCTCGACTTTTTCTAAATCTGCTTTGCAAATTAAAACATGCCGAAAAGTTACCCTTAAATAAACTGAGTTAAAATTATGGTTTAATTTTTCTATTATTGAAGGTAATATTAAGTAAACAAAAACAAGAAATCTCTGTCTTTTTAAAATAATTTTTCTGTAGTACGGAAACCATTAGATACCTTTCTTTCAATGTTAAAAGAATTGGCGTAAAATTGCCATATCATCATACACAAGGAAATGTATAAGAACTGATCTGTATAAGAACAATATAGGACAGAAAACTGTCCTTGGAACAGCACCAAATTATTTGGAATTTTAGAAGACTCTGCATCCTCGTTTGAAGGTATCTGACTACGCGATGTAGGATAGTTTTGAAAACATTTGTCTTCAATACCACAGATGCCATATTTGTTTTATCATTTTCCTGTTAATTGTTTCAAACGATCTTTTATGGTAACACACCGCTAAGTAAAATTACTAAACTCAGGGTAGTTTTGATACCTTTTGCAAAACCACTAATGGACTTTCCTCCAACGACATCATTTACAAGAGTTACCAAGTTCAACCAGACTGAGACGATATCTTATGTTGTTTCCGACAAAATCCTACATTTTTATCAAAATACTAGTAACCAAACCCATTTGAAAATGGGCCTAATCTACGCAAACCTGAAATTAAAGACGTGAGGTCACTACTCCAGGTCAGAGGTCAAAGGTCAGGTGAATTTGTGACTCCGTTTAAGATCAGCGCCTAGACCTCCTGAACAATTTGACGTATCGATCTTCGAAATCGGTTTAGCGTTTCGGAGGAGAAGACGAACATACAGACAGACACACAGACAAACCGGGCCACGATTTTATATGTATAGATTTTATGGAGAAATTCCCCCAAGACAATTTTAAACGCTTCCAGTTATCCACCGTGACCAAAGGTGTAACTTCTTCGTTGTTCTTGGCAACGAGGGTCTTAAAAAAGCTGGCTTCTACTTGAGATAAATTTAGAGTTAGAAGATTCTTATCATTCACTCAATTTTTAAATTCTGAAGGTTTCCGACTACATAAGTAGTCATCCAATTCTGCACAATTCCAACAAAAATATTGTAATTCACCTTGTCTCATTGTGTACGAAATAAAAATGGGACGTGACCTTGACAAGGTGTTAGGATTGCCTCGTAACCCTTGTTTTAACAATTTCTCCATTTTACTTCTAAAAATTCTGCACAATGGCACAATTTCCAAAAGAAAGGTCTATAGCTCAGATGTTTGAACCAGTCCTTGTATATTCATAGAAAAAATCTATCTTTCAAATATATCTATAATTATGTAAACATTAAAAATTATTTTGTTAACATGAAGTAATTAAATCAACTACAAATAATTAATTTCTTTTAATGAAAATACACTGGGGAATGCGCCATAAACACTAGCAGAATTCCCCCATTGAATTGCTAAACTAATTATTTGGATCAAGTATTGCTTGAACCGGTTGTCTTTAGTAACTTCTATGAAGTACCTTCCAAGGTCCTAAATAAACTATACCGCCTCAACACCCCATGGTTCTAAGGTCTCTACCACAAAAAGGACAAAAATTACCCTGCTTAACCAAGGTCTGGTACTTCCTGGTTTTCCTGTTAGCCGTGCTAATACATGTCGCTTAGATATGTGATGAGGCCAAAATATCGCTACAAGGTGCATCCCGTACCAGGTTGAGTCCGTTTCACCGGGGACATAGAGTCATTCCATCATACGTCTTCTCGACGCAAACCAACTGGCTTGAGTGGAATTGGAATGTTGGCAGATGCCAAGGCTTTCTGAATCACAAAATTTAAGTCATTGTGCCTTAGTAATCTTCCCGCACTCATGATTCATAAAAAGCCTTGATGTCCACTGGTTCGCCTCATACGCAAATTTGTGGCTCCACAATATTGCACCCTAGGCGCAAAGCGACTGCTACTTGAAAACATTTGTCACTGAGAAGGGTTCTTGTATTAATAGATGGGGGTAGTTTAGTCAAGTTCCGGGAACGGGTTGTCTGGAGGCCAAGAAAATTACCTTTTCCACTTTATATTTCAAAGGTAGATTAGAGATGATGCGTTCAATATTGATGGTAACCCACTCCTTTTGAATAGTTGCGAGAGACGGTTCATCGTTATTGATATACCACGTCCTGACTCCATCTGTATACCCGCTGACTGCAGTTAGGTCATCAATTACAGCGAACATTACAAAGACCAACTGCGAGACAGCACATATTCAACAACTGTCAAACGCCCCAATTCCACCTTTGACAACAGTACAGCTAATATACTATATTAAATATCCTCCAAATAGACGTTCATGATCTTCTCCAAGCCATTCTTGATTGCCTTGTCAAAAGTCGTCAGAAGATTTGTCGATTTGAATTTTAGAGTCAATTTTTTGAGGGGATTACCTCATTCAATATTGCACACATAACTTGTATATCATAACTTGTCTATAATTCCAAAAATAATGAACACAAGTTTTCCGCCTTACTGCAGCTGGTCCTTTGCAATTTAACGACTCAGTATTTGTTCAAGGAAATTTCAGAACTTCTGCAATTCTGAAAGGGGAATATTATCTCTTAGCCCTTTTAGGACTTTTCTAACTCCGGACCACTTCTTAATCGGTCGTAGCTTAACTTGCTAAACTTAACACCACTCACTTGCCCGAATACAGACTTTCATTCCGGCAGAGAGTTTTAAAGGTCGAAAAGATGAAGCACTGAATATCTTAACTCATTACAAAATCGGCCAAAATGTTTGTATCCGTCCAAAAATTCCCAAGTAAGAACTTAAGACCAAATTCAGGGGGCGTCCAAAAGTCCACTCACTCTCATGGGTTACTTATAGCTTTTTTTGGCGGTATTCAGAAACGAGCAACAAGTAACTAAAATGTTTTTAACTAGTAGGTGAAATGTGAGGAAGATTTTAGTCAAGTTCGAGTCAGTAATTAATGATTAACCGTTTGAGGGTGAGTTAGATATTATGACTCTTTCTGAATATGACCCTCAGTCTTATTAAAAGAGTGGGGTTTGGCATGTATTGTGAAACTATACTCTGCTCTGATTAAAGAGTCCGTGAAGTTAAACTTTTCTACCATAGATTGTGTATTCATCAGACCAATTTCTAAGGTTTGCCCTGCCTAGTGCCAACGAACGAATATGGCCTACCCTCCTTGTTATTGTTACATTTTTGCTTAGTTAGTCTTGACATTGTATTATACGTTAAATTAATAGTACGGTTTTTAGTAAAATCCGAGATTCAACGGGTCGGGAGTGTGTTCTAAACTTATTCTGAACGTTTGCAATTTTTTGTCGCACTGTTAAGACCAGTATTAGTTCTAGACACATTTCTTTCTTTAGTTAAAATAATTCTTCGATTTGATAGAAGCTCTGTGTTTGCCTTAAGGAAAATCTTCTAAATCCAAACATTCTTAAAGAGTACATTTTTTATGCATCTGTTTGTCCTATCTTATGTTTTTAAAATCCTTTACAAATTTTTGAGTTCTCAATAATTTCCGGAATTTTGATTTTGAAATATTTATTTTGTAAGTTGTGGTGTTGCTTATGTATACATTTCCAGAATTTCCTTGTAGTGTCTAGTCCTAAAATTTTTTTGGTAGTTATAACAAAAACCTCTTCAAGATTGGACCGTGTCGAAATGGTAAACGTAGTTGCTGAGTCAGACTCAGACTTCTTTCAGTGTAGAATCTGGCTTAGTTGACAAGTTGATTACCGGCTTTTTAATAGTTTACCTTGAACTCTCGTTTGTTTGTTTCAAGTTTCCCGCTCTAATGAAGCTCCTTACGATTGGTGGCAAAATGTTGGCAACTTCGGTTATCATTTCAACACGGTTCAAACGTGGAAGAAGTTTTTGTTTTAACATTGATTTCGACCGTGAAAGCCACAATTTTTAAATTTTCCGGTAGTTTAGCAATTTGGTGCAGTCTGTATCGTTTTTTTTGTAAATGTTGCGACTTTAACTTAAATTTTTCAGCATAAGTAGGTTACGGTGACCGGTCGTCTATTTATTATATCTTGAATGTCAGATTTTATGTAGTCCTTATACATGGTTTCTATAAATGATCGTCTCATCAAGTTGGCAATTAAATGGACAAAATTAACGATAAACGACAAAGAACACAATTACAACTAAGGATAATAATTACAATGGAACGATGAAATAACTGACAGATGATGGCATTCGCCATTAATTCACTATCATTTTAAGCGGCATATTTTTCTTATTTTAAAATTTTCTAAACTCGCCTGATGAGACAATCATTTATAAAACCCAGTTTTATATATAGTTGCATGTTAACTTAAGAGGCTTATAAAGCGGCGCCATATTGGTGAAATACGCAATTTGGAATTATACACTTAATACACAAGAGAAAAACATTTTGTTTTCACAAGCCGATAGTGATTATTGTGAAGAATGTAGAAAGTCTAAAAAAATTACAAGAATTGAATTTTTTTTTGTTAAATGAAAATGATTAGGGCATAAAATACTCTTTCCTACATTTTTCTAAGCACTATGTGCTATATTATCGACAAAATGTATTTTAATTATTTATACTTTTATAGTAAAATGTAATAGCGTTTTAAATATTTATCGTTTGTTCAGAGGCGACATCTGTATGGTGACAATAAATGTTGCAACGTTGTAATGAAAATAAGAAACCAAAGCTACAGTCGTTGCGTGCTTTGTTTATTTATTTGTGGTCTGTGTTTAGGTAGTGAGTATTTTGTTACAGAGTTTTTTTGTGTGTGGTGTTGTTTGTTTGAATTATATGAATCATCCGTAGGTAGTTTTCTCGTAAAATGTGATGTTACATTCTAGTGACAAGATCGTTGTGATTACAAGTGAAAACAGTAAACAATTCGCGTTTGCAAATGTTAGAACACATATTACACCATTCATTACATATATCAATGTAATAACTGAGCAAAAAAAAGTTCTGATCTAATCTAAATTATAACATAAAAATAGCGATTTATGGGGCGCAGCAAATGTTTGAGAATTTTTTTGTCGTACGCAAAAATTATTTTGATAACCACTTGATTGTTCTCAGAAAATAAAAAAAAATTGTACTTCTTTGAATTTCAATACGTAACACAAGCTATGCTTTTAAGGCGGGTTTAGACTGCGCGAAATTGTTGCGCGCAACAGTTTCGCGAAAATGTCTCGCGAGTCGCTGTCTCGGTGTAACTGTTTACACAGGGCGAAACGTTTCGGATTGACATGCGAAAATAAGGTGAGCCGCCAGTTTGTGCGAGACAAGCATGCCGGTTGTTACTCCGAGTGCAGCATTTGCAATTATGATGATAATTGTATTGAGAAAGAAAAACAAAAGAAATAAAAGAACACGCCGATGGTGGTCGAAAGAAATTTTTCGTCGGAGATTTCAATATGGAAACAGACTCCTGAGGGATATGACAGCGGAACCTTGTGAAGATACATTTCGAAACTTTACTAGGATGACAACAGAAGATTTTGAACAGCTCTTATCACGAGTTGATCCTGAAATAAGAAAAATGGATACCAACATGAGAGAGGCGATATCTGTAAAGAGAGATTGGCAGTTTGCTTGCGATTTCTTGCTACGGGAGATTCCTACAGCAGCCTACAATACCTTTTCAGAATATCGAAAAGCACAATATCAACAATTATTCCAGAAGTTTGCGATGCGTTAGTTCAGACACTTAAGGAATATGTAAAGGTAAAAGAAGTAATTCATTTTTTCTTTATAAAATTTATGATTTGTTTGTTATTATTCATTGAAACGAAAATTGTTTACATTTCTAAAAACAGATTCTATATCGACTTCGGAGTGATATTTTCTGCGGTACATAATGGTGTGTGGGGAGCGTTTGGTGAGAAAGTCGATGTTTGGCTCCTATAATGTGAACTATTTGACGATGCAGAAGGCGAACTGTGCGGTATGTGTATTTGTAAAGTATTGCCATATGATGAAGCAGAATACATTCCCATATCCGCTTCAAATAAAACATTAGCGAGGGCTCGTTTGACATATGCCAGCGTCTTCTGGTCGTATTTGCGTAGTTCATTCGCCAAATTCAAAGCATAGGTGACATATGCATCATTAGATGAATTAACCGATGACTTTAAGATCTGCATAGCTTCACGCATCATTGAGTCGGATTCTTGCTCAGCTGCCTTACGTTTGATGCCAGTTTTCTGTCTCCTGCTACTATTTGGGTAGGAAAGGTAGTCTCTTGTAACATCTGCTGATGTGTGGTCGAAGATGTAGTAGCTGCCGATGTAGAAGTTGCAGATGTAGTAGTTGTAGTTGCAGATGTATTAACTGCGGGGGTGACCGTAGGCGAAGTTGGCGTTACAGGAACTTCTATTTCGGAGTGTTCCTAAAACAAAACAAAACACAATTAAGTAACTCTTTACGGTTTCATGTTTTTTTGGTTGCGTTTGTGAATATGTTTGGCATAAATATGTTTTCGCCTTTATTTTGAATTTTATGAATTTATTTTGTTATGGTTCCAGGTACCATCTACTACAGAAGAGTGGCTTCAGATCTCTTCCGAATTTGAAAGAAAGTGGCAATTTCTCACGTCATCGGGGCTATGGATGGAAAACACGTTGTTTTACAAGCACCCAGCAACTCAGGAACTGAATACTACAACTATAAAAATTTTTTAGTATTGTGCTGTTTGCAATTGTCGACGCAGACTACAATTTTATCTATGCTGATGTAGGATGTCAAGGGCGGATATCGGACGGAGGTGTATTCAAAATACGACATTGTACAATCAATTGGAGAGACGCGAATTGAAGCTTCCCTTGCCCAGAAGTCTTACAAGTTCCATATTCTATGCAAGTACCATTTTACGTATTAGGTGACAAAGCGTTTGCTTTGGTGAGTACACGATGAAACCATTTGAGGGTAATCCCGTGATACGTTCACCGGAACGTGTATTCAATTACCGTCATTCCAGAGCACGTCGGGTCGTGGAGAATGCCTTTGGGATAATGAGTTCAGTATTTCGTGTATTGAAAAGCCTCTACTTGTGCAACCAGAAATAGCAACAAAAGTTACTTTAGCAACCATTTATTTACATAACTTTCTACGAAAAAGTACTTCTCATGGAACGTACACACCTCCTGGAAGTTTCGATACTGACAACAATGGCGAGATTATAAATGGTAGATGGCGCAATGACGCACCTATGACATCGTTCTTACCCATCCGCAATATTCCGCGAAGAACATCCGCACAGCTCAAAGACGTTCGCTTACACTTAGCTAATCATTTTATTTTAAATCAACCGTTGCCGTGGCAGGACCAATATTAAGAATCCACTTACCTCACTAGCAGTATTCACAGTTGTCTTTGGGATGTCTTTATCAGCCAAAAAATCAAAGTATTTAAAAGCAAACCATTTAGAGTCATATACATCATCACTACCTGTAACAATAATAGTAATAATAATAAATAGTAACCTTATTTTAGTGTCAATATTAATCAATATTAATCCAAAAGCATAAAATAATAAAAAATTTACATACCGGAACCAGTGACTCTGCTTTTTTCTCCTGGACCTTTCACTCCTATAGGAGCCCATCAATGTTTTCATTTTCGCCTTTAAGATAGGAACAGAATACTGCATTTTAGCACTCATTTCCTTCCAAGCATCCTCTCTCTTCATGCGGTTATGGTGAACCTTATCTTTGGCATCCCATAAAAATCGGTACTTTGCATACAGTTCAATAAGACGGATGCTTTCGTCCTGATTCATTTTTGGCGCGAACCAGTAGAACGTTTACACCACAAGAAACACGCAAAGCGAGGCTCTCTGATGCGCGATAAAATACCGACTGACGAGTGGCTCACGACGAAACATATTCGCGAAACAAGTTTCGGCGTGAGTACGAGGTATACACGAAGCGAGACATTTTCGCGAAACTGTTGCGCGCAACAATTTCGCGCAGTCTAAACCCGCCTTTAGAACGGGATTAATTCCTATTTATATTTCATTATTGTTTGCTTTTAGTATGTAAATAATTGAGAATAAATTATTATTATTATTATTACGTTCTCGATTTTTTATGTTTTCAAAGTTTGAAATACATCCAATGAACAAAAAAGTATTAAAGCTGCCAATATTTACAGAAACCTGATTCGACTAAATAAGAAGTGAAAATAAACAAAATGCGAGCGCTCTTATCAGCTTTGAGAAGTGCTGAACGTTACGACGTTGCTATATTCAACTACACACGTTTGTAGACATATATATTTCGCGAAGACGTAAGAGGAAAGTAAACGAATTTGAAATTTGTCACGTGGTTAATAGGACTCTTAAAACGTGAATTTTTTCATCCTGTTTCCCTGTTATACTTATTAAACTTGTAAGTGCAGTAATTCTCGATCATTTTAAAGAATTCGCTGACACTCGTTCCTCAGGTTTGTTTCTGTAAATTGCCAACAATTTCGTTAGTAGCGATATTTAATTATCAAATAAAATGCATTTGTTTATAACTTTTTATTAAAAAACTGTATTTGTCTTTTTATTGTTATGAACCTATACTTCATAAATCTACGTTTCAGAAGTTTTGACATTATGGAAACATTTTGTTAATCAAAAAAAAAAAAAAAAAGATTACAATCATAGTAACTGTTTATTTTACTGCTACAATACGTGCAAATAATTCTTTCGCTCTTTCTATTCTAAGTGACACAATAATGTCCTTAATAGGATTTAGAACCTTGAATACTATAAGGGTTTTTTCCACAATAGAAACGCCTCATTTTAAAATGTATACCGAGAATAGTAAAAACAAGTGATGCATTCGTATTATGTGCTGTATAAATAAAAAACGGCTACTGTTCTTATATTTATTTCCGTGTATACCTGTTCCAATTATAGATGTGTAAAATCCAATGACGAAATAATTTTCCCACAATGTTTTTTATTTATATTTTAGCGTACTTTCCTTAATAAAAAAGAGCAGGCATAACAACAGACCATAAATATATTTCTGCTTCAGATAATAAAATCATTAAAAAAAAAATCAGATAACATTACGACACCAACACGTTTGTATATAAGAGTTGGAAAATTATCTAAGGTTTATTATTTTGCAAAGAACAATGATCGCTCAAGCATCTGTCGCTTTTCTGCTTAATTTGGCTTTAGTAAATGGCGTTCAATTTACCATTCGGAACAACATTCCAGGTCCAATTTGGGTGGGAATTTTGGGAAACCCAGGACATGGTCACTTAAACAACGGAGGGTTTTCACTTAATCAAAACGAGGAGGTAAAATAAGTAACGTTTCCTGACATTGTTTAACTTTTAAATTTCAGAGAGTCGTAAACGCACCAGATAATTGGGCTGGACGTTTTTGGGCCAGGACGTGGTGCGATCCCAACAGCCGACATTGTCAAACCGGCGATTGTGGAAACAAACTAGAATGCGCTGGTGCTGGTGGTGTGCCACCAGTAACTTTGGTAGAAATAACTTTGCGTGGAGCTGGAAATCAAGATTTTTACGATGTTTCTTTGGTGGACGGTTATAACGTACTAGCAACAGTAAGTTGGTGACAACAACAGAGTTAAAGTTACTCAAACTTTATGTGCTTTTAAGATTTCACCACAAGGCGGACAAGGAAATTGTCAAACTGTGTCATGTTCGTTCAATTTAAATTCTCAGTGTCCACAAGAGTTAAAACAAATTGGTGGTAATGGAAATGACGTGGTGGCGTGTTATTCCTCTTGTATGAAATACAACACCGATGTATATTGCTGCAGAGGACAATATAATTCACCTCAAAGTTGTAGACCAGATGTTATGCCGCAACCTAATTCTGCTCAATACTTTAAACAACACTGTCCTCAATATTATAGTTATGCGTACGATGATGCAACAAGTACGTTTACTTGCCTAGCACAGGCTTATAAGATTACATTTAGTTAATTTGTTTGTATTTTGTTGATATTACAAGCACAATAAACGAAAACAAAACATTTTGACGTCCATTATTTGAGGTCTGTTAATTTTTAGAATTAGAGAAAGGGAAAGGGAATAGAAAAATTAAAGAATAACAATATATTAATTTACAGTGGAGTAGAAAGAAAAACAAGAGCAGCAGCCGGGTGGGATGCATAATCAGGAAGAATTTAGAAGATCAAATTAATGATTGGAAAGTGTACAATAAACGTATATTGGCAGTCGAACTGTAACAAATATTAGGAAGACGGTGGTGGTAATATACGGACCAAATGAAGACAAAAGAAAGAAAATAAAGACAAATTTTGGAATGATTTAACAGAAATTATAGGACAAGTAAAAGGAAAAATATACATAATAGGAGACTTCAATGGCAGAGTCGGTAAAAGTGATGAGAAATACAAAGCGATACTAGGAAAGTATGGAGAAGTAAATAGAAATAGTAATGGAAGAAGAATGCTGGATTTCTGCATTGTAAATGATTTAATAATAACAAATACATTATTCGCACACAGTGAAATTCATAAATTCACAAGAGAGAGGATAAGTAGAAATGAAAGATCTTTAATTGACTATATATTAATAGAAAGGAAAAACAGAGGGACGGTAATGGATGCGATAGCAAAAAGAGGATCCGAAATTGGTAGCGATCATTATCTGGTGGTGGCTAAAATCAGAGAAAGTATACATCAAAAGAAGAAAACGCAGATGAATACAGGAAATAATGAAGTGGTACAGTTTGAATCAATTAAATATTACAAATTAAGGGAGAAGAAGTAGCGGATAAATACAGAAGAAGCTATAAGCAAGAAACTGGAAGGATACGAATACGAAATAAAGAGAGGAGTGTTGAATACGGATGGACATACTTTAAAAACATAGTAATAAACACAGCGGAAGAGATATGTGGGAAAACAAGAGAGAAAAATAATAAGAAACACACATCATGGTGGACAGAGGAAATTAAAATACAAATTAAGAAAAGAAAGAAGCTTGGAAAAGTTACTTATCGGACAAGAACGGAGAAAAATACAAGAAATATAAGCAAGAGCGAGAAACAACTAAACAATTGATCAAAATTCGAAAGAAAACCAATGGAAGATTTTTGGAGAAAAAGTGGAAAAGACTCAAAAGGAAATCAAAAACTATTCTATAGAACACTCTATAGAAGACACTGAATACAAAAATAATAAAAGGAAAAAGCGGAGAAATTATAACTGAAGAAATAAAATAATGGAAAGATGGAGAGAACACTTTGAAGAATTACTATGATCCCCAAAACGGAGAAAAATTCAAAACAACGAAATAGCAAAAGAAACAGAGGAACATGAAGATAAGGATAAAGAACTTGAAGAAGTAATAAAAGATCTAAAATACGGGAAAGCGGCTGGATGTGACAGAATAACGGCGGAAATGATAAAAGTATAGGACAAAAAGGCAGAGATACACTATTAAGTATATACAACAAAGTGTGGATAGATGAAGAACTACCAAAAGATTGGACAACAGCGTTAATCGTGCCAATTCACAAAAGGAGATAAAAAGAGTGTAACAATTATAGAGAGTAACACTTCTAAGTATATGTATGAAAATATTAGAAAAAATAATAGAAAAAAGAATTAGAATGGTAACTGAAGAGACAATGGAAGAGGAACAAAGTGGATTCAGACGAGGAAGAAGCGCTCAGGATCATATATTTACAATAAAACAAATCACAGAGAAAGCACGAAAAGAAAAAAGGATGATATATTTGGCATTCTTGGATCTAGAGAAAGCTTTTTGATACGGTACCTAGAGGAACAGTGTGGAGGTTGTTAGAGAAAGACATGTAAGCACGAAACTTATAAAATGATTCAAATAATTTATAAGAATGGCCAAAGTACAGTTGTGAAAGACAATAAAACATCAAAAAAATTAACACAAATAGAGGATTAAGGTAAGGAGAAAGCTTAAGCCCACTGCTATTTATAATATTCATGGACGAAATAATTAAAAAATGTAAGAAGAGTGTGAAAAAGATGACAATTGAACATTTCAAAATGCAAAGAAACAAGGTATCGGAGGGAATATACGCGGATGACGTATTGATTGCGGAAAGTGCAAAAGATTTACAAACAAATTTAAACAGTTGGAATTTAGTACTGAAAGAAAATAGAATGAAAATTAACAAAAGCAAATCAAAGGTAATGGCAATCGGAGAACAAAAAGTAAACATGAAAATTGATAAGGAGAAAGAATTGAACAAGTAAAGTACTTTCTAAGATTATTATCTTCCGGGTTGAGCCGTGTTCGTCCTTCTTTCCTACGTTCTCTGCTTGACGTTTCCTAACCATGCTGTTAGCTTCTTCAGGATTACTCTAAAGACTGATGTTGTTGTCTACTGCTCCTCGTTATATACCTATGTTCCGTTACGATTGGTTGATGTCGATCAGTGACGGGTGGTTGGTTGATCTTCTGTTTGGTATCGACAAATTTTTGTGGCGACATTTGTTAGCAAGAATATGTCTGAATGCAACTTACTTTCTATGAAACGGAGATTTCTACCAACAAAAATCGGGTGCAGCCATGGGATCACCATTATCACCGGTTATTGCGAATATCTTTATGGAAGCATTTGAGCAAGAAGCCATTCAATCCAGCGAACAGAAACCAAAATGCTGGTTCAGATACGTGGACGATACCTTTGTCATATGGCTTCATGGGAAAGAAGCACTTACTGTATTTCTTAACCACCTCAACACTCACCACGAAAAAGCTCAAGTTTACCATGGAGACCGAAGAGAATAAGGAGCTTCCCTTCCTGGATGTTCTAGTGAAACGAGGGGATAACAACAAGTTGGCTCATAGAGTATATTGTAAAAAGCCACGCACCGGCCGATACCTCCATGCCACATCACACCATCATCCACAGCAGAAGCGGTCTCTAATCAAAACTTTATTGCATAGAGCTAACAAGATTTCTGACGAGGTTCACAAGGCAGAAGAACTTCGACACGTCCAACAAGCCCTAATGAAGAACAGCTACACCAGAAACGAAATAAGAGCCGCCTGTCGCAGGAAATCCGAAAAAGAGAAGGAACAGGTCACCACCTACGCTCGTTTACCATTCATTGCTGGAATAACTGACAAATTAAGAAAATCATTGGAGAAGAAGAATATCGGTGTCAGGTTTGGAACGGTTAGAAAAATCCAGCAACTACTACCTTCTAATAAAGATAACCTGCCGAAACTCTCAACAAAAGGGTCTACCAAATTGATTGTTCATGTGGAAAGGTCTACATTGGTCAAACCGGACGCAACATAAAATGTAGATTAAAAGAACATCACCGAGACGCCAAGTCCAGAGCGGTAGATAAATCAGCAATCGCAGAACATCTACACGAAAAGGAAAACACATCATCAACTTCGAGGAAGCTAAAGTTCTATCAAGGACTAACAACTACTATCCAAGGATAATCAGAGAATCCTTAGAAATTATGAAAAAAAAAACAACTTCAATCGAGAAGATGGTTACCGATTAAGCAACACGTGGAAACTAACTCTTCACAAAAACAAAGAAAACAAATGTCGCCACAAAATTAGTCGATACCAAACAGAAGATCAACCAACCATCGAAAACCATGCACCCGTCACTGATCGACATCAACCAACCGTAACGGAACATAGGTATATAATGAGGAGCAGAAGACAGCAACATCAGTCTTTAGAGTAACTTCTGAAGAAGCTGACAGCATGGTTAGCGAAATGTCAAGCAGAGAACGTAGGAAAGAAGGACAAACACGGCTCAACCCGGAAGATAATAATCTTAGTGACAACAGCCGCGAAAGCTTACATTCATAAAGTATTTTCATTATTTAGGAGAAGTATTGGACAAGAAAGGAACCCAGGAAGCAAATATCAACAACAAAATTAAAGAAGGCTAATGGGTTATTCTTTGCACTGAAAATATTTTTTGAGTAAGAGGGAAGTTTCAGTTTAAACAAAAACAAAAGTTTCAAATCAATATATAGGCCAAAACAGCAAATTATGGGTACTGACAAATCAAGAAAAAGCAAGATACAAGCAGTCGAAATGAGATACCTAAGAAAAACAAAAGGTATTACAAGAAGAGAGATAATAAGAAACACAGACATAAGAAAAGGAACTGGAAGTAGAAAGTACACAAAATTTATACAGAAGAAGCAACTGTCGTGGTGGCGTCATCTAGTAAGAATAAATGAAAAACACCAGTAAAGCAGATATGGAAGACAAGAATAACGGAAAACAGAAAAGAGGAAGACCAAGAAAACATGGAATGGGAAGTGGGAAGAATATTAGAAGAAAAAAGGAAAAACATGGAAAGAAGCAGAGAAAATGGCGGGTAATAAGAAAGAATGGAAGAAATTTGTAAATTTAAATGTACAATATCGAATAGGACCAATTGAACTTGTTCACCATATTTAACCCCATTAGATTCTTCATCTGGGACTATTTAAAAGATTAGAGTTTACTTAAGAAAAATACCAACAGTTATGTGAACTAAGGACATGTATGCGTTTACGTGCATATCGCTATCTAAAGCAAAAGCTTCCCAATGCGCTTAAACGCACGAGTGTCGATAAAACCAAATAAAAAAACTTGTACAGAAAGCATTACACGCCAACGAAAAAGAACACCCTGATGCTGCATTTCGCTCTTATTATGAGCTCATCAGAGGTTGTATACTTAAGTGCGATATACAACTATTACAAAACGGCGGTTGGTCTTTTCAATAAGAGCGAAATGCAGCATCAGGTGTTCTTTCGTTGCGTGTAATGCTTCTGACAAGTTTTTACTTGGCTTTATCGACACTCGTTGCGTTTAAGGCATTGAAGCTGTTGCTTTAGATAGCGATTATGCACGTAAACGCACACATGTCCCTTACCACAACTGTTGGCATTTCTTAGTTTATACTAATCATACGTTAGTCAATGTTTTACACGAGATGATCGTCAGACACACATTTTAACTTATTAGAGTTTACCTTATACACATCAATAAATAATGCAATAACCTTGGAAAAGTATGCCTATCCAGTATTTGGTGATTTTAGATGTCATTAAACAAACAAACCATCGAGATCTAAACATCCAAAATAATACATGGATACGGTCGTTAATACTAATGATCACAGTCAATAACCAATTTGCATTTGTGGAATACAAAGATGTTTTAGCCCTTGATGAGAATGATAAAGAAAAAAAAAGCATAGTGACTCATAAGATAAATAGCAGAAGTGTCAAGAGGAAATAAATCTGAACAAATTATTAAGAATATGGATAAAAAAAATAATTAAACTGATTAAAATAGTATATGAACCACTCCAATGGTGCCAATCAGCTGAATTTTATTACCAAAAAAGATAGTAATCTTTTGCGTAGAATATGCTTCACAATGGATATTCTTTCTGGGATCCCATAGTTTTCTACCCTTTATTGGAACGTGGGAGTGAAACAAGAAAACTGTTTTCTCCATATGACCTGAACTTGGCAATTCACACTTATGCCTTATAAATTAAATCATAACTTTATTCACTGAATACAGTGTGAATTTTAAGTATTGAACGCCCCAATTGTCTCAGAAACAGATTGCACAATTTTTATACATTTTGGTGTGCAAGGGTCCTGTGATACGGCCGATATTATGGTGGTATTTACATTGTTGTTAAATATTTCCTTTTTCAAGAATAATAATGAGCTATGGTATTTGAAGTGGACCCATCTGTATATTTTTTGTTTGAAATCCTTAAAAAATACTGATTATTTTGCACGTAGTATTCTTTATACCTAAATGCCATATACTTTATTCGCATTTACTTTCCTAATGTTAAAATGTTGTTGAATACGTGTTACTTTCCTTATTACGGTCTTGTCTACTTCCACTGCGAGTTTAATAGAACAAGGTAAACTTCTAAATCTAATTGCGCTCGTTGACATTCTTTCTCTTTGTTTTTGACTGGCAACGATGACAATCCGTTGTTTGTAAAAGGAACTGTGAAATGAAACTCTAAACATAAGTCAGCGTGATGGATTAATCTGAATTTGTTATAACCATCCGCTTGTTGGAGAATGTAGAACACTGTAGATATGTAACTAGAATTAAAGCTGGAGGTTGTTTAGAATAAACGTTTGCAGGTGAGCATACTGACCTATATTTCACCACGTGGCGATAGTTTGCTACATTTAGTTTCTCGGATGATACAAGTTTCTTTGTCCGGTCATATTTTCTGGAATTACTCTTCTTTGTGTATTTTGGGATTTGTTTACCTCCATGATTGGCGTGATGTCTTCTGGAACCGTTATGTACATGCTCTTGTGATTGAAAATTGAAATTATAGGTACATTTACATTATTTCCGTTGAAGTTAGAAATAATAGATTTAGATGGCTACGATTGAACAAACCCGTTTAATTTGAATAATTTGGGTGATCTATTTGATAACCAAGTTTATTATTATTATTCCAGAAAAGGAAAGATGTGACCACAATGTAAATACCACCATAATATTAGCCGTATCACAGGACCTTTGCAAAACAAAATCTTGCAAGCCGTTTTGAGATAATTGAGGCGTTCCATACTTAAAACTCACTCTGTATACTTAAACGTTTTTTACAGTAGATTTGGTTATTTTTACATTCTTATACCTTAAAAGTAAACAAATCCAAAAAAATTAAGCAAAAAAATAAAATATAGAAAAATAAACGAAAATCTTTATTTATCTTTAAATTTTCTTTTCCTTGTTCGTTTCTCTTTTTTTAATATCTCTTCCATCCACCTCTTCACCTTTCTCCCCCAATGTTGTCTTTCTTCAATTTCAGTCTTCCCTTAGTTTTTCATATTTTTCTTTCATTTGCTGAATCTTTTCCCATCCTTCCTCACACAATGTAAATTTTTCGTCTACCTGCCAATATTTATTTTCGTATTCTTCATTTTTCATTCTAAACCTTGATATCATTTTTTTATATTTTTTGCCCCTCCCTTAAATATACAGACATATCTTCTGTTATTATTTCGTTGTATCTTCTGTTGTAGTTTACTTTTTAATTTTTGTCTTCCTCCTGCTTCTGAGTATCCCCACCTCTTTCTGTTATATCTTCTAACAAACTTTCCATACTCAGTCTCTTCTTATCTAAAGCTCTTCTTTTGTACAAGGTGGTCACCGGAAACAGGAAGTTTTGAAAACAGTAGTATTTAAACAAAAATGTAGATATTCTAATAAAATGCAGTAACACAGTAATAAACTAGTAATACGCTATTTTTATTTCTTAAAAATAATACCGGGTAAATCCTTCCCCTTCTCTGTATGCACTCTTGAAATCTTTCGCGGAAATTCTTCGTAACACGATGCAAAGTATCAACAGGAATATTCGCGATTTCTTCAATTATGTTCCTTTTAATGTCTTGAATGGTTCTTGGTTTATTTGTGAAAACCTTTAGCTTTAGGCAACCCCACAAAAAATAGTCGCAAGCCGTTAGGTCTAGCGACCTTGGCGGCCAGACAATGTCTCCTCCTCCGGTAACATGTTGTGAAAACAAACTTTGCAAAGCATTTAATGTTGTTTGCGTGGTGTGAGACGTAGCACCAACCTGCTGAAACCATGTCTGATTGTTGTGTGGAAATCTGTTTAAATGATGACTCAAAAATTGGTTAATCATACCGGACAGAGTTAATGGTAACAGCATTTTCATTTCTATTTTCAATTAAGAAGGACCCGATAATTCCCATTGAAGATAGTGCTCCATAATTACTAAATGGCACAAATTGACAGATAGTCTAATATAAGAATTCATAGCCAACTATACCTAGTTACGGAATAACAACATTATCAAAACTTCCCGTTCCGGGATCACCTTGTATATCCTCCCCTTTCATAATATAGCCTTCTAACTTCCTGTCCTCTATTTATGTTTCTCGTCTTTACTTGCTTCTATACTTTCTTTCCCTTTCTCTCATATTTTGTTTGTATCTTATTGCCATCTTCCCTGCTGTTATCCTATTTTTTTCCAATTCCATCTACTCCTCTACTATGTATGCTGGTGTCTCCTTTTCCATTCCCAAACTCCATTTCTATTATTTTATTTGTATTTTTTTAATTGTTCCCATTCTCTCCATCGCCATATCTCCGTTCTATATAACATAATAGTTTTTAGGAGGTTTTCTCACAACCATTTTCTTTCACTAAATCCATTTTTTTTTTTTTTTTTTTTTTTTTTTTTTTTTTTTTTTTTTTTTTTTTTTTTTTTTTTTTTTTTTTTTTTTTTTTTTTTTTTTTTTTTTTTTTTTTTTTTTTTTTTTTTTTTTTTTTTTTTTTTTTTTTTTTTTTTTTTTTTTTTTTTTTTTTTTTTTTTTTTTTTTTTTTTTTTTTTTTTTTTTTTTTTTTTTTTTTTTTTTTTTTAAAAAAATTTTTTTTTTATTTTTTTTTTTTTTTTTTTTTATTTTATTTATTGCTTAATTTACCTCTTTTATTTTTTTACATCATCTTCTTTTCCATCTTTTTTCATTTGTTTTACTTCTACTGTTTTTTCTTTTTATTTCTATTTATTCCTTATATTTTATGGTTGATGGAGACAGTTTGAAGGTTTTTAATATGGCAGATATGTCTGGTGTAGTTGGCTGATGTAATTGAAACTAAAATAAATTGAAATACAACACGTTTTCAATTTTTTTTCGTTTTTGAGCGTAGAAAAAATATTGTACATAATTCAAACAGTACACATTTTTTAATCTTGCGTTATTTATTATAATTCTGTTTCACAGTCGGGTACAAAATTATTTCTTCTTCCTAAAAATTTCTAGATTTGTTTATTATGTAATGTAGATATTTCAATATAATAAAATAATATGAAAAACACATCTATGCTACTATCAAATTGATAATGTTTTTTTTTTTCTAAAAATGTATCTAGTTCGGGTTCGAGTGGAAGTGATAACAAGTTTTGAAAGGGCAATGTATCTAAGCACTTTTAATATGAGTATGTACAAATATTTTGTTTTGTAAATATAATTTCAGGACAACTACACTTTTTAGAATTTATAGGCACAATCAGCAATATTTCATTGATGTTAGGCCTTAGAAAGGGATTTTCTGATTCAATTTCCTATTGTTCACGCTACTTCAGTGAAAGATAGTACCAAAAAAAAAATGTTTTTTCCTTAAATAATTTTTAACAATAATATTTTTTCATAGATGGGTTGATTACGGCCAATCATTCTTATCAAAAACCGTGTAAATTATGAGATAATTAGTACTAGTACTAAAACATGATTCGTCAAAATTTAAAAATTTGTTTTTCTATTATTTTGAAACATTTTCTTTTGAAAATTGATTCTATTTGACTGGATCTACATTCCCTTAAAATTGACGATAACAATTTTGGGGACACCTTGTATACTAAATATAATAAAAAGGTACGCATATATTCTATAGAGTGTACTATACTTCCTAGACAAACATTGTTTAACATGTTTTGATTATTTATGAGCAGATTACTCAAAAAATATCAATTTTAGCATTCCCAGAGATTTTGGTATTTGTAAAGTGTTTGATTAAAGTTTAAAACTATGGCAGAGTCTTGGTTTTCATTGGTTTATTTTATCAAAATGAGAAAACAGGAAAAACATTAGTACCATCTATCTAGATTGCACACAAGATCACATTAAGGCGCACACGTGGCAGTAGACTCATTTTTTTAACTTGGGAACAACCAATACTTTCTTTGGCCAAATTTTAACTATTGGTCAGGAAGGTAATTATTTTCAAAGAAGGTTTCAACACAACATTACTTCCCCCAACGCATAAACAAAAGACCGCGTTTGGTTACGCGTCCCGTATGAGACGTCGGCCAGTTCAGTCACTCTCTTATATTAGTACAAATAGTCAAGAAAGCATCCTACAAGTGATTAGGAACACCAAACGCATCATACCAATAGGTAATTTACACTTGCGACGTAGCTTAGCATGCTATTCGTCTGTACTGAAAGTGTTTCATTTGCGGGTGTGAATACACAAATGCAGTATTAACGCCAATCACAAGAGGCGCCCAACGAGAATCCAAACCGACACACTAGATAGAAGAGAATCACCAAAAATCACTGAGCAAAATGATCAGAGCGTACCAACGGAGACAACCATGACCAACACTGAACCTGCGCCGTATCCCATTTAGCTCATGATGGAACAGGTGAACCAACTGATGGCCGACTTCGGGTACCAGGTAGCACAACTGCTGGTTAGTTTTCCAAGTGCATGACGGCGCCAAAATAAAGTGCAGGCAATCATCCAAGTATATATGATTGCGTGCATCAGAAACAAAACGCTCTCAAAGGACTGCCACGTTCTTTTTAAGAGTAAAGCAGAAAAAAAAAAAAAAAAAAAAAAAAAAAAAAAAAAAAAAAAAAAAAAAAAAAAAAAAAAAAAAAAAAAAAAAAAAAAAAAAAAAAAAAAAAAAAAAAAAAAAAAAAAAAAAAAAAAAAAAAAAAAAAAAAAAAAAAAAAAAAAAAAAAAAAAAAAAAAAAAAAAAAAAAAAAAAAAAAAAGAAATGAAGTGCAGGCAATCAATCCAAGTATATAAGGATTGCAAGTATCAGAGACAAAAACGCTCAAAGGACTGCTAATGTTCTTTAAGAGTAAAGCAGCAATCTGATGGCAAGATAGTCAACCATCATCACTTTATAGGGAAACAGTGGAAGGGTTAATTTCTACAAACCCTCGACTTACGAATGTACTCTCGCCGGATTCTGAAAGACATATTCGCGAGAGCGCAAAGAGAAAATATGACCACAGAATTATTCATCTCAAGAAGAGAGCTCTCCTAGAAGATAACAAGATGCCATTACCACTCGCAGTGAATACCGTTTTCGTGCTCCTACATTGACGGGTCCGAAAAAAACTGACGAGGTTGAAGTTCAACGTTTTTGAGATCCTCATTAACGAACTCAAAAAGGAAGCTCCATTTCCAGCAACGAGTACAAAACCGGTGATGACTGAACCGCTCCCAAAAAAAAATACAACTTTTGTGAAAATCTGGACCACACAGTCGACGAGTGGCGGAAGAGAAAACGCGCCAACAACATCTGTTGATGGCATCTCAGGTCAGGGACCAGATTAAAAGAACATTGCATATGGAAGAAGTACCCACTTTAGAGTACGAAACCTGGCCTCTAGAACTCTGAGTTTCCTCGATATGTTTCTAGCAAAAATTGTAAACGATAGTTTGCACCCGAACGTGATGTTTGTGCATAACTACAATTTTGCGCACTGTTAATAGTGCCAATAAAGCAATTTAAAAGACAAACACAGCGTCGGAATTGTAAAATTCTGTAACTTAGAAATAAACAAATAAAAATAAAATAATAAATATAAATCTTTGTAGTTTATGTCGTCTTAGCGGCTAAAGAGTTTCAAGTAGAAATATAAATAGTAGTATAAGATGGTAATTATTTCAAAACTGGTGTAACGGTATTATTTACATAAACCAACAAAAATTCGTAATTAAAAACTGATTTAGTGAATCAAAATCTCCTTAGAGTATAGGCAACTGTGTTTACACTTTATGCGGTGGGGAAGAAACTCTTCCAATTTTTGAGTTATGAATTGTTCTAGTAACTTGTATTAATTTGAGATTGCCGAATCGGAAAAATTTCCCCGTTATGTGGTCAAAAAAACGCATTTCCTTCTTCTTGACCGTCTGTTAAAGGTGCTAACATGAACATCATCTGAAATTCGAACTGCTACACATGTATTAATTATTTAGTATAAACCTAAGTAAAAGAATCCCGTACATCAAGGGAATAAGTTTTCACCTCTTGTTCGTATGTGAGTATACTTTTACGTATTCATAAAGTCATTTGTTATCACGGTTCTTCTCAACAATTGCAGACACCTTTCTTTTGTTTTTCGCTTTTTCTTGTGGGTTTGTCTCAATGGTTGTTACGCTGGCGTATGGATAATAATCCAAAATTACTTAACATAACGAAGCTGTGTCTGAATATTATTAGTGAAGGTCGCCAGCGTTGGAATTTGAATCTACGTTGAAGCCCTTTTCGTTGTCAAGAACACCACACAAGATAATACTGTTATCTAGTTTATTGTTTATTGCACGTCCAGCAACTGTTATCAATTCGGAGTTCATCTTGTCTTGTCTTTTCGCTGGAAACTAAGTATGATTTCTTGTTTTTTTAGGTTATGTTTATCTATGTTGTAATTTTTTATATTCTATCATTGGTATTATGTTTGGTGTTTTGGTGTTCGTTAGAGTGTGGCATAATTTTCTTAAAGATTTCGTTAAGGACTTGTTAACTGTATTTTTTTATTTTGTCGGGATTGCATTTATCCAAAACCATTTGGTCGATTAGTTTTAATTTGATTAGAAAAAACAACAAAATTGTTCTTTTTACAGTTGAATAATTTGATTTAAGTGTGCTGTGTGTTATGACTATCGTTGTGTTTCTTTTTAGTTACAACAGCTATCTGTTCTGGTGCTCGTGCCTAAATTATTACTAATTTTTTAACCCGTTCCCCTAAGTAATTATTATTTTGTAACTGAATATTGTGCATTTCTCTAAACCGTATTATATTTTTGTGTCTATAAATTTCTATGTGCGTTGTGATTGAAGTCTAGTCGCTATAATTATATATTTCTACCAACCTACGGTTTGTTTCTTGTGTCTACGAGTTCCTAGTAATAATAATAATAATAAGTTTTATTCAGCACTGATCGAATATAAAAGAAATACATCTAATTTCGACATGGCTTAAGTCAAGGACAAAAGAAAAAATATATATCTATTGAAATATTACTTACTACATTCTACAAATTGTTTTAAATCGTACACACATTTATTTAGTAAAAAGCTTTAACAAATTTTTAAATGTACATGTTCTTATTTCTAACGGTAATTTGTTAAATATTCTTTTACACGAATAAGAAGGAGTCTGTTCTAACAAGGATGTGTTATGAGAGGGAAATAGAAAACTATATTTATCTCTTGTGTTGTAAGTATGATAGGCGTTCAACTGATTCCAATCACGACTCATTTTAAAAGCATAAACAGCACATTTATATATATATACACAGAAGGGAAAATAAACAATTTATATTTTTTAAAGATATCTTTGCAAGAGTCTGTAGCTTTTAACTTAAAAATTAATCTCAAAATTCTTTTTTGTGCAATGAAAACTCTATTGGTTTCTGATATTCCACCCCACAGAATAACCCCATATGATAGATGTGAATATACCAATGCATCTGTAGTTTTGTTTCTAAACACACTATATTTTTTAATCTAATGAAAGTAAAATAGGCAGAACTTATCTTGCTACATACAAAGTCGACATGTTTTACCCACCTCAACTTCCTAAAAACTTAGTACTTTCGACAGAACCTTCAATTGATTTCACCGAGATTGACTTTGAAATTGTACAATCACTGTTTAATTAAATTCAATATCATATTGTTTTGATTCGACCAACCCTTCATTTGCAGACAAATACTATTTATTTTTAATTGTAGCATTTCCGCACTTTCAGCACTTACAACAATACTTGAATCGTCAGCATAATTTATTAGAACACCACCCTAAACATAATCAGATAGATCTTTTATGTATAATAGAAAAATTAACGGTCCAAGCACTGATCCTTGAGCCACACCATAATCGATATCACATGTTATTGAATTATGTTTTTGAAAATTTATATACATTCTACGATTTTTGAGAAATGATAATATTAATTTTAAAGGTGTTCCTTTGGTGCCTAGAGCATACAATTTGTCCTTAATAAAGTCACTGTGCACGATATCGAATGCTTTGCTTAAGTCAAAAAATATACCTGCTACATAGCTATTTGTATCTAAAAGTTTTCCAACGTTATCAATAAATGAACCTGCTGCCGTTTCTGTTCACATTTGATTTTTGTAGCCATGTTGAGAAGATGACATCAAATTGAATTTGTTCCATATCGAACGTGACATTATCATTTCTAAGATCTTTGAGAACGGTGACAATATCGATATCGGTCGGTAATTTTCTATTTGGTTTTTGTTGCCTTTTTTTAATAACGGTACCACCCGCGCTAACTTGAGAACATCCGGAAATTCTTCATTTTCAATGCACTTATTTATTAAATATGTTAGCGGTGCGACCACACCAGTTGCAATTTTTTTACCATTTCCGCACTAAATCCCCACTATCACAAGATTTTTTGTTTTTAATAAGTATATCACTTTTAGAACTTCCGATTCAGTGACTGGTTGAATAAAGATGCTTCGCTCGTTGAGATTCACTGTCGTACACGAAGACGACGCCGATGACCCGAAATGTTGAGAAAATTCACGCTGAGCGACAGATGAGAAATACTTTGCAAATTTATTAGCAACATCCGATCGATTATTGATATTCACTTCATTCACTTTCAAAATTATTATATTTGATTTCACTGTCGACTTTCTTTCTTGATTAATAATACTCCATATCGATTTTGATGTATTAGATGATGCAGTGATGAGGGTGTCTAAAATGCTTCGTTTTATTTTATGTACTAATTTTTTTGTTCTTTATTATAAAATTTCATCATTTGACCGATTCATCTTCTATCGCTTGCTCATACATACGTCTCAATTTTACGCTGGAATTCCTTATTTTTTGATTTGTGGAGTTTCCATTAATCGGTTTGCAATTTTTACTTGCAAAAGCATGAAATGTGAAAATAATATTGAACTTCTTTAAGAAAGTTTTCAAACGAAGTTTGCAAATCACTTCCATACACAGAAATCAATTATTGTTCAACAAATACTCAGCATACGCGATATATTTGTAACTGTTGTATTTCGTTTAAGTACTTTTGTGATTTCTTTATCGGTTTTCATAAAATCTGATTCGCATAACGTCAGAAACTGACCCGCGTGATCTGATAGGTGACATTCAATTACATCGCATTCATAACAATTTAGTGGAATGTTTGTAACTAGAAAATCGATTTGTGTTTTTGAAAGTCCCATCGCAGAAACGACTACCCTTGTTGGCTTCTTAATTTTGTTATATAGGTTAAACGACATAAACAAATCATTTAATTTTTTGCTATTGTTTGTAGGTTTTAACACATCAATGTTCAGGTCACCACACAATACAAGAGAAAATCGGAGTTCTTACGTACAAAATTCAGAGCAGCATAAAGTCGATCATAAAACACGTCTTGGTCACCAGTTGGTGGTCTATACACACAGACGATTCCGATCCGGCACATTTTAACCAACACAACAACACTACACATTTCAATGTTCATTTCATCTGCAAAGTTGAAATTTTCAAAAAATTAAAATTGTAACCTTTTACATAAATAGCACAACCACCATGAGCTTGATGTCTTCTTAAAAAACTAGTAGCAAGGCTCTAAAAGACATCTTATATGCAATACTAGGTGGCGCCTTATAAATTCTTTGTGTAGAAGCCATCGTTCTAACGATTCTAAATAAACCCACGACCACTTCCGACTACTGGAGCTGCTGGCAAGGTAAAGAAAGAAGCATACATAAAACACATTGTTTGGGAGCTGATTATATTCATAGGGTGGGAGAAGGTCTTTACCAACGTTCACAATGCCAAAATAAACTTTGCTTGAGAAATTGTACAAAGCAACGAGGAAAATAGTATCAAAAATAAAAAAAAGAAGGTAAGATCAAAAGAGAAAGGGAGAAGCCCCAATTTTGGCTCATGTACGTCATAAGCAAGTCGTTTGTTAGAGGAATTTGAACAACAAAAATAAAACATAATCATATTTCTGGCATGTCATAATTCTGACGATTCACTCTCGAAATCAATTAATTACTTCTGTCCTAGAGTTTTATTTTTTTGTAAATAAGAGACGGTATCAGTTATAAAGTGCAGTGTAATAATTAGTAAAAGTGCCAAGGACGTATGGTAAGTAAGCAATAGTTTTCTTCAAAATACGTAAATATGAAAGAAAGATGTGGTTATCAGTAGATCGAATAGTGAGAAATAAGTTGCTTACGATATATTGCGCATGGACATATAATTTCCGGGTGCAACAACGTTTTTTCCAATCAGTAAGTTAATGGGTAACTTATTGGTCTTAGAAAAGTTGGGAAATTAAATTGTTTGAACTTGGACTTAAAAATTTTAAACACGATGCAAGTCGAAGATACGACGTGTATAAATGAAACGAGAAGCAAATGAGTACAACCAATAAAGTTTACGCAAAGGTAAAGAACAAGAGTGTAGGGCAAATAATAACAAAGAAAGATAAACGATGTAAAAGAACCAACCGAAAACAAAAAAAAACGCAAACCCAGAAAGTCAAGATAAAGTATTCCAGAAGATGGAAAAATGTTTCCGAATATAGCAATTTAGCTCATTTATACATACATTTTCAATTAAAACTAAAGATTGTTAGTAAACAGTGTATAACACCGCGGGTAACAAGCGAGTTTCACTAATCGCTACACTCCTACCTGCCTATTCTGTTCAATTTTTGAGATTACGTCAATGGAGAAAAAAGGGAATAAATATATTAAAGAAAATAACCAAAAACCCGAACCAGAAGCGGTAGAGCAACAAGAGAAAGATAACATGGAAGAATTAAAGCAGTTAATAATAAATATGAAAGCAGATCTGAAAGCAACAGGAATTAAGAAAACACAAAGTCAAAATAAAAAATATAAAGGACGAGCTAAAGAAAAACAATAAAGGAATACAGAGGGTTAAAGAAAGGAAAAGGAACAACTAGATAGAAAAATAGATCCACTAGAAGAAATATTTAAACCACGAAAAAGCAAGAAAAAATCAACAATTTTAATATAAAAATGAATAAAGATTTGAAACAAGAAATGGAAAACTTAATGAAGTAACGCCGGAGATCAAAGCAGTTTTTAAAGTTGGAAGAAAAGAAAAGAAACAAACACTATTAGTACAACTTAGTGAATGGAGTAGAAAGCAAACTATAGCGAAAGACATAAATAAACTAAAAAGGACAAAGATATACATAGAAAACAATATGACACAAAGGAAAAATAAAATTGAAGGCATAAACAATAAATGGGAAAGAACCAGAAATAACCAAAGGAACAAAAAAGGTTACTAAGAGCTAGCCTAAATAAAAAACAAAATGATGAAAGAGACAAACATAAAAAATCAAACTATGAGATAAATATAAAAGAAAACACGTGTTGGAATGTACGAACAATGACAGAAAAGAGCAAAAAGTAGTAACCGAAATTAATAAATATAATATAAGTGTATTGTCGAAACAAGATGAAATGGGACAGGAGAAGTAATAATGCAAAACGAAAACATAATAATCTACCCTGGTAACCCATGTACAAATGTACAGAAGAAAAAGGTGAAATGCTGAAGAAAATAGGAACAAGAATGGTAAAGCACATCAGATGGAATCGTATGGAGATGATTAAAACCAAGTTCAAAAATACAACAGTTACAATTAAGACGAAAACGTCAAAGATGTCTTTTACGAACAAACCCAAACAACTTTCCAACGCATATGGAAACATAAACAAAACATAAAGATTTTTATGGGTGACTGGAATGTAAAAGTAGAAAAAACTACACAGGAAACTAAGGCATAATAAGGCTACATGGAGTAGGAACAATAAACAATAATGGAGAAGATTGGTGAGTTTTTCTCAATCAGCTACCTAGCAATTGTAGGTACACTATTTAGGCATAAGGACATACATGAACAACATGGACCAAAACACATATAGCAAACAAATTGAATAAATAAAAAGTTAAAGAACTCGATAAAAAATATGATCAGGAGCAATAAGAATTGGTTAGAGCAAATCTAAAAATAAGTATCAAAGCAAAGTATGCACAAACACAAGGAAGAATTATAGTAACTTACTACTAGTATAGAGCATTCATATGTACTTTTAAGATACCAGAATACTGTAGCGAAAGTAATTGGAAGTGTTAACGACCTAAAACGCCTAACTATAGGTTACATCTGGGATGTCTGCTATCCATCGGAATCAGGAAATAAAAACAAAACAGCTAAGAAACGGATAAGTAGGGAAACCAACGAAGCAAAATAGCAAGAAGAAATAGCAATAAAGAGTTATATGACATTACCAAATGATTAAGAGAAAGAAAATTTATTCAGGCAGCAAGACTATTAGGAAAAAATGGTAAAACACAAAGAGAAATAGAATGAAGATGGATAGAACATTTTCAAAAAATCTATAAACTACGAACACGAGAAAAGGGAGACTAGAACCTAACATTTTAATACTCAATGCTAGACCGAATAAGAAAAGCAGTAAAAAAAACATCAACAAACTAAATTTTATTTAAAAAAATGTAAAATAAGACAGTCTATCAAGACGATGAAAAGCAAAATGGAGGGCATTGATTATATAACCGCAAAACAGGACACCTGGATTTATTAGTAGGAGTACTACATATACTTATAAATAAAATATGGGAAGATACACAAATACCCAGTGCTTGGTTACAAGGAATAATTATCAAACTACCAAAAAAAGGTAACCTAACAAATTACGAGAACTGGAGACCAATCACATTACTATGCATTACATAAGTAAAATCCTCACTAAAATAATGCTAGAAAGAATGAAGAAAGAGGAAACCAAGCAGGCTACAGACTACAAAGTTCTTGCACATATCACATATGTATACTAAGAAAAATACTAGAACAAGTTTGTAGATTTCTACAAACCCTTTGATTTAGTGGAAAGAGAAAATATGTGGCACATTTTGGAGAAATACAGGATCCTGGAGCAATTGCCAAGATTAATAAACAATGACTAAACCGCAAAAATTGAACATGATGGAGAACTATTAAAACCCGTAAATATAGAACCAAGACTTAGACAAGGCTATAGCTTTTTTATATTGTAACCGATTGGGTGATAGAAAACACCGTTGATGACCGAACAGGAATAAACTAGTGAATGTCCACTGAACTAGAAAATTTAGAATTTGCAGATGACGTAAGTGTTCTATCTACGAATAAACAACTCAAACAAACAAATTGGATAATATAGCAAAATAAGTATGGCTACATATAAACACAGATAGCTATCAAGGAGGACCAGCAATGGATGTGGTCAAAAGAAATACTGTTACACGCAAAATATTCAATCCCTTAAACAAACTATGGATGTTACAGTTTGTTTTAAACAAAAAACAAATGATGTAAAGATAAGAAGATGCTTCAATGCCAAGGGGCGCCACCCTACACTTAAAGGGATTCGTCCTGAATAGTATGGACTAAGATCACAAAGAAACCAACTGTAATAATTGGCAATATAGAGCTTGTTTTATCACTTGTGTCACAGACCAAAATACATAAAACATATAATTATAATCAGTAATAATAACACAAGATCAAATTTGGACCATATCGAGAAGATATAAATTACAGAGAAAGGATACATCAGCAAGAGGAACAGGGCAGAAGTCAAAGGAGATAAAAAAAATTATCAGATCAAATGAAATTGTGAGTAAAACATCCCGAAATAAATAATTTTAAGGTTACGGGAGATAGATAAACAAAATTTAAGAACCTTGGGACCCCCAGCTCGCCAACGATCGGATAGGCAACACAACATACGCAGAAAAGTATAAACGGTTACATGTTTAGGGAACAGCTAACGACAGCAGTAAACTAATTTATAGTCAACATATAGTTAAACTGATAATAGGGCAATCTCCGAGAAGTTGATTCGGGTTACCCTGTTTCCGCAGACAAAATACACAAAAGAAATAACAATAAAATAACAATAATAACAAGGTGCGCCTTCCAAATTTAGAAAAAGGAAATTGACGAATATTTAACGGTTGAGGGGAAGAGAAAAAAGGAGGATATTGAGCATTTATTCAAGAAATCCAAAAAGATAAATAGAACGAAGGAAAGTGCACAGATGAAACAAATAATGAGTCTAATGAAAGTATTGGTGGAAGATGTTAAAGAAATCAAAAGTAAGCAGCACACCAATAATGAAGATACTAGAAAATTCCAGAAAGAGATAAGAAAGTTAAGGAGGAGCAAAGTGAATTTAAAATGAGACCAAGAACTAAGGCTGAAAGAAATTGACGGCCTAAAACAAGAAGTAAAGATATCAAATGAAAACATAGAAAAACTAGAAAATGAAAAGAGAAAGAAAAACATAGTGATACAAGAGATTAAAATGGGGGCAAGTAAACCGATGGCACTAAAAGAGGAAATCGAAGGATTCTTAGAGAGTGAACTGGGTATAACCCTAAAAGCAGAATCAGCAAAGAAATTAGGAAAAAATACATGTCTAGTGGAACTAAACAGCAAAGGAGATAAAAGCACAATAATAAATAATAAAAGCAAATTACAAAATATCAGGGAACAAATCTACATAAATGATGACATGACGAAGCAGGAAAGAAAGGTTCAGGCGACAATCCGGAAACTGGCCAAAGAAGAATCAGCTAAAGGTGTTACAGTCAAGATAGGATACCAGAAACTGCGAAGTGGAGAGAATACCTGGATATGGAACAAGGAAACCCAAAAGCTAGAGACGTACACTAAGGAGCGAAATAGACAGAAAACTTGGTAATAAATAATATCTTGATACTATACGGACCAAACGAGGACGAAGTAGAGGCCAAGAAGACAAATTCTGGGAAGAAGTCTCTGAGATTGTAGACGAGATAAAGGGCAAGTAATTGTCATCGGGGATCTAAACGGCAAAGTGGGTATACAGGACTCTAATGCAAGTGGCGTCATCGGAAAGTATGGAGAGTCGATGCGAGATAATAATGGAAGGAGTATTATAGACTTTTGCATCTAAAATAATTTGTTAATAATAAATGGTTTTTTTTAAACACAAAAACGCCCACAGGTTCTCAAAAGAAGTCAAAAGTAGAGGAGAAAGATCGATCATAGGCTACCTACTAATCCAGAGAGCAAGCAGGGGTAAAGTAAAGGACGTTAAAGTAAGAAGGGGAGCAGAGATCGGCAGCGACCACTATCTACTAGAATGCAAAATATTTATGAGACCATATATCTCAAAAGGTAATAAAGCAGACAAACAACATACATCAACTAGCATACAAGAAGCGATAAAATCATACAAGTTAACGGACGGGGAAATAGCACAAGAATACAGACATAAACTTGAAATAAGGTTATTAAATACACAATCAGACATGCAGGGAAAGAACATAGAAGTCAAGTGGAACTGGTATAAGAAAGCATTAGTAGAAACAGCTAGAGAAGTATGCGGTACAATACGAATAAATAGAAATTGACATACAAAGCAGTCGGCTTGGTGGTCAAATGAAAATAAACACGAAGTAAAACTCAAGAAAAACAAATGGAGATAATACCTAAGTGAAGGAACACAATAAAGTTTTGAGAAATACAAGGAACAAAGAGCAAAAGTTAAAAAAACTGTAAGAATAGCAAAAGAAAAATCGTGGAAAGATTTCGGTGTTAGAATGGAAAAAGACTATCATGGAAACCAAAAGTTGTTCAATAAGACTCTCAAGAATGTAAGAACGGGAAATATGCAGACTGGGACAAAGCAAATTAAAGATAAAGATGGTAAGATTATAACTGAAGGAAACCAGATAATGGAGAGATGGATGCAATACTTTGAAGAACTCTTAACCACGGAGGAAGTAGAAGAGAAAGAGGAAGAATAAGCAGATGAAGACCAAATAGTAGAAGAAATACAAGAAGAAAAAGTGACAGAGTCTATAAGAGCACTTAAAAAAAGGAAAACAGCAGGACATGATAGAATAACTGGTGAAATGCTAAAAAATATGGGACCTATAGGATTACAAATAATAACGTCAATACTCAACCAAGCTTGGAAGGAAGGAACAGTGCCATCAGATTGGAAAATCGGTATCATAGTCCAATTTTCAAAAAAGGGAGACAAGAGGGAGTGCAAAAACTACAGAGGGATTACTCTGCTGAGTGTACCATCAAAGATATATGAAAGATTATTTGGAAACAAGCTAGTGAAGCAAACTGATGGATTACTAGAATAGACATAAAGTGTGTTTAGAAAAGGATGTAGTATCAACGATCACATCTTCACAATTAAACAAATCGCAGAAAAGGCCCTAGAAAGAAATATTGAAATGTACCAAGCGTTTATTGACCTGGAGAAGGCCTTTGACAGATTCTCGAGAACTAAAGTCCGAACAATCTTAAAAGAAAGAGGAGTGGAGAACAACTTAATAGCAGCTATAATGAGCATGCACAAAGAGAGCAAAAACTACGTAAGAACAGATAACAGGCAATCAGCAGAGTTTAAAGTAAATAGCGGACTAAGACAGGGAGGAGTACTATACCTATACTTTTCAACATAGTGTTATACGACATAATAAAAGAAACAAGGAGAAAAACGAATAGGATGTATATTGGGCACAGACACATGAAGCCAGTATACTTGAATGAATGTGCTTTTGCAGATGATCTGACAATATTCGGCAAAAATAAAAGAGATCTACAAAAAAACTTGGAAGCTTGGAATAAAGTATTGCTGGCAAGCAACATGAAAATAAACGCAAAAAAAAACAAAAATAATGGTAACAGGCAGAGACACTCTACACACAAACATTACATTGAATGAGAGGACACTGGAACAAGTGGAGACGTTTAAATAGTTGGGAGTAAATATCGGCAACAAAGGGGAACATGAAACAGAAATAAACGCAAGAATAGAGAATATATCCAAGCTATTCAACAGCCTAAGAAATGCATTGGTAGGGAAAAGAGAGATCTCAGAAAAGACCAAAATAACAGTGTACAAAACGGTATTTAAACCGGCATTAATATATGCATGTAAAACGTGGGTCCTAACAACAGTCATGAAGAGCAGATTACAAGCCATGGAAATGAAATACCTCCGTACAGTAGCAGGCGTAGCCAGAAGGGATAAAATCAGGAATAGTGAGATACGGAAAACGTTAAATGTGGAACATGTATTAAAAATGACTTAAGACCGAAAACTTACTTGGTTTGGACATCTCATCAGATTGGAAACCGAGAGAATTGTAAAACAAGTGTGGGAAGCAAAAAGGCATGAGAAGAGACCAAAGGGAAGACCTAGGAAAACGTGGGATAACAGTGTGACAGAGATACTAGCATAAAGAGTGATAAACATGGACCAGGCAAAGAAAATGGCTAGCAACAGAAGGAAGTGGAGAAAGTTTATACATAGAAATAGAGAACAGTAATAGAACATACTATACACCCTACACTCTATAAGGGTACAACAGGGTTAGATGATAGGTGTTGAAGTTGAAAGCTGTCTGCTTGATAAAATACCACGGCACTTGGGCAAATAACACCAGCAACACAAGTAAAGACTGGAACGGAAACCATCTGCTAGTTTATGCCTTTATTAAGTTATGAAGTAATTCCCTGGTAGTAATTCTAAAAAGAATACCAAAATGGCGCTTGTGTGGATAAGAAATACGATGTACTTACGTCATTCAATAACGGATAGAATATCGATGTATTTATTAGCGTATTTATATAATAAAAACTTTATTGACCTACTTCTTCTTCTGTTAGTGCAGATCCGTTAACGGATATTAGCGATCATTCTGGTTATTTGTATTTTATTTATCGCGGCTCTAAAGAGTCATGTTATTGTCGTATTGTATCATGTTCTTAAATTCTTGAACCACGATATCCTTCTCCTTCCTGGACCTCTTTTCCCAATACTAATTCATCCTAATACCAGCGCTGAAGCAATCGATATCGCTCTCCATTTCACATTATGTGGCCTAAGTATTCAAGTTTCTAGTTTTTTTATAATTTTTTATGACTTCGCTTCCTCTTTATTCATTGTCTGTAACACGGTGGCATTGGTAACGTGTTGCGTCCAGGATATTTTTAATATACGTCTATAGAGCCGCATTTCGAATGCTTTAAGCCTTTTTGCTGTTGTTTTGTTGAGGGTCCACGATTCTCCACCATATAATAAATCAGGAAAAATGTAACAGTGCAATAGTCTTATTTTCATATCTATATGCAAGTCATTACTTATGAACAGGGCTTTCATTTTAACAAACGCAACTTGAGCCTTTTCTATTTTGCATTTTATTTCAACGGAGTGATCCCAATTACTATTTAAGGTGGTTCCTAAGTAATTGTATGTATGCACCATTTCTATGGGTTTGTCTTTAATTATTAATTGATACAGAGGTATCCCATCTTTCGAAACTACCATATATTTTGTCTTATCTGTGTTTAATGCTAAACCGTATGTTTCGCTTACTTGCTTTATTTTAGTCATTAATCATCATGTCGTCGGCATATCTAAAATTGTTTAAAACTTCTCCGTTTATATGTATGCCCTCTTCTGAATTTTCTAACGCTTCCTTGAAAATATTCTTAGAGTCATCATCATCATCATCATCATCATCAATCAGCCTTCAACGTCCACTGCTGGACATAGGCCTCCCTCATGGCCCTCCACTTTTGTCTGTCCTGTCCTTGCTGGATCCAGTTGCTTGCCACTCACTTCAGGTCATCGGTCCAACACGTTGGTGGTCTTCCTCTACTCCGTTTATCGGCGCGCGGTTTCCATTCCAGGAGCCTTTTTGTCCACCTGTCATCCCCATTCTTGCCACGTGTCCAGCCCGCTTCCACTTCAATGACGTTACTCTCTCTATGATGTCTGTTAGCCGCGTTCTTCGGCAAAGATTCTGATTTGTAACATGGTCTCGTAAACTCAATCCAAGCATTGATCTCTCATTTTGCGTTGGGTCACCTTCAGCTTTCTGGCGGATGTTGTTGTTAAAGTTAGGTCTCTGCTCCATATGTGAGTACCGGCAGAACGCATTGGTCAAATACTTTCCTTTTCTGACATATGGGAAGGTCGCTCTTAAATATATGTTTCAGTCTACCATAGGCTGCCCATCCAGGTTGATCCTTCTTGTAATTCGCATGTTTGATTATCTCTGGATATTTGTATTTCATGACCTAGATACATATATTTTTCCACCAGTTTGATGTCACCAGTTTGATGTCATGATCTTTGTCCTTCCAGAGAAGTTTTTCTTCAGTCCAACGTCGGAACATGCATCTCGGCGGATTCATTCAGCATTTCTTTTGCTTATCTCTGGTTGTCGGTTTATTAGGACAATATCATCGCATAAAACGAAGGTGACTCAGTTTATGCCTTAGAGTACACATTAAAATTAAGTGGAGGACAGGACAATAACCTTGCACTGACACCTTTTAGATAAGTACGTTATCAGTGATGTTTCCTCTACTCGCACGTCTGCAATTTTGACCCCCAGTACAGGTTTATTGATTATTCTTAGATCTCTGTGTCATCTATTCTAACGTTTTTAAGTACGTCTACCATTTTACTGTCAAATCGCTTCTTATGGTAGTTTCGATGGAAGCAACGTCATCTTTTGAAATAGCACTTGTATGCAGAAGAGAGCTTTGTGTTCGTCATGCATTCCCAATCCAAATTGTTTTGATCCTAGATACTCTTTACAAGGTCTATAAATAACATGTTGCTAAATTATTTTTTAGAGTAGGTTTTCAGGAGGTGACTCATAAGGCTTATGGTAATGATAATCAGAACATTGCCTAGCAGTTCGCTTCTTAGGGAGAGTTATGAACATCGATTTTAACCATGATTGAGGTAATTGTCCGGTGTTATATATAAAGTTGAAGATATTTGTGAGCCATTTTATGTCTTCCTCGTCAAAAAGTATTAGGATTTCTGAATGAATATTATCAGGGCAGGCTGCTTTTCCACGCTTTTATTTGTAAGGGTATTTTTCTTACCTCGTCTATTGTTATCTCTGGTCCTAAATTAAATTCGATAACTGAAGGGCGGAGTGGTCTATTGTCATCTCTGAATAGTACAGTTATATAGTTTTTCCATGTCTTTATCAATGATTGTAATGTTACTGTTGTTTACAAGTCGTCCTATTGTGTTCATTTTTGTTAGTCCTGCAGCTTATTTATTTTCTTATGCATGTTGAAGTGGTCATGCTTTCTTTTTAATATTTCAATTTCTTCACATTTTAAACTATACCAATCTTGTTTTGTTTTCCTAATTTCTCTTCTGATTAGCTTCTGCAGGATTTTATATTTTGTTGGATTTTCTTTTACTTTTCTTCTTTGTAAAATTAAGTCGAGGATTTCTTTCGTCATCCATGCTTTGTTCTCCTTTCTTTCTGGCTTTAAGTGTTTGTCACTGACGTTACGTGTAATATTCTGCATACTATTTAGCTGTTCGTCCACCACCTCTTGTATGGATATTTTTAATTTCTGTATTTGTCTGTGCTTTTACTTTGTCCCTGAGAGCAGTGTCTTTCAATTTTCTAACGTCCCACGTTTTCTTGTTTGTTTTTTTTTAACTTTTTTTAGTTTTATTTGAAAAGTCTGCGCAATGGTAATTTAAAGAATGTATTAAGAACGACAAATTGATATTCAGCAACAAAGGTATTTAAACGGTCCCCTCTTTGATTTTTTTTTCCCCAATTCGAATGGGCCAACGAATCACCCATGGTAATAGTCATTGACCTACAAGCAATTATATAATTTGAGGGTTTATTTAATTTAATACGGTTCCGAGATCTAGAAAACAACAAATGAATATTTGAGTTTTTGATCACAAAAGTGGAAAATAACTAAATAACTCTAAAATGACCTTAAAATTCTGATATAACAATTAACTTAAGCCAGTTGGAAAATACATACTGTTTAGATAGTCTTTAGAGGCTAAAACAAGGGAAAAAAACTCAGAATGCAACAACTTTCCTTCCATAACCCTGTTGTATAATTAATAGTTTGAATATTATAATTAACATCTATATGCCAAGTTTTATAAAAATCAGATGATATTGTGTTTATATACGGACGGAGGCTGGGCTCAAATTTTTTGCTTTATTATGTTATAATCTTTTGGAAGAATTAAAAAAGTTTTCGGTTTTATTAACCGTCATTAATTCTATTTATATGATTTCAGACTGGAAAAAATCTGCTTCTAATTTCGGTACAATTTGTAAGAAAACAAAAACATAGCAATTGAAAATTTTAAAATACTATTATCATCTACAAAAGTGTAAGAGGGCAGATAATTTCTTAGTAATGAACACTGTTTTGTAGATCCTAACAATGTTGTACAATGAAATAACAAAAGTAATCACCATCATTTTGAAATTCAAGAAGCTTTGGACGTATTTGTTATTTAATATTGTTTACCAATATCGATTTAGAAATTACTGAAGTATATAGAAATACATCTAGTGTTAAACGTTACTTATATTCAAGTTCACCTTGTACTGTACGATAAATGATAAAATAGTATAACGACTTTATTGTGTAATTTAAGGTGTTAATAATACAAATGTAAACGTTTTTGGTGGTGGACTGTATTTTATAAATAAAAAATGTCAAGTAACTGCAAAGTTTGCAACACATCTTTTCTTCACGTAGTAAAGTGGTATGTAGTGACTGCAAACAATGTTGCCATCTCGAGTGTGTCAACATGACTAAAGAAGAGGTTGATTATATTAATACCGAGAAGCAAATCTGGCGATGTCCGCCATGTTCAAAATTCAGGCGACAGAGTATGCAAAATGGCAAAGCTGCAGAGGAAGAAAAAATCGGTCTATCACAGATCATATCAATGTTAGAAGAAGCAAAAGAAGACAGACGACGTATGGAGAAAGAAATGAAATCGTCATTCGAATATTTACATAACGTGGTGGACGATCAAAAGAAAATGTTGGATACACAAACGCAACAGGTTAAATGTTTCACTGCTTTAATTGAAATTTTTAAACAAGAAAGGCATGAATTAAAAAATAAAATCAAAGAGTTAGAGATTAAAGTTGATGACATTGATCAATACTCAGATCAAATGTAATTGAAATCTACGGGATACCAGAAGTTACTAAGGAAGATGTATACAAAGTGGTGATCGATGTCGCTGGGCGCTAGGCTTAGAGATTACAAGAAATTCAATTGACGTTTGCCGCAGAATGAGAAAGACGGCGAAAAGCAACGCTCCAGCTGGAATCAATGTAAAATTCGTGAGACGTGAAGATAAACAAAGCATCTTAGCCAAACGAAGAGAGAAACGCAACTTCAACACTACTAATCTGGGTATGGGGCAGACTACAGTACCTATCTACGTAAACGAAAGCCTTTGCCCAGGAAGAAGAAGGTTGTATGCGGCGGCTCGACAAGTAAAGACTGACAAAAAATATGCTTATTTGTGGGTAAAAAATGGAAAAATTTTGATGCGGAAGGAAGCGTCAGCCACTGTAAAGGTGATTACTAGTATTGACGATTTATCAAGCTTATGATCTTCAATTTTTTTAAATTATTTTTCCTCTTTTTCTGTAATCTAAATTTTGGTAAATATAAATAATTCTGAGTAGGGATTTGTTTTTTCTTCCTTTTAGATTGATTTTTTTTGCCTGTGCGATTTCAAGTAAGCGAAAAACACCAGTTTTCCATCTTGATGTGCGGGTGCTTGTTCTGGTCAGTGTAGATCAGATGGTTTGGTCAATTTTAAATTTTTAGTTTAAAATGTACGAACTATTTTATTTTTGTTTATCTGCGTATAAAAGTTTTATTAAATCTAATGAGAAAATAATAACAAGCGTTTTGCGCAGAACTCCACATCGTTCGGTTGTAATAAACGTGTAAAAAAGTACCTAACGAAGCAACATAAGACATTTTGCTTAAAAATAAAATTATGTCTAGCAGTAGCGTGTAGAAAATGCGACGCAACTTACAAAATTTTGATAAAAAACCCTCAAATCTGGTCACGGTTCAAGACCGCTACTCGTTCGTTCTCCCTTGAAACGTTTTAAAACTAGAATGCTAACTTAATATTTTATTCGAAAAGAGTTTGGGTTTTAGAAAAAATATATTTGTTTTGTATAATTGATATTGTTGCAGATATTGTTAAAATAATATCTGTCAAGTGATTGTGATATCTTAATAGTTGCACATCTTGATACACCCTTCCAACTTTGAGTTCCTATCAAAAAATTCAAATCGAATGCCCAGATCATAATGATCGTAAAAGCAGGTAAAAACCTACACGTTCCATCTTAATTAGGCCCATTAGTCTATTGTTAGCTTTATCAAAGATATTCGAAAAATAATTCAACACTCTTTCTAGATGAGCTCAAAAAAAGTATAATTGCTATTAAAATAATGGATGTCACGTGATTATCATATCTCAACAGTTGCAAATCTTAATGCACCCTTCACTTTATATAAAAAAATTCAAACGGAATGCTGAGATCATAATTACGTAAAAACAGGAAAACACACATTTCATCTTTATTAACCCAAGACTATTACTACTAAAGCGAGCCAAGGTTCGACAAAGTCTGGCACAATATTCTACTATTTAAATTAAAACACTTAAAAGCTCTACCAAATAGTGTACATCTTATAAAAACATTAGTATTCAGTAATGGTGTTGCCTCCTGCACACCCTATACTACACCAAAAATGTTTATGGCTGGCATCTCTACTACAAGACTTATAACAAGGCTACATTCGCAGATGATACCGCAATATTTGTTTATACATCTAGAAACCTTTATAGATTTTGGGTTAACTTCTAAACAAAAATCCGCATCATACGAGTGGCCGTACACAAGTCACAATTTTGCAGTTGAGACAATCTACTAGTGAAGAAGTTAACTAGTCTGCTAATTGTGGCTGAGTCAACCACATGTTGGCGATTTTGTTTGTAGTTGCACCATTTTATATAGCACGCGCCCGTTTCGACTGCAGTAACGCGACAGCATTTTTGTCGTGCAAACCGACTGCAAAATGTGGTTCTTGTAAGGAGGCGCTCTAAGTCAAACCACATCACATTTATTTTGAGAAAGGTAGATGTTAGTATAAATGGACAACCAATACTACAAACCAATGATTTAACATACCCAAACTGTCCTAGGCAATCTCGAAGCATTATGCTTAACACATGGGAAATTTAAAAAGTCCGAAGAATTCTAATAAATCCATTGCCGGTTCAAGTAAAAACGTATCCTCTTTCGCCTCAGATAGAAATTAAAACGCTGTATTGAATTGTTAAAAAATATTTTCTTAGTACTCATTGTTAAGTGTTCTGATAGTGAAAATATCCTAAAACACTTTGGGGACATATAAATAGGACTTTTCAAATTCCCTATGTAGTAATAGATGATTGTGTTTGTGGCCATTTATTGTATTCCTGAAAGACGTAAAAAGTCGATTTGTTTATTTACTGTATACAGTGATACACTGACCGACTGCCGCATACTAGCTGTAGTAGTTCAAGTTGTAATACTGGGTATTTATATGCAAATGCATACCTATAACGATTTCACATCGGTTATCATTTTGCAAGACTGTTCTACGCGGCGTAGATATAAAAATGTTTGACATATAATACTGGGGTAAAATAATTAAGGTATTTGGCGTATTGTTTAAATATGTTGTAAAGGTTTGTGCATATTTTATTAAAAAAAAATATTTTATAAAAGAACTACACTAATAAAAAATTTAATGTTTAATAGTTAAAATTTGCAAAACGCAGCATGCATTCGTAATAAACATTTAATTACAAATTAAATAAATTTACAAACTGTAATACAAAGTTGGACTAATGAAAACTAAACCGACCTTTTACGGCCGATGTCTTCTTCCATTGATGATGTGATCGTAAGGAGTCAGTGACGTCATTTGTTAAACTGAACTATTTTTTCGTACTTGATTTTCTAATTGATTTGGGTAAATAATTGGATTTTATATTGTCGAAGAGAGCACAATCGATTTAAATTTTAATATTATTCATTATGACTGCCGAAACTTAACGTCCAAATTGAATGATTGATCGAATGTGTAACTTAACGTTAAATTTGAATGAATGATTTTTGTTGAATTACTATGAGTGAATCTATTGGTGTCTTTAACCGTTGAATTCTGTCTGTGCCTGTCTATCACCCCTTACTCCTCACTGACTACATTGTTTCTTACTACCGTTACTTTTAAACATTTTGTTATTTCTCTTAATTACCTTTTTTCCTACCAAATATACACAAATTGTTCATTTTTAACACAACCTTTAATCTTGATGCATTTGACGCACGTGCATCGTCTATCAGCATCAAAAACAAACTCGTTGATTTGTCTTTCACGGGATACGTCAATAACATACAATTTGCACGGAATGTTAGCATTTTCGAATGCCACAAACAAAAAAACTTAAACACTCCAACATTATTTTTAATTCACTAATTAAACGGAAAATATTTATTTATGTACAAACTAAATTATTTTATTAAATACATTTTAGATTGATTCTTAGAAGTCTTTCGTCAAGTTAATTTAAATTTTACGTTTGATTTAAATAGAAACATTTAGTATAAATTTTTAATGGTTTATTTTTGGCTTCAACATAAATTTTATTTATTTAAAACAACTAATCTCCGCGCAATATGTTGCAATGTCACAGATACTCCCGGGCCAATGTTAAAAAATTCAACACGATGCAGTCACTTGTGGGGTTGCAGTAGATATCGAATCTAAATAGATCATTGTGTGCTAAATACGTTTTGTGTGAAATGCAGGCGATCATCGAACTCGGTCGATCATCTTAGTTTCGATTTTTTCGTTGATGTAGGGTAATCCGAAAAACTGATCGATAATGCAAATGTGTTGTAAATTTTTTTTTTCTATTTTGGGTCGCTTACAGAGCTATAAAAGCACCCAAATGAGTTATTTTATAGAAATTCGAGTACTTTTATAGAAATAGGACAATTTTTATTCCGAACGGTGGTAACACTGATAACGTCCAAGCTGTCATTACGTTCGGTGTACATTAATTTAAATCATAATTAATGTTCAGTAGATTTATTTATCTACTTATTTTTATTTCCACCTATTTTTTTTTAAATGAAACATGATAAATGTACTAATTAAACTTAAACTAGCATTTAAACCAAAGTTTAATGAAAATATTGCCACCTTAGTAATTACACTTCAAAATACCCTAAATTTAAAAACTCGTGAAATTTTATTTTAAAATCAATCTGAAAAGCCCAAAATAGAAAAAATAGTATAAAGAATTCGTTTCCAGAAAGCAGCATTTTAGCGACGGTACTCGTCTTATAAAATGCGTCTTCTGAAACTAGTTCTTAATATAGTATTAGTTTTGCTGCCATTACTTTAGAAGTAAATTGGTGCAGAAGCGTGTGCTGTATCTGGCAGCTTTACGGCGTCTGAACAAGACATTATAAACTTCTTGAGGTGGGATCGACCTTGATTTTGCAGACAGTATCTCGATTAAGATTATAATGATTCAGCACAGTTAAACGTCAAAGACTTGAGTGTCCAAAATAAGAAATGCGCTACTAATGAGAGTCTTTGGCGGAAAAAAAGTTTGAAGATGTTGAAGGGGTTGCAACCTCGAACAAGCAAGCAAAGAAGAAATGTACCATTATACTTGGTGTTATTGGAACATCTGTAGCTTGTTTGCTCCTTTGTAAAATTTTCCTTGTGGGGTGGACGTAAATGTCCTTGAAGAACAAACAAACTAGAGTTAGCAGCAAGTGGATGATGGTTAACAGATGTAAGATGTCGTTTGTTGAAAAACTGGCTGAAGTATAACTGTTGGTGTTGTTATTTGGATTGGAACCACCCATGACGTCGAGCCAGGCAGGTCTATAATTTGCTGTTGTTCGCGTCTGTTTTTCCATCAAGTCAAACATCGAGAGTCACAACTTTGACGTAACATTTTAATGCCTATTTTTGGATGTGGTGATACGATATGTGATTGAGATTATTTATTTGCTATTTATGTTTGTCTCCCCTCAAACATTAACATCAAGTAGTCCTTAGGAAAGAAGGCAGAGTAAAGTTTGGCATGATGTTTAATGCCAATACACTAACTGACTGATGTGTGCCTACTAAAAAAAAGGCCCGTACTCAGGTATTAAAATTTAGGTACATTTTGCAACCTAGAATCAAAAATCACTATTCGACAACTACATGTGTACCATCAACAAATAATAGACGTCTTGAAATAGCAGTCTAAACTCTATATTTTTAGAACGTCTTCAACAAAATTTGGCTTTCCCTACGAAAAACTGAATAACCATAATTTGGGCACGAGCTTTCAATAGTTAAGATATCTAAAGAACAAACACTATCACTAATCCGTGTCCGAATTAGTATAGTTTGTCTGCATTTTAGTATTTGCTTGTCTGGTTCAGAACTCTCTTTCTATCTAAAATAGTCTTCGTTTTTTGTGAAGCTATTGATTTCGTTCTTGGGGACTTTTAACCCTTCCCTAATTACAAAAATAAAAATTATTAGTTGACTATCAAAATTGATTAAGATGTTTTTAGTGTTTCCATTCTAAAATTCATTATTTGTCGTATGATTACATAATCTTATCTTAAATCAATTATTTAGTTCTCTAAAAATATGTGTTGATGTTACATTTAATTATAGAAATTTAGAGTGCAGATAACATTTTGATAAGAAAGAAATGTATATAAGCCCCAAAAAAGATACACTGAGTATATGACGCTGTAAAATTGAATTCTCCAGTGAATTAATCAAAAATCATGATATCGCGAGTATCGATTGCTTTTCTACTAAACCTAGTATTGGTCAACTGTGTCCAATTCACGATCCGAAACAATATTCCTGGTCCAATCTGGGTGGGAATTTTGGGAAATCCTGGACACGAACATCTTAACAACGGAGGTTTTGCCTTAAATCAGTATGAAGAGGTAAGGAATAATATTTAAATGCCTTCCTCATTTTTAATCTTTTTAGAGAGTCTTAAATGCCGCCGACAACTGGGCTGGAAGATTCTGGGCTAGAACATGGTGCGACCCAAATTCAAATCGTTGTCAAACAGGCGATTGCGGAAATAAACTAGAATGCGCCGGCAATGGTGGTGCTCCACCAGTTACTTTGGTCGAAATAACTTTGCGTGGTGCTGGAAATCAAGACTTTTATGACATTTCCTTAGTCGACGGTTATAACGTACTAGCAACGGTAAGGCAACAAGAACTTATGTACATTTTTTACAAATACTTGTTTTTAAGATTGCTCCATTAAACGGTCAAGGAAATTGCCAAACAGTATCTTGCTCGGTTAATTTGAACGATCAGTGCCCGCGAGATTTGACTCAGATTGGTGGTAACGGCAATGATGTTGTTGCTTGTTACTCATCTTGTTTAAAATATAACGCTGATGTATATTGTTGCACAGGTGAATTTAATTCACCTGACAAATGTAAACCAGAAAATATGCCTCAACCGAATTCGGCTCAATACTTCAAACAGAACTGTCCTCAGTTCTACAGTTATGCATATGACGATCTTACAAGCACATTTACGTGCTTAGCTAATGCTTATTTGATTACGTTCCATTAATTTGTTTTAAAAATTGGAAATGTGAAAAATATAATTATGTACAAAATTAAAACCTCTTAATAAAAAAAAAAGACAAACATTTTGTTGAAAATCCTACAGGCAAGTGTAAAAAAAACATAACAGTTTTAATACGGTACTTTTACCTGGTTATATCCGCCAATAGTTATAGATTTTTAATCAACGGAAATTTCATCGTGAGAGCGTTCATATTTAGCAAATATTTTGAGAATGAGTAAAGTAAGTGCTAGAAAACCCTCAAATTGAAGCCTGACGAGAAATGTGGCTTTGATTTTTAAAAAAATTGTTTTTTACTGATCTTCAAAAGAAGATAAAGAGTCTAATGGAAATGTCAAATTTAAGTTGTTCGACAGGTTTCACCTAATCTTAAGTTATCTGAAAATGTCTCACGAAAAATTGGGATCACTAGAGCAACACGGAATTGTTTTTTGCGTAGCTTGATGTTAATAGAAACTTGAGTGTACTTACAGGAGTGTTACTATTTTCTTTGGATATCTTCAAACTCCGAAGTCTAGTGCTGCTCACGACATACACACTCGGTCTCCTCATAAGCGATTTGTTGAATTTTATTGTTTCAACCAAAGTTTCTCAATTGTCGAGTTTGAAATAAATTGGCCGTAAAATATTTAATATCACGAACAATGTTTCAAAAACAAATCTATTCGTGCATTATTTGCATTTTCAAATTCAAAAGCACTTTTGGATTTAAGTTCGAGAAAAAGCACGTTTCCTTCTCATGAAACTATTATTAAAAATCAGCACGTAAAGATTTATATTTTTCTTTAGAAAAATCTGTGCTACTATAAACAATTTGTTTGCATCTGAAAGTCAAAACATCTGAACTTAATTACAAATTTTCAATGAAAATTACTTACGACATATATATCGATGTAAACTTAGATGTAAACAACAAATGAAAATAATACCGACTGCAACTTGTAACTAAATTTGGAGAACCTATCGTTAAAACAAAACGGATGCTCATAATTGAATTTTTTTGTCTTTTTAAGACAAAATAGCGTAAACAACATATGAAAAATGTACCCTTTCAAAAAAACATCGAGAATTGAAGAGAGACTGAACAAACTATTAAATAAAGAAACATATCCATAATGACCAAGAAGATGAGACAAGCTTGGGTGTTTGTATAGAAAAGTTGTTTGGATTACACTATTCATGGAATAAAGTAAGTATGTACCTAACAAAGGGGTTGAAATAATAGTAAATAAAAAATACATACTATAATACACAAAGAGATTAAAAAATAAATAGAAGAGACGGAAAACCATAAGAGATATAAAAATTAAGAAAAAGGAATAAAAATGGTTGAGTTTTGCTGTGAAGAAAAACAACACGTGGTTTACAAAACTATAAAAGAAGCTGTCTAGACTACACATTGATAGAACAACGGTATATGTATGGATCAGTAAAATGTTGAACTTTACGTGCAACATACATTATTAGCAATCCCAATTTGGTACCTATTAGAAAAAACGTACTGCAAATAAAAATCTAGTGCAACTTAAAAATAATTGAAGAAATTGCCAAACACGTTTTGATCAGAGATAAGATGTCTTAAAAAGAGAATAACAGGATGACTGAATATAAAAAAAACCTAAAAATAAACAAACCTTATGAAATAATTAACAAAATGAAAATATGTAGGAAATAAAGAACTACAAAAAACTGAATAATGAACTGATACGGGAAACAAAAAAGCAAAGATCAAACTAAAAGATGTGAAATATGGTGCAGCTTAATACGTTTTAGTGATAAATAAAGTAAACAGTAAACAGCTTTTAGGTCTAAACTTGAAGAATATAATGTCAAGTACGAAATTCTTGAGAGTGAAGCTGAAGAAATAACAAAAAAGCATGATGACTGCATGGATGAGGCTCCAAACAAAGATGTTTATTCAAGATGTGCGGTATGGTCTACAAGCCCGAAATGTCTAGATAACCAAAGAATTTTGTAAAGACTTCCGATATTTACCAAAGAACAATCAAGTGTGCTAGACCTAATAATAGTTTAAATAGAAGATGGTTTAAAAATGAAAGAAAGTATCAGAGAGGATCATTTGAGTTTAGGAGGAAAAGACGTAAGAGATGTAATTACTGCTAAAAATAACTTAAAACTGCACTTAGGAAAAACAAAAGTACTTATAGGTATGGGGCATATTGTTAATAAGGAAATAGAAAAGAAAAGAGGAAACATGTTTACAATATATGTAGATTTAAGGTCAGTCTTTGATAAGGTAGAAAGGAAATTGTTGTGGAAAAATCTGAAAGAGTCTGGGATAAATGAATATTTAATAGACACAATAAAAAAATATATATACTGAAAAATGGAGCAGAACGAGAGTAGGGGGAAAGCTAGAAACAGAGTTTTGGACAAAAAAAAGAGTTAAGATATGGATGCACACTGAGTCCTTGTTTATTTAAGAAACTTAGAAAAGAAATTGATTTTAGCCTACGCAGATGATATGGTGGCCTTAGCAAAACTATAGAAAGAAGATGAAATAAAATATAAAAGTGTTGAATAGGTATTTAAAAAAAAAGAAATCAGAAGTAAATGTAGAAAAGACAAAAACTATGGAGTTTAAAAAGAAAAAAGGTAGAGTAAAGGAGGGAATGGTATGAAAGAAGAATAGAAAAAAGAAAAAAATTAAAATAATAAGGGAGGTATGGTGTATAGGGAAGAAGTATTTGGAAAAGACTTAGAGAAAAGAAGGTGAATATTTAAGAGAATAGTGAATAGTGTGTTCATGTATAGAGATGAAGTGTGGGGATGGAGAGAGTGGAGAAGCTGGAGAAGATACAAGAAAAGTATTGAAAGTGGACACTAGGAATAGAGAAGGAAACACAGGTTATAATAGTAGAACAGGAACTGAAACTGGAAAAAATAAGGACACTGATATGAATTGTTGGGTGTACTGAATTTACTTGTAATTCTCTTTTTGCGAATGCGCGAGTATTCTCGTATGTCAAATTATTAATGTATACGTTCATGGGGTGTTAGTAATTTTGTTCGGTCTAAAATTAAAATTTACAAACAAAATTCTTCCAAACCTAAACCTTCCGTCTACCTTGAATACAGATGAGTGATGTTTCATGTCCGTTATGGGTCGACTCGTTTTCATTTAGTTGCATTACATGCTCAGAAATACTGCTTTGGACACCTTTACGCTATGCCGAGGAAATTAAATACTATAAAAATTTAATTACCTAGAAAAGCAGAAGTAGGTTGATAAATAGTGACATGGGTCTTAACCCCAACACCATTCTATTTAATTTAACCGATAGTGCCTGACGATTATTCAAGCATGTAATTAGAATATAAGTGAGTAGTTTAAACCCAATTATTTAGTATTAGTCTTATGTAGTGTTTACTTTATTGAACGTTTAAAAGTAATATTTCTGCTGCAATCTCTTTCTCCGTATACAATTTTTTTTATTACATTACTTAACACATTAACCTCATTTACATTTACTGATGACGTAACGGGTGCAACCTTCTGCGACTTTGATCGATGATCTCTATGACGTTTCATACAAAGTTCTGTATTTGTTGATGATCTTGATGCTTTTTTTCTATTAATGCTTTATTTATTAATTACTTCGTAATGCATTTTATTTATGATTATGTCCATTAGTATAAAATCGTGTTTTTAAAAGGTTAACGACAATCTAACACTTAAGTTCACACATCGTTCGCTGCTCCAAACGTTCTCTTCCCCACTTTCAGTTCGTTTTGGCACGTACACCTCTTATATCGATTTATCCTCATACTATACACTATACATAAGTTGATCCTAATACTATACAATACACATGGTTAAAATTTAATACATGGCAACGACCTTTCGATCACTGCAATATGTACTCTGCTTCATATTTTTCCATCAATAACCCTAAAACTGTTTCTTATGTGATAGACAAGCTCTACTCCATTATTGGAGAGAAGGGGGTTACTAAATTTGTATTGCATTCTCACAGAAAAGCAGGCTAATAAATTGTCTGAAGTAAAAAAAACACCGTGGATTTTATTATAAGTTAGTACAAGTTAATAATTGTAAAAATAGCGTCCATATGACAACAAGTAAAAACAAAAAGTAAAAGCCAATTTGACTGTCATAAGAGGTAAAAATTAACACAGCTTATGGCACTCTTTACATAAAAATACTCTTTTCAACTTTTTCGAGCAAATGATAACTAAATAATTTATAAAAGTAAAGAAAATCATTATTTTTCATACCTAAAAATCTGTTCAGGTTCTTTAATTTTAAAGGCAATTCTGAGATTAACACTATTTTGTGAATTGCATTTGTAGGGACGAGTAGCTTAAATTAGACCTGTTTTTAAAAAATGAACAAAATACATGAAGAATTATAACTTTTATTTGGTCAAGTACATCTTGGGATTAATATGGAATGCCTAAAGAGTTCATAGACGAAAACATTATTTAAGAAAAAAGATTTTAAAAAAGGGTATTTTTCCACGACATACTTAGAAAACAGACGTTTCTTCTCTACAAAGAGTGAGGAAAATTGTTTTTTTCCTCACTAGCGAGGAAAATAATGTCGTGTCGTGTTACAAAAATGCCTCTTTAAAAAAATGTAAAAATGTGTCATTAGAACTATATGCGCCTAGTACTTAGTTAAACAATTTAATTTAGTATTCAATCAGGTTTGTTTAATTTAATATTTTATATTTCGACTCTTAAAAATTACTACTCTACATTTATTGGTTAGAATTACGCGGCTGCGTTATGACAGATTGAGACCACGCCGATACTACAGAATACTGTAGCGAGACTATTGGGACCCACCTATTAAATATTTCTTCTTTCATTACGTTGTTTTTTTGGGGAATGTCGTGGAAAAAATGTTGTGTCTAACACATGAGAAACGCCTTTTTCCACTCTCACTCGCTACGCTCGTGAGGCAACTCGAGCTCGGGTGGGAAAAAGAATAGCTTTCCTCACTTGTTGGACAAATAACTATTGTTCTAAATTAGGAAAACCACTTCCTAATTGAACCCCCTCTTTTTTTGAGCGCAGAGGGGTGCAGTAACAATACGAACACTCGACGTCGTCTTTACTCCTTAGTTCTAAACTATGTTCTAAATTATATGAGTTTGTCAACTTTGGTGTATTTTTTGGTCCAAACAAATCTGTAACAATTTTTCTTTTTTGCGAGGCTTTTGCAGCCTACTTGGCTTGGGTAGAGTTCCTAACAGGTGGTTGTTAACCTTTTTTTGGTTTTTTTGTTTGTTTCCTCTATTTTTTGAGTTCTGATTTATAAGGGTTACTTGTTAATTCCGCAGCGAATTGTGTTGCTCAATTTTTTCTCTTACTTTGTTTTAGAAGATATGTTTCTGGGAGGGGCAAGATTTTACTAAAACTGTCTTTGAAGACAGTTGTTAGAGTCCGCTTAATGGAAACTTGAGCAGTAACTGTTGGACTGAAGATAACAGCACCAGGTTGATAGTTTCATTAATGTAGGTTCAACTAATGCTACATCAAGTTCTAAGGATTCACTTTCTATCAGTGGTGAATATGAGTGTTGCTTCTATTTCTCAATCATTGACTTCTACAAGTTTGTTGTTATTTTCTAAACACTCTTCATTTGGCAGAAGCGTGTCTGAATCTGCAAAATGATGGTCCTTAAAATGGTTTTGAATTACTGACCAAATGTCTGAACTACAAAAAGCATTTGCTGAAGTTTCCACTGTAGTTGGTCTTCCGTAAACTACTGCAATTAAAGCAGCCGAATTGTATTAAGAAATTGCTTTCCTAACATTGGCTCGCAACCATTTTTCTTGTGCTTAGACATAGTAGCTCTGTAATAATTTAAAGAAGGCGACGTCGAATGGTTGGAATCTGTGGGTGGTATGACCAGGGAGTTGAAGAAGATGAACGTCTCTTGCATAATTGACGGCTTCTACATTTTTACTGTGGGTCGTATGCCAGTCCTTCAACAAAATTATTTCTATCTCAGGTCCAGGTTGAACAACGTTTAAAATATTTCAGCCATTTTAAGAAAAGTTATCTTTTAAAAATAAACATAGGCGGAACATATAATCCCGCACCATTCACGCAACAAACTGTTCTGGTGTTAACTCATCTTTCTCCGCTGGTGATCGCACCCACCTGCCTTTTACCTTTCAGGGAGACAACCTTTGGCATTCTTTTTTGGACTGTGCTATATTCACGTTCATCTACATATGTTGGTAGTGATGTTGTACTTATTCACCAATTGCTCAAGGATATTGAAAAAATGTTGTACCCCTTCTCTAATGAAACCTTTGCGATCGAAGTAGTCGAACGGATAATTCAGGGTAGCGTCGCATAAAACCATTTCTTTCTTGCCATGCGTTTTTTTTTTGTATTAAAACGATCAGGAATGTTATTGCTCTCTACCAAGTCATAAGCTATTCTCCTAATGTCGGTTATTGTAAGCCTAAACACTTTCTCCTAAAACTTCAGAATATGCTGAACGAGCGTAACTTTCTGCACATTATATCTTCGTCACCACACTGTACAGGTTTATACTGATCTTCTGGGGCACCATACATAACACTTACATCACAATACAATATTTAAAATGTACCATACAATTAAATAAATAAATAAATAAAATATCTTCTTTGGCATTCGTTTAATCCTGCCTTACATATTATTTCTGTATGCGTTCAAAGCCTTATTTAGGTCTGCTTGAGACTATTTGCCGTATTTTCCTCTGATTAAATAAGAACATAACGCAGATTAGGTAAGAAAAATAAAGTGTTTCCTAAAATGAAAACCGGTTCAAATTAGGCAACAGGAGTTGGTCCATTTTAGGAAACTATCTATTTTTTATTAAATAATCTCTCCTCAAAAAATATCCTTTTCAAAAATCATCAATTTATCGTATCTCAGGTCTTGCTATTGATTTGTAGATACAAGATAAAAAAATATGAAAATCTTATCTTTAAAGATGGTGGAAACATTTTCTTAACCAATCGCACACAAAACATCTTAGTCCAGTCACTTTAGACATTTCGTAAATAATAATTCATAAAGTTTTGATTTTTAGACAGTGAATTCTCGAATGGGTTAGAGATAAGGGGGAAAAAAGTTCCCACCCTAATCGTGGGTGGAACATCTCCTTTTGGACGAAAAATTACCCCTGGCGCGAACTCATTAGGAGTTTTCCTCATTTAACTTCTAAATAGTTGTTTGGACGACAAGATATCATAGGACTAAAAATATTCGCCATAAAATTTCAGAACGCTACTATTGTCAAGGTCACATAACATACAATTAGGGTATAAATGTAACTTAAGTGGGAAAAATAGAGAACAAGTTTGTAGTTTTTGGATCAACCACGGTGGCGTTGCATACCACGGTTTAGGTCTTGGCGGCATGTTTTGAACGTTGTGATTATGTTATGTGATTATAAACTGCGATATTAAGTTCCATGTGTTGTGAAATATTTTGTCGTTTAGTGTTCGTTTTCATTCTTCGATATCGTAAAATAAGTTACTTTTATTCGGTGTCTCGTTATTCGTAGATCTGGAAATTTTGTAAAATTGTCGGATCCATTTCTGTGCAAAAAAACAGCTCGCTCTTTGAGAAGTTAATTAGAAGCCCAAGAGAATGGCATTTTCAACTAAGAATTTAAATTTTTTGAGGACTGTGCTTGCTTCCCCTGCTATAGTGCCGTCATCTAAATACCACAGACAATTCTAATTCCCAATCAACTATTAAGTGGATGGCTAGAGAGAAAGCCAAAGGTCCACAAAATACCTTTGTTGTGCACCTACTTAAGAAAATAGTACATAGTCTCAAAAAAATCAAAGACGATTGTTTTGAATAGTATTGCCAGAGAAAGGGATACAAAGTTAGAGACTGGATTTTCATCTGAGTTAGTATTTCGTCTCTTTGTACGGAATTAAAAGCGTTCTTTAATTCCACTTTCAGCAGCATTTTGTTGGAACAAGTATTTTTCATTAGGAAACTTCTTGCGGTGTTAACAGCAGCCTCATACCCACCTTTGGAACCGAAACTTGTTTTGGTCGAAGACATTTTCCCAAAATATCCAGGACAGAGGCATACAACAGTTTAGCTACTAGTATTTTAAAAGTATTCCCAACTGCTATGGCCCTTATCCGTTCAACTTTTTTGTCCAAAGCTCTCAGTGTATTTTTGTAATGAATGGGTGTTAGGTCCTCCGGAATCTTTCCACTAAGCAAAAAGATCTCAAAGCCCATAAAAGTTGCTTTAAGCTTTCTCCGTTGTTCTGCAATACATGCTCTAAAAAAATAATTTCGAATGCAAGCATTTTAACAATGAAGAAGTTATTTCTTTATTTGACGTTCCACATATTTTTAAAGGTATTCGAAATAATCGTTTGAAAGAGATCTTCATTTTACGATGAATGGCACAAGTAAAAACGCAAGTTGGAGATACATTGCACAATTTTATTTTCTTGATACAGCTGAAGACACTAGAATATGTTCCAAATTAACCGATCGACATGTTATAAAAGGAAAAATAAATAAAATGAAGGTGTCGTATGCTACCCAGGTGTTCAGTCAGTGGGGTATGTATGTGTCAAAACGGTTTCTCATTCTCTACTGTAATTATATTTGCATGTATATCAAAGAGTGAACATAGATTAGATGCTGAAGCTTCAGACACAGTGTTTTTATTGTTTATGGATACCCTTTTCGATAGTCTAAATGTACACAAGCCAAAAAGTGAAAGGAGTAAACCTTTAAAGGGGTGGTGTATTAGAAGACACAGGTCAGTACCAATATTGATCAAAGAGCATTGAAGTCCTGAAAAGTTTCAAGTTTATAAATGCAAGGAGTGGAAGTTCGTACACATACCATCAATAAAAATGTAATTCACACGTTGAAGAATATGACATATTTATGCAATATATTATTTGATAGTAAATTCAAATATGTCATACCGCGAAAAGTTAATCAAGATGCTTTAGAAAATATCTTTGGATGCATTATGAGCCACGGCATTAGAAATGTTTCTCTTGATGTGCCCCATTTTCTAAGTTCATTTAAAGTCCTTGTGGCTAATAATTATATGGCTAGACACTCGCCTGTGAGAAGAACTATATAGTGATAGTCCCTTGAACAATTTAAAATGTTTGTTAACAGGGAAATTAAAGACATTATTTGGTGTGTTTATCTAGTTTTAAGTATATTGTATGTTTTAATGTTAAATAAGAAACTTGTTAGTATTGTTTATTGAATGGCGTTGTTTTACATTTATTGCTCCTACCCTCTTTGGCGTAACAATTTTCATTGAAATGTGGGACAAAGAAAAGGTATGGATCAACCACTTGGAGGCGCTATTTTCACTCCATTCGCGGCTATATTAGATACGTTTATACCCTATTTATGTTATGTGGTCAAGGTACGAACTGCTTATATCAAAGGCCAAGTATAGATTTTTAAGTAACTATTTAACATTTTAACAACAAAGTTATTGGTATATTTTGAAAAGTAAGAGCGTTGAGTAAGTGAACGTAAGTCAGTGGATATCGGTGGAAGTCAAAATGGAAGTCTGGTGTACAACATTAAATTCGGTCAGCGATTTACCCCTCAAATTTACATTTAATTAAATTAATGCAATAGTCTTTTTTATCACTGTTAACAATTGAACTACTACAACTACAGGGTGTCTCAGATAAGGGTGGCAATATTTCAAGGGTACATAGAGAAACTCCAGATTAGAGATTTGAGATAATAAATCTATGTCCGGAAATGCGTTGCTTCTGATATACAGGGCCTTGAAAAATTCAAAAATTAATATGTTTTGTCTGTATTTTGAAAACGCGTTGATCGATTTTCTTAAAATTTCCAGAGTATGTCAAGCAAAGTATTGGTCATATTTATGTGCCAATCCGACTCTTCTAAAAATTTCCGGGACCGGACTTTCGGTTTTCTCACTTAGTTTTAAGAGAAAAATGTAGCACGCCACTGGTTTTTCCAAATATTGGAATCATTTTCACATTCCCAATCAATTTGGAAAAGAAACGCTCTCTTGTTTTTTCTTCTCCGACGCGTCGTTTCCGCGAAAAAATAAAATCCATTTGGATGTCTTTCAAAGAGCTCATTATCGAAAAACTTCAGGTGACAATAAAACGTAGTGAACAATGAATATTGTCATGGCGACAACGAAAACAAAATTAATACCGCAACTGGCAAGAGGTTTGAGTATCGTTGTCTTCACCTGAACTTCAAAAAACACTTGACTACCATATTAATTTTTTGAATTTTTCAAGGCCCTGTATATCGGAAGCAACGCATTTCCGGACATAGATTTATTATCTCAAATCTCTAATCTGGAGTTTCTCTATGTACCCTTGAAATATTGCCACCCTTATCTGAGACACCCTGTATATCCTGATCTTTGAACATAAAATGCGTTTCCTTTTATGTTCAAAGGTCCTGATCCCTGAATCCGGCCCTGACTTATTATTTAAGTCTACAACTATGGGAAAAATGAACCCCATTTTCATGTTTGTAATAAGAAAATCAATATAATGAAAGGGATAACAGATAGGTAAACAATAGGAATGTCGACGTTGGAATTAACTTTGGCTATATTAAAGCCGCACATCATAAAAAATCCGAGTTCTTTATTAGAAATAAGAAATGTTATCCTAACCTCAAACTTTAAAATTGTACGTTCTAACAGATTCACGCTTACAAATAAAACCGCAGAATTATTTTATAAGGAACATAAAGACAAATTTTTCTTTAACCGGCTTATTACATTCATGACTAGGTAAGAAGCGGTTAATGTTCGTTCAAATTTTTCTATAATTTCATAGTGGTCCATCAGACTTTTATATTATGGCAAGAAATGATGCTGTGCATGAATGGAGAAAGTTAATGGGGCCTACGAAAGTATTTAAGGCACAATACGAGCAACCGGAATCTGTAAGAGGAAAGTATGGACTTTCAGATACACGAAATGCTGCTCATGGTTCAGGTTTTATAAACATCGATGTGTGATTAATAGCTAAATAATTCTTAAATTTATAGATTCTACAACCTCTGCTGCTGAAGAAATAACACTGTTGTTTCCAGAATTTGACATTTCAAAATGGTTTCAAAATGAAGAACCTTATTTTCGTTTAGGTTCAGTATTATTTTTTGATGCCGATTTCATACATAAACCAAAATATGATTAAGAGTATTTATTTAAAGTAATTTATTATTATACATTGAGTTACAAATTAGTTTAATTTTTTAATATAACAATAAATAAATTTTATGTATAGTGCAATATTTATAATACAGCCACTAAATTTATATATGTATAATTATATCACGTTATGTTTAGCATTGATATTGTTTTAATGTCACGCATTAATTTTTACAAAAACTTTGGGTCGTTGAAATACTTTTATGCTTTCGTCAATTTTTTTAAGCTCCTCTTCTAATGCCATCTTTCGTTTGCGCATCTTTAAAGTATCACTTCTCACAGGCATTGAATTAAGTTCTTGAATTCTGTCAGCATAGCCTGAAAAATAATATGATTGTCAAAACTTAGAAATTCGTAAAGTGTATACAACTCTGTCGAAGAACTCTCAAGGTTTCTTTTCTCTCTTCATCCGGAAGTAGGACATGACCCTCTGGACAATCTGGATCAAGATTACCTTCTTTAGCTTCTTCCTCCTTCCGATCTCTTAGGTATTTTGGTAAGGCACCTTTGGGATGATGGAGTTGTTTTGTTTCTGGAGGTTCGATATGTTTAGTTTTCTGATTTTTTAATGCCATAATGTTGTCCTTGATGTAATTGTGTTTGTCATTGATTTCTAATAAATTCAAGTTTTCATTTAATTTATCTGCATCGGTCGTTCCAGCATTATCTCCACGATCTTGATTTGTTTGTTTAATTTTGTTGAACTTCTTATTGACAATTCCATGTAGTATACCGGGACTAGGATAACGAATTATTCCATTTTTATAGAGTCGTTGCATTTCATCCGGGGTGTCTGTTTGTACACCTCTGTTTAGGTATTTGTCAACAGACTTTATTGGTTCTGCTAAATGAGGTTTAATCTGTGAGGTATCAATTTTGACTCTGTCTAAGTTCAGTTTAGGAACAGAAATATCTTGCTGCTTTTTTCTATCGATTTTTGAGGGTTTTGTTGATCCGGTTAGTTGTGTTTGGGAAGTTGACTGCATAAGGCGTAGCTGTGATTTGTTCATACTACTTTGTCGTGATATTACTTTCAATGGTTTATTTTTATATTTTTCTTGCAAAGATTTTGCCTCTGTACCCTCTGTATCTTGTACTACTCCTTGCATCTGTTTAATGTACTTCATATTTTCTTTAATAAAATTTCTTTTATGTACAGGTTCTGCAAGTTCAATTAATTAGTTTCAATCAATATAAGTTCGGTACATACTTGGTTCTGGAAAAACACCACGTAACGTTGTACTGTACATTTTGGATACTGTCTATAATTAACTAATTTTTTTGGAAATTTTATGAAATTATTTTGTTAAAGTTACTTTTTTGAATGTCAACAACAATTTCATATTTTAAAAAAAATGTAAATACTTTGTTACCAACAATCGAAACCGAAATTCACCAACCTTTCGTTTACCCACTTAACTTTATCGAATTTTATCGTCCCAGTTTTATTAATGCATACATATCATTGATAATCAAAAACTGAATAATTTCTATTTTCATTTATAAATGAATGATTTATTTTTTACCCCTCGTTCATTTAACAACGTCAGCGTGATGTAATACTACCCTGATCAATGAATATTGAATTTTTGGACACAGCTAGCTTGTTATTCTATATATTATTAGATTCCTAGACAAAGAATAGTACATTATGTTACTAGAAGTAGAAGGCAAATATTATCTGTTGAGCATACTGACAAAACAAAATCATTAATTTTATGAGATTGATTCTCCGCGTTGTCATCCTGAACGTTGCTAGTGTTATTGTCTCCATTTTCGTCTTCTGAGTCACTGTATACATCAGTATATATCGTAGACGCTCTGAATAAACTGTTAAGGAAAGTTTTAAACAAACGTAAAATAAAATTGAAATATGAAATTTAATTTTAAAAAAGGATACCAACTGTCTGATCTTGTATTTTCAAACTTGCCTAATAAGAAATGAGAACAGTCTTCATAACAGTGGGTGCATGTTAAACATCGAAGTTCTAAAAAATTATTTTCTAAGTCTTGGTTTCTTTGAATGGCAGTATGACCTTTTGGCAAACTGTTTTCAATTCTTTCTATGGCTTCATGGTTTATATCCACTAATTTTGTTTTGATTTTTGAACATTCTTTCTCTAGAATTTGTAACAAAGCGCTTGCAGTATAGTAACGTCCTTTCCTCTAGCCACAACCTGATCTGCTACACGTTTAACTCTTCTTCTTATCTCATCAACCGCTCCTTTCCCGTGCCACCTAATGGTCACAACACTATCTCCCAGTTCGTTAGTCAAATAATTCCCAATAATCTGAAACATTTTTTTATTCCGATATTGTGTTGATGGACCGTCACTTATGAAATGGTAGGTTGTAATGTTGCCGTAGTTCTGATTAATATAATCAAAAACCGATTTTAAGTGAATTATTATGGCAAGAGGATCATGCCTCAAGTTTTCAGATATCGTGATATCAGAGAAGTCCATGTGAATAATGATTTCATGGTTTTTTAAATTGTCTTTAAATTTCTTACGGCTGAAAAATGATGGTAAATATTCCTGGTATGCTCTACAAATTCCTTGGAATCCTTTCTTAATGCATTCAATAAATCTTGCTTATAGTCTGTATACTATTGGCGCGGAGTAATAAATCATAATTGCTTGAAATAATTCTTTATCTTCTTGTGAAAGCGGTACTTCTACGGTTAAGTAAAAACCAATAAATTCTAACCAAAATACGATCATTGTGCCGCTCTTGCAGCATATCGACCCATCTAGGGTTTGAGAACAATAGTTTAACCTGTATAAACACGTTGCCATCAGCCCAGGTACTGACGAAACGAGAATCATAGCCGTAGATGTGGGTATTATACCAAGATACAAAAATAATGGTATATAATACGTAAGAAGTAAAATTTGTAATGTGATCTACTATACAAATAAAATAAATAACATATAAAGGTAGATTTTACTATTATAATATATTTACCTACTAAAATATGATTTTCCAAACGTATCAGGTACCTACGCCACTGCAATACGGGAGATTCGATAATTCTGACAGGTTTATTACTCCGCGCCATTAGTATACTGAGTATAGTAGTTTGAATTTTTTCTTTTAGGTACGGTTTTTTCAATCAATTTCTCTACACCTTGAATTTTTACTTTTTCTTGCTTTGTGTTCCATTTCTGATATATCACAGAGTCTTCGCCAAAGAAATCTTCAACTATTTTCACAATTTTTTTCTTGCATTTATAGCATTTTTTTGATAAACACAATTTATTAGTTTTCTTTTCCCCCTCTTGGAGACAGCACATGCTTGTGATAAATTACTTTAGGTTGTTTTCTCTTATTATTTTATTAATTTTTAACTTCTGGATTATTAGGGTTATATTTGCACAAAGTTTGCACATGCATGTGTCTCTTTTATTTACATCCCTTTTATAACAAAAAAAGGTTTAAAATGAAAAAATGTTGAGTTAACTGATTTTGAAAAACCTGTCCACAAATTAAGAAGTGAGTCATTCAGATAACGCTTTTGTTTCTTTTGCTTTAGAAAAGTGATGGTATCTCTTTTCCAAGACAAAGTGTGCTACTGCTGTCTGACTGAAGAAAATTGGATACTTCTCTTTTCATGTCAGTCATTTTCTTAGTCCTACTATTGATTTTTAAAGACTTTTCTGTTGCCAGATTTGACAAGGTTACGTTTTGAAGCTCTCCTACTTTTTATATTTTTAATGATTAAACCTGAAACGTTCTTCCAAAATTCTCTTTTTTCTTTATTTTTATAATATTTTAAAGTTAATTGACAGCTGCTCTTTCATCACTTCACCAAAAACTAATTTTGTTCTTACTTCTTCCATATTTTCAGATTTAATTAATAAATCAGTCTGAGTATTTGATGATGTTCTTTCTTGTTCCATCATTAAAAATTTGATTTCTTCTAAATTGCTGCTTTCATTTCGTACTTATTTCTTTGAGCTTTAGTTTTGTGTAATTCTGACTTCATTTTCTCAATTATTTTATTTAATTCTTCTAAGTGCTTCCTTCTTCTTTTCTTTACACTACTTTTTAAATTTTTGTTGGACGGTCCGTCAAGAGAAACGGGAGGAGGAGAGTAATCTTCTAATTTTTTTAATTCTTTCATTTTATTTTTGTGTCTTGCCGCCCTCTCCTTCCAATTTTTTCTTAATGCCTTCTGGCTCCTTGTTGTCAGATCTTTCACACTTTCAATTTTTCCATCTGCCTTTCTTCTGGTATATCTCTCTCTTTCTTTTTGTTTAGCCTCCTCATATTTGATTGGGTCATTTCTAATCTCTTCCCGTTTGCGTCTTATTCGATCACGCGCCTTTTCTTTTGCTTCTTCAGCTTTTAACGGCATATTTTTTTAACTAAAAATATATGTCAATTTGATTATCATCCAATAAACTATTTTTTTTATAATGTGAGCAACTCATTAAAAGTGAAACACTGTAACATTTATAAAATATCTGGTCACCTTATTTAATACCACAAATAGCTTAAAAGTTCACCTCCGTTTTGGCTGGTCACCTCTGTTCCTAGCAACTATGAACGGAGATGAATATTTTATTGGAAATGCCCTAAAATTGACAAAAAATTCAATATTAATACTAAACAAGTATAAAAAGACAACTAGCATTTAATTATTATTAACTAATTTCCAAGTATATTTTTTAATTACCTTATCCAAAAAAAATTAAATGGAGGTGAAACAATAGTCTGGCCACTCAGGTTCTAACTTGATTTATTCACAAAAAAAATCGCAACCTTTACCCATTAAAGTCGAAACCAGACTGAACTAGCTGCATATTTTACTGGAGCATCTCATATATGGAACATAATCTAATACGTTAGTGCGATGACGCCATCTGACATGTTTTTTTTAACCATGCAACTTAGTACGGAGGTGAATGGTTGACTAGTAACAAACCATTTTATATTTTTAGTTGCCTTTCTCTTCAATATTCAATTTTATAACATTCGGAATTTAAAAATTTAGAGTTGGGCAATTTCGATTTATGATTTTTATCTAAGATGAACAATAAAATAGCAGTAATCTTAAACATACTGAAGAGTAACATCGAACGGAGGTGAATTTTCTTATAATGTCAGACAGGTTTTGAAAAATTCAATAATTTTTTTAATTTTTTTATATTCCTTTTACTTCTTCCAAAAACAGATTTTATTAATTTTTATATTTTACAATAATAATGAAGTAACCTGCTTTCAGTGAATTTGGTGAGAATGACCCGTATAGACATGACTTACAGTTTTATTTACTACGTGAACATTAGAGTAATCATCCTATCAGTGGCGGCTTGTCCATAGGTCATTTGGTCAATGACCTCCCAAAAATTTTGACAATATATAAAAAATATTAATTATTACGTATTTTATTAAAATAGGTAATTTACGCCCAAAAGTCGCAAGTATAATAACTTAAAATTTATCAGTCGTCATTCGTAATTCATCCTTCTCAACCTTGGGCTGGCGGTGCGAATTGACCTCATTGAATTAGATCTACCCAAAAAAACTAGAAAAACGTGCAGCGCCCGAATAAACGCGAACGTCCGAAGCAATAATCAGCGGTACAAGACGGCGGTTGGTCTTTTAAACTCTCCTGGAGCAATGAATACAAGTAAAATGTGTGTCTTGCGACAGTCTTGTACAGTTGTATACCGCACGTGAGTATACACCTCTGATGAGCTCATAACAAGAGCGAAATGCTGCATCAGGTGTTCTTTCGTGCGTGTATGCTTCTGTACAAGTTAACTTGGCTTTATCGACTCACGTGTTGTTTTAAGCATTAAAACCATCGCTTAGATGGCGCCGTGCACTTTAACGCACACTAGTCTTTACAGTTACTTAGTTTATATTATTTATTTTAATAACGTCACATAATGATATGATATAACTTTACCATTTCATAAAATGAACTTATAAGAAAAATTTAGACTACTATTACATTGTAGGTAAACGTTTGTAAGTGTTTACTGCAAACACAAGAAAGAATGAATGAATACTTACCTGCAAGTGCAGGCTAACAATAAAACGAAGGGTGGTACATCCACCCTAGACATAAAGAGGGGCTAAGGCTACCCAACAAGAATATAATCTCTTCCTAATTTTAGATTTAAAAATGTAAATGTAATTAAAGCTAAAGCTTGTTCGAAATTAACAACACATAGCAAGTAGCTCTTCTTTCAAGGCGGTCTTCTACTAAATAAGTTTCAACTATCCAATTCTCGTTCTTACCACACAATCTTACTAAATTTACCATTCTTCTTTTCCACCAGGGCATGAGTAAACTTTTTGCAAATATTTTTAAAAAGTCAGCTCTTTCCAATTTTGAAGTGTCTTTGTAACTTGAAAAAAGAACGAAGGCATTAATTGTACTTACATCTAGAAGCGCAAAAAAATTGCCATAGGCCACCTACGTGTTCTGCGACTAGAACTATAGTTAGCAACTTTCTTGTCCAAAGTGTCCACACCACCTTTAGTCGAATTATAAAATTCAATGATTTCTGGTTTTCCAGAAATCGGATTAGTTTCTTTATTATGGTGCATTGACGAAATTAAAATTACAGATTTTGACAGCTTTGGAACAAATGAAACTAAGGTCACGTTTTTGTTGAATCCGTACAAGCTACTTTTTTCTTCTCTATATCTATTAGCTTAAAACTGTGGTGGAATATCTGCTTGATTTTTTCTAACGGTTCGTTCTAACATAGGTCAAGCCTCTTTTTTGCAATTCTTGCACTAGTTGAACAGAGCTGAACCAGTTATCGGCAGTTATGTTGCGGTTTGACTTTTCAATTGGTTTGGACAACCATAGGACTGCTTGAGTAGGTATTTTCAATTTCTGTTCATTGGCGGACAGTGATATTGAATCTGAGTCTTTTCTAGAATAAATGTACGCGTTATAAAGATAGTTGTTACGCGCATCGGTAAAGCACATAATTTTTACGCCATATCGTGCAGGTTTCTTAAGCATATATACCTTAAACTTACACCGACTCCTGAAGGAAACAATCATCTTATCTACTGTTACACTTGTTCCAAGAGAGTTTTTAATAAATTTATCCAAAATTGTTAAAAAATGTGGTAACGAATCTCCTCGATCTTGTTTATCTTTTCGAATTGTAACATCATCAAAACGAAGTACAGTAGGAACAAATTCAAATAGTCTTTCCTGCATACTAAAGCAAAAAACATCTCGTCCTGTACCGTCTATGGCAAATAGAGAATCAACTCTTTCATTTCCCGATTTATTTTTACATTAGTCCATTGAAGAATTTCTGTAATAATGTCTTGTGAAAAAAGAAGTGACCAAACCTCTTCGGGTTTTGGATTTGTTCCTAATTGCTTTGCTTTTGCACGTAATCCCGGTAAAACAATAACAATGTTATGTTGTCTGGTCCTAACATTTACGGGAGGTTCATCTTACACCTACAAAAAAATGTCAATTTTACTAAAAACAATGATTTACCATTTAATCTTATTTTTTCCAAAGTAAAACTTGTCTTTTTCTTCAGTCAATTTTTCTGGTTCATTATCTGAACTATCAGAAATAGATTTTTCGTTTTCGGAATAATCTGCATCAGAACCTTCTTCACAAACTTTTTCTACATCTTCCTCAGCACCAAAATCGTCCTCGCTTTCTTCAAATTGCACATTTTTGGCATCTTGATCCAACAAATCTTGGGCCCAATCAGGTCGTCAGGATGCATTATATCAGGAAACTTTTTATTTTCTGTCATTTTCAAACTAAAACTATGAAATTGCAAAAACCGATTTCTTCAGTTAACCACTAACGTGAAATCTCAGAGACCGCTGAAAACTACTAAAACAAAGCACCAGTTTACTAAACTGGCTTGCACACAACTAAATTATGCACTCGTAGAAAGGTACACAAACCCCCACTATGCAGAAAAATTTCTGCCAAAAGTTAAATCTAAAACAACTTCTTAAACTTTGTCTTACTGACACTTCGTCAGTCTTAAACTTCGACTTACTGACACTTTATCAATCTTAAACTTTGTTTTACTGACACTTTTTAGTCTTAAACTTTGATTTACTGACACTTTGTCAGTCTTAAACTTTGTCTTACTGACACTTCGTCAGTCTTAAACTTTGACTTATTGACACATTGTCAGTTTTTGCCACTTTGAATGGACCTTTAAACTTTGGAAGAAGTTTTCGACTGGTACCTGTGCATGTAGCATCAGTTTTGAGAACCATAACTACGTCGTTTTCTTTGTAGTAAATAGTCTTTGCTCGCGTTTTATCATACCCCATTAGCACGTGGCGTGGCCACTGCATTTAAGATATATATACCTGATGCCATAACTAGTGCAAAAACTTTCAAATGTGTTTGAAGTAAAAGCCGTTCCTCTATCGGTTATTAAGCGGCTCGGTGCTCCACATTGGTACATCGCCTCCATCACGACGGTTTCAAGTATGATCAATTTTGTGTAAGCATCAACAATGACATGTCATCGTGGTTTAGTTTACAAATTTGCCACCTGATTTCCGTAGGAACTAGCCATGCTTTTTTACCTTTTTCCAACTTACGCTAGACTTTGCCCATTTTTATGACGTAATCTCGAAAATACTTATTTTATAGTTTCACGATTGTTTATACCTTCTTCTAAAATTTTACGTATGTTATCATCTTGTAATTGTGCGGCCTTCAGTCAATCGGCTTCCGTTAAATGTATTTTGTTTACATCGAATTCCTGAACAGGGTTGCAACTCAAAGCGTTAACGTGCATCATTCTGGTTCCAGGTTTATATTCTATTTCAAAAATAAAAACAATATTTCAAGCTACCAACGGGCTACTCTTGGGATAAGACTCTTTTTTAAGAATGAAGCCCTTAACGCATTGCAGTCTGTAAATATCTTAAATTTTAGTCCCAGTAAGTACGTCTTGAAGTCTCGCCACGCAAGCACTATTGCCGTAGTCTCCAACTTATAAGCGTGATTAAACATTTGATCTTAGGTTGTTTGCTTGCTGTAGTAAGCTACAACTCTGGAACAATCCTTTAGCAGCTTAGTAGCCAACTCAGGATCAAATATGGTTAGTATAGGTCGGTTAGTTAATATTGACTTCAGTTATTGCACCGCTGCATCTTGTTCTTATCCCCAATGCCACTTAATACATTTTCTTGTCAGTCGAGTCAGAGGTTCAACAGTCGTAGGATATTCTTTAATAAATTTACGAAATAGCCAGTTATTTCCTTGCACTTTCGGAGGTTTTCAACTGAATGACTGCCATTATTTTTCTGCTCCCTGATGGTCTGACATCTTCGACACTAACATGTTTTCCCACATAGTCTATTTGAATTTTAAAAAACGAACACTTACTTAATTTTAACATTAAGTTGTTAGATCTAAATGCTTGTAGAACACTCTCCAATCTTTCCAACCTGACCACCATAATCGCTACATACTCGAAAAGCAGTGGTTAGAAGTTGCGGAAATATTAGGAACAACGGGTAAATGCAAATAGATATTTTATTAGGACATAGGTCCATACATCAACATATTATTGATTATTGTCAAACAGTAAGAGGTTGTTACAAAAATACAACCTAAGACAGTCGCGAATTTTTCGCAGAGTTTGCAGGACATCCAGTTGGACGGTACTGAACTGGATTTTGTAATATTTCTGTTACCTCTGTTAAGTGCCTTCGTCGTTTGTATAGTTTGATGTAGGTATATGACAATTTGCTGGAATATTTAGTGAATTAGTTTGCATTAAGTCGTACAAGCTGTGACCCTTGATGTCCTTCGATTGCTTTGTTTCCCAAAGCCTCCAACATCGATAATTACAAACTTGTAATCCGCATCAACTACTCCTAGCAAAAAAATTGAAAAGAAGTGTTTATAGTTGTAAAACATTGTGTCATAATTATTGAGGCAACTGATAAGGACGTGTTAGCCGTCAATTGCCCCAATACAATTTGGGAAATTCCATACATCAAAAAAGTTTGTTACTGTTTGCAAGAACTTGTTTTCTGTTGGTACTGGCATATGAATTGATTCCAGTTTAGACCAGAGAACATCAATGACCTTTTTACTGTTGCTGCGACAGTTGAAAATTCTATTCTAAGCGAGAATCCTAATGCTCAAAATGATGATCCAGTAGCCAAATACCTGCAAAACAACAAATTTTTCCAGCCGATGCAGCCAAAAACAAATGGAAATATACGTTTGGCAAGGAACTGGTGAAAATTCCGAAACCGAAATCGGAAGACGCCGGGACGTTCACTTTAGAATCGCGATTGAAATGCTTCCAAATGTTGTTGTATTTAAGAGATCAGTTTACGTCTCAAAAATCCGCAACAAGAACAAAGTATCAGGCAGTGCTACGGTCAGTACAAACGATGATGAAATGGACGACGATTCTAAAGACACTGAGAAGGAAGGACAAGGCGAGACGATGAAACTCCAGCGCGAACCACTGACACCTCAAGTGAGTATGACACTCAAACTGACGACTATTATTTATCACCCGGTGGTTCTACTTCTGGCATTGAAACTTCCAAAGAACCAAGAGTGTTTATGGGAAAAAGAAAGCGAAAGTCGTCGAGTGATTTAATTGGGAAGGCTTTGTTGAATGTAGAGAAAGAAAAATTGAAAATTTTGGAGGTGAAACAAACAAAATCATCAACAATGCCAACATGAATGAAGATATGCATTTTTTCGAAAGTTTATTGTCGCATGTCGTTCGGCGAAAAGTGCAGGAACTAGTGATGCTCTTCGCTTACCACTACTCATTATTTCATTACAATAAATTATCATCAACATTCTGCTGGCAGGAAGATTTTGACAGAACATGCTGCAGGGACAAGTTTTTATCAACATTCCCCGAAAGCTCACATTGTAACACAACCAAATGAACCCCACTACCCTGCACAGTGGTAACTGAAGGTACCATTAAAATGTTTTATTTTATTGTTTCTGTTCTAGTTAGGAATGTGAATATTATTTTTATACTTACAAAGTTAGAATAAAACTTATTTTTGTTACCTGAGTCACGACTATTAGTTGTTCCTTGGTAGATACTAGTGTTCTATGACAGTTCTTCCAGTTCTTTTCAGGTTTCCTTTCCACTTTTGTCAGTAAGTAGTTAAATGTTGATATGTTCAACCTCAAGTACTGATAAAAGCGATCGGGATACTGGCAGACATATTTGAACAAGCGATGATATTCACCCAACATCTTTCTTTTTTATTCATTGTCTGCACTTGATACCGTTTTCTACCACGAACTGAATGCTTCAAAATAAACCATGTCGTTGCAGCGTAAGCAAAGTATTCGTCTTCACTGTCTGTACAGCTCCGTTGTGCAAACTACTAGCGCTTATATTCTTTACTCTACTCTATCATCTCAGTTACCCTTAATTATTAGTTTTCATTTTCCGTGCCACGGATGACCACAGCAACGTTCGTCTGCTCCCAGTATCAATAAGAGCTTTCAGTTTTGTATTTTTACGATCCCCGTTTTATAGACATATTATTTTCTTTTAGATTGGACCAGACGTCAATTTCATTAGTAGTGGTATTGTGCAATCTGCAGTTATTTTCATTGTGTCCCACCGTGAAAAAAGTTTTCGCATAAAAAATTTAGGAGGATGGACAAACAAAAATTTTTTCCTGGGCAAAAATTGGTAAACGATGGGCAAATGATTTAGCGTGAAAAAAGTAGAATTTTTCATCAAAAACAAATTTTTTTTACATGACAAATTTTTGGAGGGTGGACAAACGAAAATTTTTCTTAGCGTGAAAAAAGTTGATTTTTTTAATTTTGGTTTTTTTATCAAAAAATGTTTTTTTTTCGCATAAGAAATTTGTGATGGGTAGACAAACAAAAAAGTTTTCCTTTAGGCAAACAATGGGTAAATAAATGCCGTACTTTTTTCTAAAAAATTCACATGTGAGGATGAGGTGCCAACTTCAGAAATCTGAACAATTATAATGACCACTTTTCGTATGAAAGTTGGAAAACACATATACAACAATAATTGGGAATATGAAGATGATTAGAGAAATGCATGATGGAATTAGGGAGGAATCTGGGGATAATAGTGATTTTTTTTGCTGTTGACAGTAGTAAAAACACACAAACAATATTCTACATTACGAAGAGTCACCAACTCATGTGAACGTAATAATATACAGGGTGTTTTCAAACTTATAACTCGGATCCAAAGAAAAGTTTGGTACCATTAACCGTTTTCGAGTAATGAGGCAAAAACAAAAAATGAATCTTCGAAAATTTTGAATAACAATCTTATTTATAAAGATTTTAAAATCGGTAAAACCACTTTTTTGATTAGAATCCGTTGCTCACATGAGATAATTTTTAATGTCTATAATTTAAAAGTTATGACATAAAATTGTATTTTTTTAAATACGAATCCTAGTTGGCAATGACCAAAATATATGGTTTAATGCAATTTAACTCATCTGGAGGAATTTTTAGATAATATTCCATTACATTAGCATTAAAATAATAATATAATATTTTAGCAATATGGCGCCTATAACCCGAGGGACAACAGACTATTCATTTTTAAAGTTTCCTAAGCGTGGATAGGAACTTTAGGATCAGGACCTATTGGATGGCCGACCCCATCCTCAAACCTTACTTTTTTAGATTATAGAACACCGACAACAGATTTTCTCTGACTTGCATATTAAGTGTTCTTTCCATTTACAGCCATCGACAAAAACTCTCCCTGTACATACATAACATTTCAATGCATTTTTTGTTTTACTATCAACTTTAGAGAAGAAACTAAAGATATAAAAAAGTTTCTAAATAATGCAGTAATACATGTTTTCGAATTTTCTAACGTACAAAAAAGTTTCAATAAAAATATTAAGGGAAGTTTTTACCCTTTTACAACCTTATGGGGAAATGTAAAAAAATATATGAACAAGCGTTTCGCGCAGAACTCTGTGACAGAATTATTTCATAAATAATTGATTTATTGAGCAATTTTCTCCCTACAGTATAGGCCGCCGTGTTTATACCAGTGCACCGGAATGTGCATTCTTGTATTGAGAATTCTTCTGGGGATTTTACCTGTTTGGAGTTGTCGGTTCCGAGATTTGTACTGGTGTATTTGCAAAAGTTACAACTCGTTTCCTCGCAAAAATTATACGTTCTTTTCCGTTTGAATCTCCGTTCTGAAAAGGTGTACATGGAAAGTGCTGTCTAAGGGTTGAACAATTGAACATGTCCTTTGTAATAGCGATTAAAGTAAAATCGTTCCATTTTAATTAGGAAATAAATCTTCGATTCCGGTTCCGGTGTAAGTATCTTTCTTTTTTTACTTTCCATTGTTTTAATAAAATATTTGTTCTTACGGGTTATATTAATTGTAGGCACCCTTCGTTTGACGTACTCCGTTTTAATTGGTCAATGGATGTTTAAGGATGGTTATACTTATTATATATAGATGCTTATTAGTCGATTGATATTTAATGATGGTTATACTCCAAAAATTATAACCGATCAAAGGGGATACTGGGAAATTCAGAACTTAATAACCTGTAATTAAATGGTTAATCAACTTCCCTTGAAGCCATCGTCGGTTTAAGACCACCACTCAAGATAAGCCGTTTATCTAATCCTTTGTGAGCAGCCATCAACCGTTATCATTGGAGTCCATTTTGGCTTTTCCTTTTTCTTTGTTGGATACTCAAATACTATATTTGGATACGAGAGCTGTTATCTCTACCGTTTAACTGTCGAACACTGAAGACTTCCTAATTACACGAGCTAAGTTATTTTTTTATGCATGTCAATTATAAATTTTGTTGCGTTCTATGCATATGTATCGTGGTTGAGCGTTTAACAACGTACCTTTTTGGGCGCTTATTAAATAACTATGTAAACTCGAAAGATCCTTTAAGTACAATTAATTCTGTGCGTTTTGAACTTATTTAAATAATCGGCCACGGTTTGGTACCCGTCGTAACTGTTAATAAGTACGTTTTGAAGAATATTCTGTCGCGTGACTCACTTGTAGGGATTCATCGGTGTCCTCGACTGTCAAATACGCTAACCTATTTAGGAGCGTTTGTGTTTATATATTTATATTTGTGTTTTTAACTCGCTCTCGTGAATTATTAGTATTTGATAACTATATATGCTATTGATTCTAGTTGATATTATCTATTGTTGTGTTTGTGTATTCTCTGTGTGTTAATTGAATTCTAGTCGCTAAAACAATATAAATATTTCTATGCACGTACGGTTTATTTCTGTATCTATGAGTTCCTAGTGGCTCTAGATATTTCTTTTACATAATCCTAGGTGGCGCCTTATACATTTTTTAAGCAGTGTAGAGGCTTTTTTTGTAAACGATATTCTATCCACCCACGACCACTTCCGACTAAGAAGAGCTGCCGTGGGGTCATCTAGCACTGCTATATATTTATTTTAGATTGTTTACAAATAAACCGTAACAACACCACATCGTTCTGATACTAACAAACGTGTAAGACAAGTTGAAAATGAAAGAGAAAATGAAAATTGAGTTTTAGAAAATAGTTCAAAAAAAAGTTATAGACAATAAAATTTACAACATAAAAATCGGATGGGTGTTTTTCTTGATATCTTGTTTAATACTGTCGTCGGATAAAAGTTTTTTTTTGCTTCATAATAACTAACCGTCGCATAACATCTTATTTGTAAGATGTTGAGTAAAAATAGACTTTTGTGAGTGTATGTCACATACAAAATTTAACGTTTCTATCTTAACTCATGTTTGTAGACCAAATTTAATTGAGGTGGGAAAATTAGCAAAAATTAATCGTTTCATTAAACATAGATTTGATAAAGAATCATACCACTTTCGTGCGTTGCCTCTTTGTCGATTGATGGCGAGCTTTGTAATAATAACTTGATCTCAACCGTAAAAAAAAACAATTCATCAGTTTTTGTCATCCATCCCGTTGCGTCCTTATCGTCATTGCCCGGATTTAATACAGGAATTAATGCTTCGCCGATTGTTACTTTCAACCCCGAAGAAGATCTGTCAAGCTTTCCCTCTTGTACCGAAAGTTTTCTTTGAGTTCAATAGCCGCAAGGATGTACCACTAAAAGTTTTTAGAATGGAAGGAACTCGTTACGAAAATAATCACATATGTCCTAAAAAACGAAGTGGTTATTTTTCTGTGAATGTGTAGGGTTGGGTTAGCGCGCGGGGTCCAGGAGTTTGTTGGGCTATCGATGGAAGTCTTGATTCTGCTGCGTATTTAGATATTTTGGAAACTATTATGAAACCTTCAGTCGAAGTGTTTTATCCAGACGAAGATTATATTTTCCAACAAGTAAGTATTCTTATTTCACTATACTTTCTCCAAAAATAGTTCGGGATCTGTTGAATTAACATTTTCATAATGTATTTTTGTTGTTAAAGGACAACGCCCCTATTCATACTTCGCGGGTTGTGCGCAATTGGATACGAGAAATAACTTGGAGCTGTTACCCTGGCCAGCAAAAACCCAGATTTTAACATTATCGAAAATGTTTGGGCTCGAATACTTGCTGTTATCCGAAGACAACAAGGGCCAAATTTTATACCAGTAAACCGTAATGCACTAATTGCAGCCATTGATACCGCATGGGAAACGATTAATATTAATTATATTGATACCTTGATAGCGTCAATGAGCAGACGCCTCCAAGAATGTATCAATAATAATGGAGGTCACACCCATTATTGATTTCTTATATTTATTTATATAGTAATACCTTTATTTAAAAAAAACGTTTTCATTTAATTTTAAACTATAACTTGGTATCTTAATTATAATTATGTAATAAATTCTTGTCAAAAACTAAATATATACGTTGACAATAAGAATTGCCTTAGTTTTTATTTTCACTTTTATATTAACTACAGAAAAAAATGAAACGTCATAAAATATACATTTTGTAAGGACTAAATATTATGAATAGAGAGTTTAATGATTTTTTTTAATAACTTACAATAATTAGTAGGTTAGATTTATTTAAAAATAAGTAATAATCAGTCAACCCAAATAACCATGTTTAGTTTTTTGATTTAATTTAAAAGTTATTGCTTGTAGACGTTTTTAAATCAAAATTATTTCTAATTTTATTTTGTAAACATTTCCTAAACAAAATTTTGATTCGATAATTAATCGAGCTATGGTGTTTAATTAGCGATACCTTCAAATATATTCTTTAAAGAAAAAATTAAGTAAGCAACGTAAATTACCTATTTTCTAAAACGTGCTTAGTGTAATGATTCATTCTACAGTCCTTCTATAAGATAACCCCTGCTGAGACTACCTGCTGTTAGAATTGTAAATGATACCCTTAAGGCCGCTTCACAATGTGCAAACTTTTGTTTACAGAAATTGTGGTGTCCAAGTTTTAAATTTCATTAGTGTACAAGTAGTAGCATTTTAAACATTTCGTTAATAGACGCATAAAAAAACAAACAATAAATTCTTTTTTTTAGAAGCACTTTAATAATACCAAAGACCATTGGTCTTTGATAATACTATTACTAATTTATTTAAAGATGTATAAAAATGTAATCGAAATAAATAAACAAATGATAAAATGACCAAGTTTTCTAAGACACTTTCGATTTGAGCGAAAGTAATCATAACTTAGATTTGTAAACGTCACATTATGTTTTTTCCATATTTAGATACAAGCCCTTTATTGTTTAAAGTAAGTTTTTTTTTTTTTGAATAACCAAATATATAATTAAAAAACGTATTTATTGTAATACATATTTAGAAATGTAATTTCGAAGAAAGTAAAAGTTTAGAATTGATAGTAAAACTACTGACGTTGATAACGCTACTAGAAAATTAAAATAGGAAATTAAAAAATTTTGAGAAACAGTAAAAACCATTTAAAAGGGAGAAGTTTTAATCATCAGAAGGAGAAAAGATACAGTTTGACCATGATTCAAAATAATTAATCTTGAACCGATTCAGTTAAAATGTTTTTTTGAGATCCTGCTGATTCTAACAATTAAAATAGTCAAAATTTTCGTAACAAATAAGTAAAGAATCGAAATGAAAAAAATATATAATTTGTAAACAAGCGTAGAAAAGAAATCTGTAATGTAACAGTATACTGTCAACAGATGGCATTTGCGTTTAGTTAATTTAAGATTGTATGTATTCCATGTATATTTTTTACGTAATTTTAACTACATATGTATATAGAAATTTATTAGTTTTTTATATTTTAAAAGTGAAAGTATGATATGTAAGTTATTATTTTACAATGTATTTCATATGCTAATATTGCATTTAATAAAGTCTATTCTATTCTATCATTTATTATTACAAAATAAAACAATAATTTACTAATAATACGTTGAAAGTAATTTCAAAATAAATTTGAATCGTTCCAATACTAAATGTAAACAATATTTTTAAAAAACCAGAATACGGAGTACGAGTACTTAGTCGCAGTTTAAACATTTTGTTAATATATAGATGGGTAAAAAAATAAATTCTTTTTTAGAACCATTTTAATAATCCGATTACTATAATTTATTTAATTAATTTTATTTATCCTCTAAAATTAAAGTTGAAGACTATTATCTTACTAGGGATTCCTTGAAGTGGCGGGACGGAATTCAATCACTACCCTGGATTCAATATGCCGACGTTTCGCCCGACCTATGTTGGCTTTTTTCAAGGCTTTTGACTGTCACGCCTAGAAAAAACCCGCATAAGTCGGGCAAAACGTCGGCATATTAAATCCAGGGTAGTGATTTAATTTCGTCCCTCCACTTCAAGGAATCCCTAGTAAGATAATAGTCTTTAAATTAATTTGATTATTGTATTTTTGAAGATATGGCCATTATTAATTTCAATTATTAACACCAATCAGTTAATGTACTTACAATTCAATTTAAATTGTAACAGTTCCTCAACAGAAAGCAATAAACAAATTCGATGTAGATTCATTATACTAAAAACAATGATTATACGTAACAATAAATTTGTCTATTCTATATGATTCCTCTATTTTTTCTAGACATCGTTTAATTTTTGGTAACACCTATTTTTCTTACCGTTTAAAAGTTATAGCCATTTAAGTTTCTGTAATTTGACATTTCGTATTTTATTTTACAGTTCTTGCTTGTCGCAATTTAATCTTTCAATTAACTTAAAATGTAAAAATTACAAGCCGAATATATTGTTTAAGCGCTTCATAATATTATTTCAAAATTTCTAAAAAGTCGTTCTACGACGCCGAAAAATGCGAATAAATAATTTTTTTTTTGACATTTTTCGAACGCCTTTTTGACCTATAATTTTACGTTTTACGGGAAAAACTTTTTAACAAAAATTAAAGATCTGTTTTTTCCGAACGTAAATATATTTAATATATATATGATATATTTTTTTAAATTATATATTTGGTTATTCCAAAAAAACTTACTTTAAACAATAAAGGGCTTGTATCTAAATATGGAAAAAACATAATGTAACGTTTACAAATTAATGTTATGATTACTTTCTCTCAAATCGAAAGTGTCCTAGAAAACTTGGTCATTTTATCATTTGTTTATTTATTTCGATTACATTTTTATACATCTTTAAATAAATTAGTAATAGTATTATCAAAGACCAATGGTCTTTGGTATTATTAAAGTGCTTCTAAAAAAAAGAATTTATTGTTTGTTTTTTTATGCGTCTATTAACGAAATGTTTAAAATGCTACTACCTGTACACTGCACTTTTTTTAAACACATTGTTTACATATACTCGCATTGAATGATTCAGATTTATTTTGAAATTACCTTCAACAAAGGGAAAACATCAAAAAACTATACTCGCTATAGCCGCTGAAAAAGTATCATCCTGTATCATTCTCACGGTCCTCTGACTTGTCAGAAGATGTAACCCCTAGATCCTAACTTACATAGCAAATTTAAACTCCATATCTCAAGAACTGCAGGAGCCCTAAACAAAAAACTTTAAAAAAATTGAAATTTTAACACCTTGTAGTCCGCTAAGGAAGAGTTTGCGGACCTACGTTTATATGATATTTTAGTCATAAAATAAGCCTTTCGTTTGTACATGATATTTAGGAACACCCAGTATAGAGAGAGAGACTATACTTTAAAATTGTATTACTTCGTTACTATTTGCTTTATAATAAATATTTCTTTGTGACTTTATTTTATAACATATTCAGAAGTGAGATATTACCCTAAGTACGTGCTAAAAGACAAAACATTTTCTAGTGAGTTGTGCAAATAAAAACATCAGTAAATTAGTGATGAGAAAAATCAAAACGCAGGCGAATAGCCGACTCTACTTGGTTATTTTTAGCTAGATCATCTGATTCAGTATCTTCAACAGATAGCAATAAAACTCAAATTGAGATTCTGAAAAGAAAACTTTCGGTACAAGAGGAAAAGCTTGACAGATCTTCTTCGGGGTTGAAAGTAACAATCGGCGAAGCATTAATTCCTGTATTAAATCCGGGCAAAGACGATCAGGACGCAACGGGATGGATCTCAAAAACTGATGAATTGCTTTTTTTTACGGTTGAGATGAAATTATTATTACAAAGCTCGCCATCAATCGACAAAGAGGCAACGCACAAAAGTGGTATAATTCTTTATCAAATCCATGTTTAATGAAACAATTAATTTTTGCTAATTTTCCCACCTCAATTCAATTTGGTCTACAAACATGAATTAAGATAGAAACGTGAAATTTTGTATGTGACATACACTCACAAAAGTCTATTTTTACTCAACATCTTACAAATAAGATGGGGAGTTATGCCACGGTTAGTTATTATGAAGCAAAAAAAAACTTCTATCCGACGACAGTATTAAACAAGATATCAAGAAAACCACCCATCCGATTTTTATGTTGTAAATTTTATTGTCTATAACTTTTTTTTGAACTATTTTCTAAAACTCAATTTTCATTTTCTCTTTCATTTTCAACTTGTCTTACACGTTTGTTAGTATCAGAACGATGTGGTGTTGTTACGGTTTATTTGTAAACAATCTAAAATAAATATATAGCAGTGCTAGATGACCCCACGGCAGCTCTTCTTAGTCGGAAGTGGTCGTGGGTGGATAGAATATCGTTTACAAAAAAGCCTCTACACTGCTTAAAAAATGTATAAGGCGCCACCTAGGATTATGTAAAAGAAATATCTAGAGCCACTAGGAACTCATAGATACAGAAATAAACCGTACGTGCATAGAAATATTTATATTGTTTTAGCGACTAGAATTCAATTAACACACAGAGAATACACAAACACAACAATAGATAATATCAACTAGAATCAATAGCATATATAGTTATCAAATACTAATAATTCACGAGAGCGAGTTAAAAACACAAATATAAATATATAAACACAAACGCTCCTAAATAGGTTAGCGTATTTGACAGTCGAGGACACCGATGAATCCCTACAAGTGAGTCACGCGACAGAATATTCTTCAAAACGTACTTATTAACAGTTACGACGGGTACCAAACCGTGGCCGATTATTTAAATAATCGGTTAATGTACTTACAATTCAATTTAAATTGTAACATTTCCTCAACAGAAAGCAATAAACAAATTCGATGTAGATTCATTATACTAAAAACAATGATTATACGTAACAATAAATTTGTCTATTCTATATGATTCCTCTATTTTTTCTAGACGTCCTTTAATTCTTGGTAACACTTATTTTTCTTATCGTTTAAAAGTTATAGTCATTTAAGTTTCCGTAATTTGACATTTCGTATTTTATTTTACAGTTTTTTGCTTATCGCAATTTAATCTTTCAATTAACTTAAAATATAATAATTACAAGCCGAATATATTGTTTAAGCGCTTCATAATGTTATTTCAAAATTTCTAAAAAGTCGTTCTACGACGCCGAAAAATGCGAATAAATAATTTTTTTTTTGACATTTTTCGAACGCCTTTTGACCTATAATTTTACGTTTTACGGAAAAACTTTTAACAAAAAATTAAAGATCTGTCTTTTCGAACGTAAATATATATATATATATAAAATATAAATTTAAATACGTCTTACGGTTCTAATGCAAAACGAATTTGAAAATGTATCGTTTTTCAAAATGTTTTTTGCCCTTCTTGAGGGTGTTCCTCATATTCAGTGACATTTTGGCCATCACAAACCTCCTTTATTTTTTTGTGTTTTACATGATTCTGTAAAAAAAAGTTAGTAATTCCAAATGCCGTTTTTGGTCAAACTTTTCTATATTACTTATGTTTTTGGAAAACTTATGTTTTTGGGAAAGTTATGTTTTTGGGAAAGTTATGTTTTTGGGAAAGTTATGTTTTTGGGAACAAGCCCCGTCCTTACAGAACTAATACAAATGCAAACTGCAAAGTAGAAGTCATCAGTCTAATCCAACATCAAAAATGGATGGACCTCTGAGGAAGCTGAGCACTCGCATTAGCGAAAATTCCAATCAGCGACGGATTTTAGACCTAAACCTAGACCGCACTAGTTCAGCAACAGTCCATAAAAATGTAAACCACTTGTTTCTTCTTTCTCTTATTTTGCTTGACTTAGGCATCCATTCTAGTATGCCATCTTCTTTATCGTTTTTCCAAAATCAATTTCTTCAAATGTGTGCAATTATTTAAAAAGTAATAATAATTAAATTAAACTAAATAGACAAATAGTAAAATGACGTTATTTAGGACACTTTTAATTTGACCGGAAGTAACCATAACTTTGATTTGTAAACGTAACATCATATTTTTGCTATATTTAGATACAAGCGCTTTATTCTTTTAGGTTTCTTTCAGAATTATAATTTTTTAAATTTTTATATTATAATATTTACAAAGGTAATAAAGATAGTAAAAAGTTTAAAATTGGTAATAAAACTAATACAAAAATCATTGTAAGAAATTTCAAAACAATTATAATTAGTAAACAGCGTAGAAAAGAAATCTGTAATGGAACAGTATACTGTCGATAGATGGCACATGTGTTTCTGTTTAGTAAATTTAAGATCGAATGTATTCCAGTAATTTCACCGTTTAGAAAGAAATAAACCAATAATTTATCAAATCGATGTAAGTGGTTTCAAAATAAATTTGAATAGTTTAACGCAACCAAATGTAAACAATATTTAAACAAAAAAGTTCAAGAGGTAGTTCATTGAAAGTAGTTGCAGGTTACATGTTTGGTTCATAAACATAGAAATAGAAAAAACAAATAATTTTTTTCTTTACGTTTTAGCCATCATATTTTTTAATAATCACTTGAATATTATCAAGACTTTACTATTATTATTAACTTATTCAATGAATAATTAAAATTTAAACAAATTTGAGCGCCCTGAAAATCTGAAACTGCTATTGACACTATATACAGGGTGGCAACGAGAAATTCTATTACTTCAGGTACACTCATGAAATTTAAAACTTGGACACCACAATTTCTGTAAACAAAAGTTTGCACATTGTGAAGCGGGCTTAAGGGTATCATTTACAATTCTAACAGCAGGTAGTCTCAGCAGGGGTTATCTTATAGAAGGACTGTAGAATGAATCATTACACTAAGCACGTTTTAGAAAATAGGTAATTTACGTTGCTTACTTAATTTTTTTCTTTAAAGAATATATTTGAAGGTATCGCTAATTAAACACCATAGCTCGATTAATTATCGAATCAAAATTTTGTTTAGGAAATGTTTACAAAATAAAATTAGAAATAATTTTGATTTAAAAAACGTCTACAAGCAATAACTTTTAAATTAAATCAAAAACTAAACATGGTTATTTGGGTTGACTGATTATTACTTATTTTTAAATAAATCTAACCTACTAATTATTGTAAGTTATTAAAAAAAATCATTAAACTCTCTATTCATAATATTTAGTCCTTACAAAATGTATATTTTATGACGTTTCATTTTTTTCTGTAGTTAATATAAAAAGTGAAAATAAAAACTAAGGCAATTCTTATTGTCAACGTATATATTTAGTTTTTTGACAAGAATTTATTACATAATTATAATTAAGATACCAAGTTATAGTTTAAAATTAAATGAAAACGTTTTTTTTTTAAATAAAGGTATTACTATATAAATAAATATAAGAAATCAATAATGGGTGTGACCTCCATTATTATTGGTACATTCTTGGAGGCGTCTGCTCTATCTAGAAAGAAAATCACCTTGATACTAACAAACGTGTAATAGTGTATTGAAAGTGTACAACGATACAAAAGATTTTTCTCGAAAAATAAAATAAACTTCTAAGAGCGTATAGAAAGTGAGCCTATAGAAAACGTTTTTTCACTGGAATTCACAAAAAATACTGTAGTCGATCAGTTAAAAAAACTCGCTAACTTGTTTTCCAAAATTGCCATTAAAAAATTAGAAACCGCAAATGTTCAGCAATTAAACTTGTAATAGTCATTTTGCTATTAATAGGAATTCACATTTTTTTAACAACGTAAAATTGACTTTCGGGAGGACATTCGCCTGTAGTTTAGGCAATTGATATTGCGTCCGTGCATTCTTATAACAAGCACTTCATGTACGAACGTTTATGGGGTGTGTAACTCTACTAGTTTTCGACCATGGAAAATTGGTACCGTTTCCCTGACAAAAATTAAAAAGCACGTTCTTTCTTTTACCTGTATGTTGACGGACGGAGGAGTCGTATTTTCCGAAAAGTTAAGACTTAGGAAATCCTGATAATAATTACCTATTGTTGGATATAAAACCCACTAAACTGAGGAATAAGCACACGACATTTTTTTCCGTCAACACCTACCTTGATATGGAAATAAGTAATTAAATATTCATTTAAACAGCGAGGCCTTGAAGCATGGTGGTTTACAAACCGATCTGATTCTTCTCTGGAACCTGGTCGCTATAAAATTGGTCTATGATCCCGTTGCTGTCAAGGATTTTATCAAATATAATCATTTTGGAAGGGTTTTGCCATCTTTGACTAAACATCTGATTCCGTTTTCTCTTCCTACTTCTCTACGATACTACCCTTTGTCTGTTCTGGGAAATTGCAGCTGCCGAGCCTACTTACATCTAATCGCAGTCTACAATCAAGCTAAATGAAAGTTATTGCATGCTTTTCCATTATTTTCATGTTTTCCGCGTAAACGTGAATTTAACAACCTAACTGTTGCGCATTGTTAACTGATTACTGTAATTTAAAAGATTTATCGAAAATCCTCTTAACGTGATTGCGCCTTTGTATTATTTTAGATTTGCTGTCGGATACCGGTACCCTACGTAATTTTCTTGCTTCAACTTAACGTCATTAATTGCCACACAAATTGGTGTGTAGCATTTGGTGTAGAATTCAGTTAGCGATTTGTCAAAGCAATTGCAATCTTATACTGAGTCCACGCCTTTTTTCAGTGGCGTAGTTATCGGTGCAGCTAATATTCCGGGTTTTGATTTTTAAGAAACAAATGTTTATGGACTACTATCATAATAATTTTATGTTTTTACCTACAACATATTATTGCCTATTTTTATATATGTTTTTGTTGTTTTGAGGTCTAGTCGTTCTACAAAAAATATATTTCTACAATCTTACGGTTTGTTTTTATACTTTGAAGATCTTAGTTGCTTTAGAAGATTTACTACACGTTCTACTAGGCGGCGCCCTATTAATTATCTCTTATTCAGTGCTAAAGCCTATGTTACTCATAAGTACACCCGCGATTCTTATTCGACTAACAGAGCTACGAGCCAGGTTTTTGACACTGACTTTTTATTTTAAAGTTTGTTTACAAATAAACCTTAACAAACTGTTAACTTAACAATCCTAAATAGTACAACATAATATAAAAATCAAATTTTAGAATTCGATGAAAACTGAAAATGAAAAAACCTAAGATTAGTTATGATTAATTTTATTTAAAATTTTAAACCAAATTTAAAAATTGCTTTAATTTAATTGAGATATGTCTGAAACCTTTTTATTATTTTTTACTTTTTTTCGAGCCGGTAATAATTAAAAGAAAAATGTTCAACCTAATTAGTCCGTGTATTTTCTATTATAATTGCTACATTGCTTCCGGTAGTACTCTTGTGTTTTACAGTGATTATAATACGCAATATAAAAATTAAAATTACTTAATCTAACTTAGATTTCTTCTTACGTTTTCAATTTAATAAATATTCGTAAATTTTCAGTTTGTTTTTAATTTATGACAAAACTTGCTATTATTAATTTCTTTATAATTCGCGAGCTCGTTTGAATTTACTAACTCATAAATATTTCACTTTGTTTGAACGATCGTACGTTTGATGACGATATTTCCGATAGTAAATATATTGTTGCGTCACGAAATTAGCCCCTTTGATCAACTATCTCACCATTCATCCATTTCTTCGGCTCTCTGTTACAAATCCAGGAAAGGGTGATAAAGATTTGGTATAAATTCTGTTGTTTTCTTCAGTTTTCTCTCTCAAAATGTATTAAAGGTCTTCTCTGCCTATAGAATAATTCTTATAAACACTTTCTGTCATTGTGGGGACACCTGTTTTTATTTTAACGCTTTATTAACCCGTCACAATCCCTAAGACGGCTTACCAGTAAAACGAAGGAAAGCACCAGGGACTACTAATCGCCTCCCAGAATTCACCTTCTATAAAATAGAACCATCCGCTCAAATCAGGACAAAAGCCGTTGTAATTGCACATTCTGCAAATTTAAAAAAACCGTCCGCCAGGCAGAACGCAATAAGTTAGCGTGTAAAATCTTCAAAATAAAACTGTCCGCGAAAAGCAAGACGCACATCGCTGCTACCAGCTTTCCGCTAGTCGGGTTGCACCACCAGAGAGAACCCACAGCGAGGTTACCAACAAAACCCTGCCTACAACAAGTATAAGGCATCACTTTATTACAAACTACGTGAGCTTCTGTCTTCATATTAACATCGCCTGTAACCCGAAAAGCAAGGTTGTTCAAATCCACTATGAATCAGCTGTTTTGCGGTCGTGACACCGCCGTTTCAAATAATTTACGACTCTTCGTCGATTAGAACATAATTTATGCATAATTATTGTTTTTTTTGTATTTAACATTAGCGTCTACATAATCATTGTTAACATTTTATTCGTGCATTCGTCATTTCACGTCTTACACATCGTCTCTCTTACTTTCCTCGCTGTAGTTACCCCAGGCAATTAAAATTTTGTAAATTTCTAACCTGCGTAAGTCTTAAGGAATTAATCTGGAAAGGTTGAGATTTTATAGCTTAGCAGATGCATTTCTTATTCACAACTTTTACTTGTTAACTATTTCAAACTTTTCTAATATACAACATAATTTTACAGGGATGATTCCGGAATATCTCATCTGTAGTCAGGACAAGCGCTTAATTCAAAAATTGTTTCTAAAGCTGAATTTTATCCAGATATGTACGCGATGCTTCCGATACCCTCCAAAATGCAAATACAGCCGCTTGTATATCTTGATTTTTAACTTAATTAGAACTGAATTGTACCCTTTCCATATTTATGTACATATAAAGTGTTTAAATCATAGTAATATTAAGGTCTTTAATAATGTTATTGTTAGTTTGTAAAGAATTCGTGTTTCATTAATGCGTTATATATTGTTTCGTATTTTAAAGGCGCAAAATTCAATCGTTAATTTTAAGCCTAAGTTATTCAGCTTCTTAATTTTAGAACTAATGATTATCGTTACCGTATACGATTTAAAGAAACTTAAATTTGAGGTCCTGCTTTTGTTTCCCTTGCACTCTATATAAAGTTCTTTATTTGACTTGTTTTTTAAATTGTTTAGTAAAAGACGACTGTTGGAAGTCAAGTCTTTAAAGCAAATATTGCGATAGTGATCTCTTCTGAAGATCTGTTTCTAAAATCAACCAAAGAAAACTAAATACCCCAGTTTAAACAATATATTATTCGGATATTTACAAATGTTGTTTAGTTATTAGCAAATAAATATAAATCACAGTTCGTAGTAATGAAAATTAATTCGACAAATTGTAATGGTTCCGGACGGGACTATCGCCGCAGTCTGTATGTGCCGGCAGTACTGTAGCCACTTCCAGGGTTTGAGAGCTTGGGCTACACGTGAAATTTGAACGGCGGTTTTTCGGATTTCGGCCATGTTTTACTAGGTTTCTGTAAGTAGAATAGTTACGGATGTAATGTAAAATGCCGTTTATTTCAAAGGATAGATTATTTGAGACACAGATCGTTGAAAAGTAGGTATACGATGATTGTTTCCTTGAAATACTTGTCGAAATCTTTTGCTGGTAGTGGTGGCCCGGCTTAAAGGTGACGTCTTTAAACACCGTTTTCCCCCCACAGAGGTATGGGAGCGTTAGAAGAATAGAATGCTGTGACGGTGGTGTTCGTATCGGCTTTCGGTAGTGTTACTGTAAATAAAACGGTCAGTTTTTAAGAAGAGGGGTTTTAAGTTATTTCAAGGGGGTTTGTACTAAAGTCGGAGACATTATGAGTAAAAGTTTTAGCGAAAGAAATCGTACTGCAGACTCTGGGTTAGAACCAAATCTTCTACCTCAGATTCTTTCGTGTGAGGAAAATCTTATTGAAATTAGAAGCTGCACTACGGAGGTTGCGTAAAGAATCAAATCTAAAGACAAAATCCCTTTAGTGCAAGAAGAATGTTATAAAAATTAAGTGCGGTATTACAGAGCCGTTTTAAAATTTCTTCTTGAGTGCCGTTTAAAATACTGTCTAAAGTTAACCTTAACATCCGCTTTAACTTCTGAAATATTGCTCCAAACTGTTTGCTTTTGCTTATAACTTAAAACTAACTTACTTCTTCATTGTGTAGTATCGACAACACTGATTCGAAACGGGATTTGATTCCGGTGTGCCGCGAAGTGTAGTTTTAATTTATTTTTTTTTTTTGAAAACTGATTCACCTCTGAGTCGGACAGAAATTTCAGACGTTACCTAAATCAAAGAAGACCTACCTCAAGTAACGATAGACTACTTCGAAGATCGAATTCAGAAAGTTTCCTAATTCTCCACTCACACACACTCAAGGAGTTAGTCACTCATACTCGAATCAAGTTAGTAGAGCCCACCTCACCCTAACTTTTGGTATTCACAGATGATGTGAAATAAGTAACTATATTGATTATACTAAACTTCAACTTTATTATACTTGAGCTAATCTCATTCATTAGCGTAAACAACTTTTCAGTCACTTATTGATTGCACTTTATTTGTTTCTGAATACCGTTCAGGTAGGTTAGGATAAGGTAAGTAAGATATGAGTGTAACTGGAGAATTAGGAAGCTCTCTGAATTCAAAGTGCCGAAACAAGGACATTTCGTCATTAATAAGTACTACGAGAGGACATACACAAAATTTTAGAGCACCTTTCTAATATAAACCTACAAAATCCGCTTTGGTAAGTAATACTATTTAAATCGTTGACTTACAAAAATGTCTATACACCGAAACTATCCGTGAGATCAAACCACGAGTGCCCAAAGAAAAGTTATGGCGTATTCTATTTAAATTCAAAAAATTGAAACGTATTTTAGGTTATTTCACAATTATTATTATTATTATACTATTTGTTATTTTTTAGGTTTGCTTTAAGTAATAAATGTTTGTACTCTGGCAAAATAATTTTTCTCCGACTGAAGCTACCTCAGGTAAAGTACGAATATGCAAGAATTTTTGAAAAAAGTTGTAGAACATGGTGAAAAAAATTATTTTATAAACAATATTTTTCATTGATTTTTCAATAAAAAGCCGCCGTGCATAGTCGGGGGTTAAGTTTCGCCGTGCACAGTTGTTCAGAAAAGGCTCATCACTACTACTACTTTCGTTGCGTGTGAGCTTCTGTACAAGTTATACTTGGTTTTATTGACAACGTGTGTTACACATTTTACTTATGGTCAGTTTACTTAGCAAACGTTTCCACTTTCTTATTGCTTTCGAGAAGTATGATTTTTGACGAGGGAGTGCAATATTAGGTCATCATAAATCCTACATACTATAAAGTAATTTAGACATGGGTTAAGATTTTCACAGGTACTATTGTTTCATCGATTTATTGTATCAGTGCTAAACAAAATACACTTACCTTTTTTACATATTTTTAGCACTTTTATCAAATTTTTTCTTACATTTAAAAATAAATTAGATCAGAGTTGCATTCGAATACAATTCAAATTAACGTCAAAGCAATGTCTGCAAAGCAAAAGTTATCGAAAGAGAGGCGTAGTTCTAGTAAACGATCTTCTACTGGAAGCACAAGTAGTTATGACGTCACCAGAAGAGACAAGTTACCTGACTGGATGTTTCAAGAAATGTAAGTACCTACTAGTTCAAACCTATCCAACGATTTGTATTTGAAATTTTTAAGGCAACACGTAATAAATAAACAAGAAAGAGATCTAATCGTCTATGCTGTACGAGAAGAATTAATGTCTAGAGTAATGAAAGAATGTCATGAAAAATATATGGAACAGCAAACGCTTAAGTTTATGGCACACTGTTCTATAAGGGCACTTGTGCAGTTATTAAATCTGAGCCACTTTAATCATGACCCCGGAAATTCAGACTACACAAAAGACCCATGTTATTCAAGGGACCAACCCTTACCTCCTTCCATTCATGATTCTTGGGCCGCACGCAAAGTACCGATTAAGATGAAACCGGTGCTGCCAGTACCGGAACCTTCTCTAAACGATTCAGATATATGTGTATGCTCAGTAATCGATAATGACAATGAAAACGTTTTCCAAGAAATTACTGCTTCTACCAGTAAAGATGAGGTTCAAATTTTATACAAATCGCTTTCTATGGAAGCGATAAAACCAACTACCGAGTTCGTGGAAGAAGAAGAAGCAGAATACGAATTAATCTGTCCTAATGTCTCCGAAACTTTCTCCGATGAAACTTTGACACTGGTATGATAATTTTATTCTCTTATACCAACTTTTATTATTACATATGCAATTTTAGACCGCAAAGAGTTCGTTAAGTGTGTTTACAAAAACTACGCTAATGCCGCCCGAATCCTTGCCCCAATCGGTGAAATCAGGCAGATCCAAGATTAAGAGTTTTGACTTTGGTAAGAAACTCCGCAAAGATTATCCGAGCGTCGATTCCGACAAGGACCTACCTAAAATTGAAGAAACAAAAATGGCGCCGTTAAGGTAGGTTTTAGTTTTTAGTTTTTCTTTAATACCTACTTTAGGATGGTATTCCGCATTGTCTATAGTGCGTATACAAAAAGAGGATTGTCTTCTTAGATAAAGGTTTTAAATACATACATGCGTTGGCAAATGTTCAAAATCTTGTTTATTTATGTGATCTCGTTTCAAAAATATTCTCGATATGTTTTAATTTGCTTTAAAAATATTCAAATTATACTGTGGTCAACATTCTTATTTCCACCGACCAACTTGACTATTATTGCCCAGAGAGTTTTTGAAATAGGTACGTAGTGTATATTTTAATTTTTCAAAATAATATTAATGGTCGACAATGAAGGTGTTGTGATTTTGTCTTTCTGATTAACATGTGATTGACGTCGCCTGAATGTCGTCATCATTAAGACAAAGATGGAAATAATTAAATTAACATTAATAAATAAAAGAAAAAAGATTGATATTGACGTTTGTCGTTTAATCGCGAGCAGTAAAATGATAGTTGGATACCTACATTTATTTAACTTATTTACTAGTTAAATAAATTAAGACTAGTTCACTTCACCCATGGTAAATAAAAACATAAATTTTAGTTAAACTGTGTAAAATCTTTTCGTGGTAAGAATTTTTTCAATGATCCTATTATTAAATCTACAGATTCTTTAAGAAAGCAGTCAAAATGTGGGTTTCTCTCTTAATTGTGTTTTCTAAATAGTTTTTCAAATAAAATATCATCTTCCACTAAAGACAATGCTATTCTACTATTGGTTTCAAAAAGAAAAAGAATACCTGAGTTTAGAATGTTATAATTTTTTTATTTGGCTTTCCATCGTTTTGAAGTTGGCATGAATGCACCTTGTACATATCTACTAGCGGTCAATAAATATCAAATTTGTAGGAGGACTTCTTCAGTAGTTATTTATAAATGCATCAAGAAACGGGCTGCTGAGGTGTCTTACTGTTTGAGACCAATAGTAGATTGACGTTGTAGAATTATTATTCAACAAAGTCAATAAACTATTTAGAATAAACAACAATTCTTCATATCTAGGTCAAAACTTTTTTTATAGTTTTTTTAACAAAAGTAAAGTCTTTTAAAAACGCACTTGTTACAGAATAAGCACAGGTACGGCCATCTCGTGGCTGTAAACATAACACTGCGCTTAGTTTGTTGGTTTTATAGTAATATGGAGTATAAATGACCCAATTTAATTTTTAAGTTCTACAATAACTCATTTTGAAACACATATAAACGTGAAATTAACTTACAACAAATTTAACCTCCAAATACTTGAATGTTGTTTGAAAGTGTAATCTGTCAGTAGGTACCTATATACCAGAGCGATACGGATCAACTAAAAATACAAATTCAGAATTTATTGTAACCAGTCAAATACAAAATTCGTTTTACTAATGTCAGATTTTTATTCACTTATGGAAATATCGCAATCTACATACTATGAGCCTATGCTTTTTATGTACAACAAAGGTTAAACAAACATTAGTCCGTGGACCTGTCACATAATGTGTCGGAAAACTTGTATGTCAGCTTTTTAGATCTTAGGTGTAGAATGCTATAGAACGTGCAGATTCGAGACATGAGGCCCAAAAAAGTTCACCGTTAGATTTGGGCCCATACAATATTGGATGCAATATATTTTTTCAAATTGTACGTCAGCTTTTTTGCAGATAGGTTTCTAAGGTATGGTTGCCAAAGCCAAACGTTCAGGCCCATACAATTCTCATTGCAATTGTATCGTCAGCTTTTTTGTAAATATTTTTTCTCGATGAAATATCATCTAATTTCAAAAAGCTGACGTTTTGGTTGAAGCGGTGAAAAGTTAAAAGGAAAATAAATCCGGAAAATGTCATAATTCCATTCTTTTTTAAATACAATCTCAATTATTAATCGCCATCATTAATACACTTGTTGGTATACACATTTATGACTTAACATTAATGTAAACAAAATTGATCGTTAATGACACTTATTAATAAACGATTTTCTATTAATGAACGATTTTAGTATAGGCAACAAGCATACATATGCAGTACATCAAGTTGCCATTTTTCTGTCAATCAACTACAATATGAAAATATAAATAAAAAATCTTTAATAATACGTATGTAGCAAAGCAAATTTTAATAATAACAAATGGACATTAATTTACAGTTGTAATAAATCTTCAATTTGTCCACAAAAACTTTGAGACATTAATATTTAAGTGTCTTCAGCTCATCTATTTTTCAAACTATTGTCTAACGCAGTTCTTCAATATTGAGAAAATGTGTGTCTTACTAACCATCTCGTGTAAAAACATTGACACGTATGAATAGTATAAACTAAGTAAAATGCCAACAGTTAATTGTAACGACATGTGTGCGTTTACAAAGTGCATAGCGCTATCTAAAAATAGCATCTTTAATGCTAGAAACACACGTGTGTCGATAAAACCAAATAAAACTTGTACAGAAGCATAACACGCAAAAAAAAAACACCTGATGCCGCATTTCGCTCTTATTATGAGCTCATCAGAGGTGTATACTTAAGTGCGGTATTCAAGACGGCGGTCGTTACAATTAACTGTTGGCATTTTCTTAGTTTCTTCAATATTTTAACTCATTGTTCAAAAGTTAAATTCTTCAAGCAGAGCTGTAAGACAAAATAAAAACTATAAAAAGAAATAACCCGATAAACATTCCGACTTCTAAAAATATCTTTTGGAGGTGTAGTGTAACCACTTTAACAAAACGTACAAGCGTACATGCGCATGTTGTGTGAAACAACAAAACCAGTAAGGTGAAACCAAGCTTCAACCATTGATTATAAATACAAATTTTATAATCAATGCTTCAACGTTAAAAAATCTAAGCTAATATGTCTCCGGTAAAAATGTTGCAAAACTATTGCCACTATTGAACACGTGAGGGATAATCAATCCTGTCTCAATAAGTTGGTGGACCATTTGCACACGGTAGAGATATAAAGAATATCTTTGTTCGGAATGATGTCAGATGTCACAGCCATTATTTAGAGTTCAACTTGTATTACAGGCAATGTAGAGATGTGCTTGGGTTTCTTGCATGATTTATCAAACATTGTTAGCCACTTTTAGTGTGATCTTTGTAGGTGCATAATTATTTTGATTAAGCACCAATCCATTCTCACAAAAAAAATTAATACACGTTGTTTCGCTGTGATGAAAACTATTGTATTTCGGCCCAACAATTGGAATTGGGTATCTCAATTCTCGATCAACTTAGTGACCATAATTAAAATACTGTTGGAAAAAAAGTCATACAAAAGACGAAAAGGTAAAGAATGATCAAAATCAAAGCTCACAAAAAAGTAGAAACAATGAAGTTAGGTTATGTTATCTTTTTAAAATTATTTAATTATAATTTTATTAAAGTTTCAAAGTACGGTCGGGGAAAAGTTTTGTAACTAACTCTTAAATTAAACGGCGATTAACAATTTCAAACATTTATTTAGAGTTCAACTTGTATTACAGGCAACGTAGAGATGTGCTTCGGTTTCTTGCATGATTTATGAAACATTGTCAGTCACTTCTAGTGTGGTCTTTGTAGGTGCATCATTATTTTGATTTAACACCAATCAGTTTTCACAAAAAAAAAATTAATACTCGTTGTTTCGCTGTGATGAAAACATTGTATTTTGACCCAACAATTGGAATTGGGTATCTCAATTCTCGATTAACTTAGTGACCATAATTAAAATACTGTTGGCAAATAGTCATACAAAAGACAAAAAGGTAAAGAATGATCAAAAGCAAAGCTCACAAAAAAGTAGAAACAATGAAGTTAGGTTATGTTATTTTTATAATACACTTGTTAACTAAAATATAAAAACCGAGATGTAGAGAACGAAATGTCTGATTGAGTTGAAAAACATACCAAATGATGGGCAAATCGATTTAGAAGGTTAAAAGTGTTTCGTCACTTAAAATACACTCTAATTAGCTAATTAATTAATTTAAAAACATTGTAATGTAATGGATTTAAAACCATTCAAATTAACAAATTTTGCCCAAAAATGTTTTGGGGTTTATTCTAGTCTTTTATAAAATTATTTAATTATAATTTTATTATAATTACAAAATACGGTCGACGAAAAAGTTTTGTAACTAAATCTTAAATTAAACGGCGTTTAACAATCTCAAACATTAACGCCCTCGTTTCGCTCACGCGTTAAAATATCTTGATTATTAATCGCCCTTATTAATACACTCGTTTGTTAAATAACTATTGCAATACTTTGAAAATAGACAATTAAAGCCCCCTCAACCTCAAGTTCAACATAGGTATTCAAATGAAAAGTCACTACTTTAATTGCAGATTTAAAATAAATTAATTTTTTTCGAAGGCTAATGTGGTTTGCAATTTGTTGATGAAGATTTCTGACTTTCAACTGTTTTAATTGAGACCAATACCAATACATGTCGTGTGCATGTTCAGGAAATTAAACACACTAATAAACGAATTAAAATGATATTTTTAATAAATTTCAGTTGCTTATAACTTTTGAAAACACGCAAGGTCATATAAAACTCAAACGGCTAAAATTTTTTATTTCTTTATCCGCGTATGATGCTGTTTGAATTTTAAAAATCGGTCCGTAAATAAGCGAGTTGTGGTCAACTTACGATTCAATTTGTTTGAAATTTTTTGACAACTATTAACATTTTTTAACCTCGAAGATGCCCTCGTACAAAAAAATCTAAATCGAAAAATAAAGACACATCTTTCGTAAACTCGAAACTTTTGTCCAAACAAAAATATCTCAAGCCGTTCTAATGTGAGACGAATTTAAATAAAGGTCGATTTTCGCATGTACTCCATGTGAATTCGTAAAATGAATTCGTAAAGGAATCGTTTCGGTAAAAACGAAGGTGAGGACGCACAAACGACATAACATATTAATATAGATTATAATAATAATGTTTAGACCGTTGAAGAAAAAATATCGGAAAGCTAATTTCTTCTGGAATGTGTTGTATGGATGTCCTTAAGTCGCTTCACAAAAATCTCCTCGAATCCCACCTAAAAACATGCCGCCATATGAAAATAACTGCCAATGTCGGTTTCTATATAATCGCCAATAACACAGAACTAATAATGCTAAAATATCATTTAACGCCAAATTGTTCAGAAGTTAGCCGTTTCGATGATGTGAAAATAAAAAGTTTTCCGGCTAACATTTAATTCTATCATACGTATTTACACCGTATACGTTGATTCGAAGATTCGAACCAAATTGGTTTGGTACTATGGATCAACACGTACCGAACTAATTTGGTCCTTGGGTATTTACACCGAAAACACTAAACGGTTAGTTCAAATAAAGTTTGCATATAGTCCTTAGTTCGAGTACTAAACTGTCGGTGTAAACATAGCCACTATTAGCTGTGTTATTGTTAATAAAAATCGCAAAATAAAAAGACATTGCTCTTTTCTAACCTAAATTCAAAAGTCAGTACCAACTGATGGCAACTAGAAATAAGGTACCAACTTAAAATAAAAAAAGAAAACTATTATTTGTGTAAATTGTTTAACATTTTTTATTGATCCACACTTCCTCTGTCGTAGAAAAAGTATAGTCTGCAACGCGTTTGGAATAGTTATTCCGCACTCATGGATTCGTCACGTATCACTCGTGCGGAATATGCAGTATTCCAAACTTGTTACAGAATATACTAAGTATTACTAAGAAATGCCAACAGATAACTGTAACGACAATAAATGTATTTAATTGTACATTGTTGTCTACGCGATAATTTTTAATGCAACAAACACTCAAGCCGATAAAGCCATTATAGCAATTAAATACAGTTATCTGTTGGCATTGCTTAGTTTGTTACTATTCATACGTGTCCCTGTTTTACACGAGATGTCGTTAGACACACATTTCACTAAGTATATACTAAGTATACAAAATACGGATAGTTTAACTTTTTCGCACAAAGCTCTAAATTTTGATATCCGCCTTTAACGTAAACAACAAAAGCAGGTACTTGGGATCCATACGTTTGGTTAATTTCGTTTAAATATTTTGCGCTACTGTATTTTCAGATCATTATGATGTCTAGTTATGAATGTAATTTTTTTCTAATTTTGACATGTAAAGTGACATTTATCATAATCAATGTAGGTTTTGAAACCATCTACTTTTCGTAACTTTATTTCTTATGTCACAAGTTGCAAAAAAAAACTATTTAAACAAGATTTATAAGAGGAAAGCAGTTGGTATTTCTCAAATTATGTTTACCATGTTTAATCTCATTATGTACTGCATATACATGTACGTACAATTTAACTTTTACTCTGTTTTTGTCAAAATTAGAAAAAATCTTGTATGTAACACGTTACGAAACATGATTTTTTGTAACTCATGTGATATTGTTTCGTCACTGATTACATAAATAACTATTATGGTAACCAAAAATCAAAAACAATTTACCGTTTATTTTTTTTTGTTAATTTAAACGTAAATGAAAAATTTCGATTCCTGATTATTGTAGATTGTATTTATTATTTGTTTAATCAAATTTTTACAAGTCAATTAAATTATTATATTAAAACAAATGAAGAACAATAAGCGGCAATATGTTATTAATCAAAACTAATCAAGCATCATATTTAATTTGAAACTAAAAATAATAGCAATTTCTTGGTTTAGATACAATTAAATATAATTTCATTGTTCATTCATATTTGACGAAATTAGTTTTTCAGTGTGTTCTACTAACTGGAAACCTAAAAGCTGAGTATTAATTAATTCGTTACAGTTGATTGTAGTGTTCTTATTGTACGAATTAGTTGTTAATTAAATTAATGGCAGTTATGACTGCTATATTCTATTACTGTTTATGTTATGTAAATAAATTCTTTTATATATTTAAACTTAATTAAATTTGTATTTAAATCGTATAAGTGATTTTCAATTAACAGTAAATTAATTAAAGTTTGTTAATAATTTAAGCGTACTTTATGTTAATTTATTGTTTTACAACAAAATTTATATAAATTTTATCATGTGGGGAACTAAAAACCTGTTCTGATAACAAAATTCCGTTCAACAATACAAAGTTAGATAACCTCAAAATTGATAATTGATTATCACTTAAGTTAATATAGAAAAGTTCATTACCAAGTTAACTAGATGAAAATTATTAATTAATTCTTAGTAAAAATTTAATATACTTAATTTTAAAACTAACAATTTGAAAAAAAGTAATCTATTTTTCTTATTATGTAACTTAGTTTAGACTGGGTAGCAAATTTAAATATTCATTCTGCTCATAAATTGCCTCTCTCTACACCTTTATCGCTCCTTTGTAGGAACATCATCTCCCTAAATTATGCGAGTTTGTCCTTACACTTCCACTCTGGCCAGACTGGTTGGAAGTGGCGTGATATATTTTTAACTGTTATAAAAGGTATAGTAACCGGAACCGACGGCTTAACGTGCCCTTCAAAGCACGGTGAAAGCAGACCTTCTAAATTGACTCAAAAAAATTTCTCGGAGCCACTGGTATCAAACCAGGTGGTAGCCAGTTTACTAAGTTGGGGCTTTTATCGCTAGGCTATGCTTCCACTATAAATTGACTCATGCTTCTATTTGTTCTATTAGTCTACTTTCTACGCAAATGCAGACTTCGTAATAGTAAATAGTAGTGGCAAAACCGTCGAAAAACAAAAACCATTAATCGTTTTTAGAAGAAATCGATTAATCGGTCACTCTCGAAAATCGTATACTATTAAAATCAATTTTAAAAGGAATCGAGAGTATTCGGTAAAACCGAAGGTGAGGACGCACAAACGACATAACGTATTAATATAGATAATATTAAGTAATGTTTAGACCGTTGAAGAAAAAAAATATCGGAAAGCTAATTTCTTCTGGAATGTGTTGTATGGATGCCCCTGAGTCGCTTCACAAAAATCCCCTCAAATCCCACCTTGGAAACATGCCGCCATATTTGAAAATAACTGCCAAGTGTCGGTTTCTATATAATCGCCATTAACTACAGAACTAATAATGCTAAAAATATCATTTTAACACCAAATTGTTCAGAAGTATCCAAATTGGTGGTAAAGTTAGCCGTTCAAACTCAAGATAAGCATTTATTTCCTAAGATAATGCCTTAGAAGTCAGAATTATGCCAACCTGGCTTCTGCGATAAGTTATCAAAAGTTTAATCGTTTGGTTGTTTAAAATGACATTTTAGTTACTGACCTCAAACCAATCAAAATCAATTAATATTAGCAACAGCATTCACCATTGCAATTGATAAACAACACCATTTTAAGAACTCAAAATGCCTATTTATAAAGTCGACTTTTAGAATCCGATTCATAATATTGACATAAAAATCAATTTTAAAAATCGACTTAAAAACCGATTTTAAAAATCAACTTTGAAACTTGATTTTAAAAGTCGACTTCAAAACCGATTTTACAAATCTATTTCGAAAATGACTATAGACATCGATTAATCGGATTTCGGTTTTTCCGTAAGATCAAAGATCGATTAATTGATTTGATTACCCGGTTAATCAATTTTTTAAGAGTAGGATGTCGTTATAAGCGGTTAGTAGTTTTCCACAAGGAGTATTCAGTTTTACTGTCATTGGTTAAATTTCTCAGAATTTTCTTTTTTCAGACACAAGGTCCTTAATTTCTTTAGGTTCGTCTTGAAACTTTGCCAGTCTGTTAGTTTCTGAACAAGTCTATATGGTAGGTGTTTCTGGATTATATTATCACTTAAGATAAGAAGTATGAAAGAATCGTCTGAACTCATGTTCAACATAAACATAATCTGAAAAGATATACCTAAAAATTCTACCGTCGTTATCGGGTTGAGTGGTAGGATATACCTTGAATCTTTTAAATTTGATATATGACTCCCTGGTGAAATGTGTTCAAACAATGAGGCATATATCAATTTTTTCCATGTTCAGAACTACTTGCAACTCTAGTTAATTCGCAATAGCCCATTGGCATTCCATTTCATTATTTTCTGTATTTCTTTGACCACCAAACATTCACGGCAGTGCCACAGTGGACACATTTCGGAAACGTTTTTCGCTTATATCTTTGGAAAACACGCGAGGTCATACAAAACTGAAACGGCCAAAAATTTTTATTTTTTTATCCGCGTATGATGCTTTTTGAATTTTGAAAATCGGTCCGTAAATAAGCGAGTTGTGGTCAACTTACGACTCAATTTGTTTGAAATTTTTTTGACAATTTTTTTTAACCTCAAAGATGCCCTCGTACAAAAAAAAATCTAAATCAAAAAATAAAGACACATCTTTCGTAAACTCGAAACTTTTGTCCAAACAAAAATATCTCAATCCGTTCTAATGTGACACGAATTTGAAAAAAGGTCAATTTTCGCATGTACTCCATGTGAATTCGTAAAATGTGAATTCGTAAAAGGAATCGAGAGTATTCGGTAAAAACGAAGGTGAGGACGCACAAACGACATAACGTATTAATATAGATAATATTAAGTAATGTTTAGTGAAGAAAAAAATATCGGAAAGCTAATTTCTTCTGGAATGTGTTGTATGGATGTCCCTGAGTAGCTTCACAAACTCAAGATAAGCATTTATTTCCTAAGATAATGCCTTAGAAGTCAGAATTATGCCAACCTGGCTTCTGCGCTAAGTTATCAAAAGTTTAATCGTTTGGTCGTTTAAAATGACATTTTAGTCATTGACCTCAAACCAACCAAAATCAATTAATATTAGCAACAGCATTTAAATTCACCATTGCAATTGATAAACAACACCATTTTAAGAACTCAAAATGCCTATTTATAAAGTCGATTTTTGGAATCCGATTCATAATATTGACATAAAAATCGATTTTAAAAATCGACTTAAAAACCGATTTAAAAAATCAACTTTGAAACTTGATTTTAAAAGTCGACTTCAAAACCGATTTTACAAATCTATTTCGAAAATGACTATAAACATCGATTAATCGGATTTCGGTTTTTCCGTAAGATCAAAGATCGATTAATCGATTACCCGGTTAATCAATTTTTGAAGAGTAGAATTTCGTTATAAGCGTTTAGTAGTTTTCCACAAGGAGTATTCAGTTTTACTGTCATTGGTTACATTTCTCAGAATTTTCATTTTTTAGACACAAGGTCCTTAATTTCTTTAGGTTCGTCTTGAAACTTTGCCAGTCTGTTAGTTTTTGAACAAGTCTATGCGGTAGGTCTTTCTGGATTATATTATCACTTAAGGTAAGAAGTATGAAAGAATCGTCTGAACTCATGTTCAACATAAACATAATCTGAAAAGATATACCTAAAAAAATCTTCCGTCGTTATCGGGTTGAGTTGTAGGATATACCTTGATTCTTTTAAATTTAATGTATGACTCCCTGGTGAAATGTGTTCAAGCAATGAGGCATATATCAATTTTTTCCATGTTCAGAACTACTTGCAACTCTAGTTAATTTGCAGTAGCCCATTGGCATTCCATTTCATTATTCTCAGTTGGTAAGGCATTTTTGTTTTAGGGAATCGCTCCTTACCCGCGATAATCTATTTTGGTAATGCATTCCTATTACAGTTTTCTTCTGTTCTTCCAGTTACTGTTTGGTTGTAGTTCGTGGATTTTGATACATTTTTTTACTTCGATTTTTTTTCGTTAACTTGTTCCTGTTTAATTCTTTAGGGCTGTTGAGGCAGAGTAGGTTTTTTAGTTTGCTTGTTCTTAATTTTCTGTATTTCTTTGACCACCAAACATCCACGGCAGTGCCACAGTGGACACATTTTGGAAAAGTTTTTTGCTTATAACTTTGGAAAACACGCAAGGTCATACAAAACTAAAACGGCCAAAAATTTTTATTTCTTTATCCGCGTATGATGCTTTTGAATTTTGAAAATCGGTCCGTAAATAAGGGAGTTGTGGTCAACTTACGACTCAATTTGTTTGAAATTTTTTGACAATTTTTTTAACCTCGAAGATGCCCTTGTACAAAAAAAATCTAAATCGAAAAATAAAGACACATCTTTCGTAAACTCGAAACTTTTGTCCAAACGAAAATATCTCAAGCCGTTCTAATGTGACACGAATTTGAAAAAAGGTCGATTTTCGCATGTACTCTATGTGAATTCGTAAAATGTGAATTCGTAAAAGGAATCGAGAGTATTCGGTAAAAACGAAGGTGAGGACGCACAAACGACATAACGTATTAATATAGACAATATTAAGTAATGTTTAGACCGTTGAAGAAAAAAAATATCGGAAAGCTAATTTCTTCTGGAATGTGTTGTATGGATGTCCCTGAGTCGCTTCACAAAAATCCCCTCGAATCCCACCTTGAAAACATGCCGCCATATTTGAAAATAACTGCCAAGTGTTGGTTTCTATATAATCGTCATTAACTACAGAACTAATAATGCTAAAAATATCATTTTAACACCAAATTGTTCAGAAGTATCCAAATTGGTCGTAAAGTTAGCCGTTCAAACTCAAGATAAGCATTTATTTCCTAAGATAATGCCTTAGAAGTCAGAATTATGCCAACCTGGCTTCTGAGCTAAGTTATCAAAAGTTTAATCGTTCGGTCGTTTAAAATGACATTTTAGTTACTGACCTCAAACCAATCAAAATCAATTAATATTAGCAACAGCATTTAAATTCACCATTGCAATTGATAAACAACACCATTTTAAGAACTCAAAATGCCTATTTATAAAGTCGACTTTTGGAATCCGATTCAAAATCGATTTTAAAAATCGACTTAAAAACCGATTTTAAAAATCAACTTTAAAACTTGATTTTAAAAGTCGACTTCAAAACCGATTTTACAAATCTATTTCGAAAATGACTATAGACATCGATTAATCGGATTTCGGTTTTTCCGTAAGATCAAAGATTGATTAATCGATTACCCGGTTAATCAATTTTTGAAGTGTAGGATGTCGTTATAAGCGTTTAGTAGTTTTCCACAAGGAGTATTCAGTTTTACTGTCATTGGTTAAATTTCTCAGAATTTTCTTTTTTCAGACACAAGGTCCTTAATTTCTTTAGGTTCGTCTTGAAACTTTGCCAGTCTGTTAGTTTATGAACAAGTCTATGTGGTAGGTCTTTCTGTATTATATTATCACTTAAGGTAAGAAGTATGAAAGAATCGTCTGAACTCATGTTCAACATAAACATAATCTGAAAAGATATACCTAAAAAAATCTTCCGTCGTTATCGGGTTGAGTTGTAGGATATACCTTGATTCTTTTAAATTTAATGTTTGACTCCCTGGTGAAATGTGTTCAAGCAATGAGGCATATATCAATTTTTTCCATTTTTAGAACTACTTGCCACCCTAGTTAATTTGCAGTAGCCCATTGGCATTCCATTCCATTATTCTCAGTTGGTTAGGTATTTTTGTTTTAGGGAATCGCTCCTTACCCGCGATAATCTGATTTGGTAATGTATTCCTATTACAGTTTTCTTCTGTTCTTCCAGTTACTGTTTGGTTGTAGTTTGTGGATTTTGATTCATTTTTTTATTTTGGTTTTTCTCGATAACTTGTTCCTGTTCAATTCTTTGGGGCTGTTAAGGCAGGGTAGGTTTTTTAGTTTGCTTGTTCTTAATTTACTGCATTTCTTTGATTATCAAACATCCACGGCAGTGCCACAGTGGGCACATTTCGGTTTGGTGCAATCTACCGTTAAAACAACATAAATTAGAACATGAATTGAAATTTTGTACTTTTGTAACGTGTTAAAGTTGCCGCAAAACATTTTAGTATTTCCTGTATTTTGCGGTCACTGGAATGAAAATTCGCCAAAAATTTTGGCGCGCAAGCTTCTTTTTTTGAGATCAAAAAAAGATTCGACATTTTTTGAAACACGTTGTTTTGAGCTAAATTTAACTTTATTTTTGGGTTGTAACATTAAGTAAGGCCTTATTAATTTAGTTAATACCATAATTAAATACCTTCCCTAAAGTATAGATTCCCGAAGGTAAACTAAATTTAATTTCAAAATTACGGGGACTACATAATTAGTATCCGGAGCCCGTACTCCATCGTACGAACCTCTTTGGGCCACAAATAAAATTAAAAAAGAAGAAACAATTAGTGGAACATCCCTGCAAAATCTTGACACATGTTCATCTAAATGGGATTTACCCGGCTGACCATTAAAATACTGTAGTTAAGTACCCGAGTCAAAGTAGTAAAATTAATCTATCATATCTAATATTTTCGTATCATTCATACCATTTTTCATCCCTTAGGTTAAGTAAATTATAACCATCCGTGTGTGAATCATACTGCAACTGCGGCGTGACCTAAAACGCTGTACTTATATTTCGACACTTGTTATGTACCTTACTACAAAATAGGAAATATTATTATCATTCACCTTCACATGCACATCAAAATAAAATTCCTTTATAATTAATAGTTAGATTTTGGTGTATGTTATTGGAACTATTGTTGGGAAGTTTAGCCTACTGTTCCTATTATTGTAACCAGTGGCGGCACGTAATCACCCACAAAAAAAGGCAGGTTGATTTGAGAAGTTTCGTTCACGGTTCAATACAACCCCTACGCTCTTTTTTTGTCCTTTCCCTTAAATTCATAAAAAACCCAGATTAAACCCGTGACACCTTATTGGGCAGAATTTAGAATTAACCGCTTGTGTGCACATTCCCTTACACGTTTACAAAAAGATTGTGTGTTATCCCACACAACACTCAACATCTAGTGGATATCCAGTTAATGGCTAAATAATGTATGTATATCCTGGACATGGAATGGATGTCCATAAAACATACTTTAAACAACATCTAGGGAATAGAAATAACAAATGTACTGCGGAAATATCCAGAGTATAGGTAGGAATAATTATACCAACTTCATTAAGCAAATAATAATTGAATCTGTCAATGCTGAATTCATGTAGATCTGTCGCGTGGTCGCTAGTAAGAGGAATCCAATTTGCATTGGACTGAGGGAGATAGAGATAAAACGACCACCTGTTGCCCATATTTCCTGCCGTTTCTGTAGACGTGAAACTTGATTATGTCATTTGATTTGATCAAGTCTATTTATGCACGTAACAATTAAGAATTAAAATTTAAAACACAATTATCTTAAGTATCGTTTAACTTTTTTAATTAGTTTTTACATAAAAAACAAAATGCGCAGTCGTGGCAACAGCTGTTTGTGTAACCGCGCTTTTAGTTGAACCGTATGTGGTTGTTTTACTCAGCTTCACTGACCTTAAATGCACTTATTATTAAAAGTATTAAAGCTCCTAAAGCTATTAAGAACATGGTGTACATTGACGACCCTATTGTTCCTCAACTCCTATAAGAAAGCCCAAAATTATTGGGAATCTGTCCGCACTTATTATTGTTTAAACGTTGGAATTGTTAAAATGGAGTGGAACGATGAATTATTAATTTATCTTGTCCAAAAATATCCCCAGTTGTGGAAACGAGACAGTTCAGAGTTTTAAAATAAACTAACAAAAATGCATGGGCGATGATAGCCACCATTATAGATAATCGAACTGGTAAGAACCATAATTAAATTTAATTTATTGTACCAATATCATTATGTGATTCTAGTTGATGAGTGCGAGCAAAGATTTTCGGTTCTACGCAATAAATTGAACGTATACCTTCTTTTGTTGTTTGGCGTCAATTCCTTATGTTTTGAGTATTACAAGGTATTATTTCGCAAATAGTTGATTTGTGGATCAATTTTATCCTACAGTATAAGCAGCCGTGTTTACACTAATGCGTTTGAATATGCATTTTTATATTGAACAGTCTTCTAGGGATTTTAGTTGTTTGGAATTGCCAATTCCGATGATTTGTATTCATTTTCAAAAGTTACACTTCATTTCCTTTTTACTGACGGCCACGAAAAGGTGTACATGGAAAATGCTGTCTAAAAATTGAACAATTAGATATGTGCTTTGTAATATCAACTAAAGTAAAATTATCTCATTCAAACTAGGAATAAGTCTTCGATTACGGTTCGTGTAAGTACCTTTTTTTTACTTTCCTTTGTTTTAATAAAAATTTGCTCTTACGGGTTCTATTAATTGCAGGCACCTTTTTTTCTTTTTCTGGTCTTTTGTTTGTGGGTTTTTCCATTTGGCTTATTCTGCTGGTTTTAATTAGTCAATGGATATATAATTATGGTTATGCTGGCAAGGATAATAATCCAAAAATTATAAAATATCAAAGCAGATCTGGTATCACACCACCGTAGAAATTTCAACCTACCTTCGTCGGGTCAAGGCCACCACCCAAGATAAGCCGTTTATCTAGTCCTTTGTGAGCAGCTCAGCAACTCTTATCAACGGAGTTCATTTTGGTGTTTTCTTTTCTTCATTGGATAATAAAATGTTAAATTTGGATATGGAAGCTGTCACATCTGGGATTAACTGTCAAACACCGAAGACTCGTTATAAAAGCTAAGTTAATTCTTTTATGCATGTCATTCATAAATTTTGTCGCGTCTTATGTATACGTACCGTGGTCGTGAGTTAAGCACCGAACCTTTTTGGGCGCTTTATAAATAACTTCGTGAACTAGAAAGATCTTTCAAAGGACCTGATCAATTTTTGTGAACTTTTAATCTATTTAAATAATTAGCCAAGGTCCGATACGCTCCGTAGGTGTGGTCAGATACATTTTGAACAATATTTGTCGCGTGAATCGCTTGCAGGGATTTGTCGGTGCTACGACTGTCAAATACGCTAACCTATTTGGGGGCGTTTGTGCTTCGTACTTACTATCGTGAATTGTTATTATCTGATAACGATATTTTACTATTAATTTTAAATGATATTATCTATTGTTGTGTCTATGTGTGTCTATATGTGTTAATTGAACTCTAGTCGCTAAAACAATATACATATTTCTATTCACGTACGGTATGCTTATGTGTCTACGAGTTCCTAGTGGCTCTAGATATTTTTTATACGTAATCCTAGGTGGCGCTTTATAAATTTTTCGAACAGTGTAGAAGCCTTCATTTCGAACGATTCTCAATCAACCCACGACCACTTCCGACTAAGAAGAGCTGCCGGCCAGGCCTTCTAGTACTGCTATATATTTATTTTAGTTTGTTTACAAATAAACCGTAACAAGGCGCTTTTTAATATTATGTTCGCATCCGGTAAATTATTGTGCATGCAATTCTTATACAGGGTATCCCAACGAAAACTTGACCCCCTATAACGTGAAAACTGAAAAATATTTCAAAATTCGCCGAGACACGTTGATTTTTGTTCTTGGGGGCCTTTTATGAAAGTCAAGCCAACTCGATATGTTCATCCCCCTAATGCCTAGTAACCGCAACTTTAAAATTTCAAACAGAAACCACCCCCACTTGTGGCTATCATTTAAAAGCCCTTTTTCATTGCAAATACAATGACACTTCGTTTTTAGAAATCGGTTGAGATTTGACTGAATTATTGGTACAAACGAATAGTTGACAAACCAACACGCGTAGTAATTTCTGCAGGAATACTCCCACTCATAAAGTTTTTATCGACTACACACGACCACATTTACCTATTTTTGTTGATGTGTCTATCAGTTCACAATAAAATTCAGAAAGAAGACAAAAAGCTGAAGCAAATAATAAATCCAGATACTAATTGTTTTTGTTTATAAAAAGTCTATAGAAAATCAGATCTTCTCTGAATAACAAAACACTGTCACAAAAAGTCGCCGTTTTTGCTTGTGACCAAAAATCGTTAATTTCAGCTTAATCTTGAAATTTTAACGTGTTTTAAAATGGTTTATTTAGTCGCGGAAAGAGTAGAAATTGTTGCAATTTATTATCGAAATAATGATTGCGCTAAAGCTACAACACCAATTACAACGCAAATCATCCTGAAAAAATGTAAGCCCCAGTACGTTAAACCAACTGATTGACAAGTTCGTTCGCAACAGGTTCGCTTTTAAACAAGAAACGTGAATAATTGGTCCAGTTCGAAATGAAGCACTTGAAGTGGCAGGTTTTGGGTCATGTACAGATGAACAATAAGCCAATCCGATTACAACTGTATCTCAAGCTTCCGGCGTATCCGTTCCAGTGTTCATCGAATTTTGAAAAATACAAGTTTCATCCATTTAAGATGATGCTGGTTCAAGAGTTACATGAAGATGACTTTGATCGCCCGTAACGAATTTTGCAGAATACTTTAGTGAACAACTTCTACAGAATCCAAATCTTCTCTACAATACATGAAATTAAATGTTTGGGCTGGAATTTTGGGCGACCATATTGTTGGACCATTTTTTCATTCAAGGTAATCTCAATGACAAACATTTATCTAGAATTATTAGAAGATACAATTGATCCTAGGATAACAGAGATTTTAGAAAGTGAGACAATTTACAGAAAATGAAATAACCTTCAAAAGATGGGGGATTATACTTGGTGGGACAATTTGAATAACATTTGGGACATTGGATTGGCAGAGGTCCGTCGAATGGCCACCAAGATCTCGGATCTATCCCCTTTAAACTTTTTTTTTTTGTGGGGCCATTTAAAATCCACGAGTGCTCACGCCACGCAGCCTGAAACATTACAAGTGTTACGTCCAAGAGAATTGTAGAAGAATGCCAATTAATAACTGCGGATGTCTTCAATAATGTTCGAAAAGAATTTGAAAACCGACTGTATTATTGTATATATGACGGGGGTCATTTTGAGCAATTCATCAAATAAATCTGACTATTATTTGTTTCAGCTTTTTCTTTCATTCTGACTTTTTGTAAACTGATAGACATTTCAATAAAAATATGTAAAAGTAAAATGTGGTCGTGTTAGCGATAAAAAAATGTTTAGTGGCGAGTATTTGGGTTTGTCAACTTTTGTTTGTACCAATAATTCAGTCAAATCTCTACCCGATTTATAAAAACAAAAATGTACATTTGTATTTGCAATGAAAAGGGTTTGTAAATGATGTGCCACAAATGGGGTAGTCTCATTTGAAATTTTAAAGTTGGGGTGGCTAGGCATTAAAGGGATGAACATATCGAGTTGGTTTGACTTTCCAAAAGGCTCCTCTCAAGCACAAAAATTGACGTGTCTCGGAATTTCAAAATACTTATAGTTTTCACATTATAGAGGGGTCAAGTTTTCGTTGATACCCTGTATATTGCCATGATTAAATGCAGCGATACACATAATTTCCAGTTTGTCAATTCATTAAACTATACCGAGGCTGGATGTGAAAGCCTAATCCATTTTATTTAACACTTCTAAAAGCATAATAATGCTTAAAGTTGTATTTAACTGCAATACCAGTAATAAGTACTTATCTTATCGTGAAGTGTCTGAGACTAAGAAAAGGGGTTGTGTACAAACAGATAGTGGCAGCTTGTGTAAATTGTAAAAGTTGCAGTGAAGGCAGACCCATTTTGGACGGTTCGTATGCAATAAATGTAGAAAACATGATTGTGTTAAAAAAAGTCAATGACCTGTAAATATTAACTAATTGAGAAAGTGGGAAGAAAAATAACATGTTTTAAGGGAATATCGGACCAGAGGAATGGTTTGCTGTAAACAAAATCGAACACATGGTAAACAATCTCGATTGTTAATCGCTATCATTTCAATTCTTTAATAACTAAAGTTGTTTAAATTGATATCATAGTTAAATTCAACTCTCGATACCAGACAACAATCGCAATTAATATACAGAAGCAAAAAATTGGCAGTTTTTATGTTGACAAATGTTATTTTTATAAAAATAAGAAAATTATTTTATTTTCTTTTTTTAGGGATCTTTGAAATGAGTCAGGGACTCAGAAATCAGAAGATATCATCTACGTTGATAAATAAAATGTGTTGTAATTATTGAGTGAATATTAAGATATAAGTATATATATATATATATATTAAGCAACTTTTACCGACAGGTATGTAAAGCAGTTACATAGTCGATCCTTCAATAATTATAGCGAGTATACAAATTTCGAATCGCCTGCAGTAAAGTACGCAAGTGGTTGTACAATAGCAAACAAACACTGAGAATCACCCGACAGCTGTTTCGTCCTTTTGGGACTAATCGGGAGTGAGAGAACTCGAGTGTAAGTTCAGTATTGTACAAACGCGCGCCGTCGACTATATACCCTACCAGAGGGATCATCATATTTACAAATTTATATATATATATATATATATATATTATATATATATATATATACAAATTTCTTCCATTCTTTCTTATTGCATGCTATCTCCTCTGCTTCTTTCCATGTTTTTCCTTTTTCTTCTAGTATTCTTCCCACTTATCCATTCCATGTTTTTTTGTTGGTCTTCCTCTTTTTCTGTTTTTCATTATTCTTGTCTTCCATATCTGCTTTACTGGTACTTCTTCGTTTATTCTTACAAGATGACCCCACCACGACAGTTTCTTCTTCTCTATAAATTCTATTGTACTTTCTACTTCCAGTTCCTTTCTTATGTCTGTGTTTCTTAGTCTATCTCTTCTTGTAATACCTTTTATTTTTCTTAGGTACCTCATTTCGACTGCTTGGATCTTACTTTTCAGCTGCTCTGTCAATACCCACGACTTGCTACCATACGTTAATATTGGTCTAAAAATCGATTTGAATATTTTTGTTTTCATTTCCACTGAAACTCCCTCTTACTCAGAAAATTACTTTTTAATGTATAGAACAGTCCATTTGCCATCTTAATTTGGTTGTTGACATTTGCTTCCTCAGTTTCTTTTTTGTCCAATACTTCTCCTAAATATTGAAAGTTATTTACTTGTTCAATTCTTTCTCCTTCAATCTCAATTTTCATGTTTACTTTTTCTTCTCCGATTCTCATTACCCTTGTTTTACATTTATTAATTTTCATTCTATTCTCTTTCAGTACTAAATTCCAACTTTTTAAATTTATTTGTAAATCATTTTCACTTTCCGCTATCAATACGACGTCATCCGCGTATATTTCCTCCGAAACCTTGACTCTTTGCATTTTTAAATACCCAATTGTCATCTTATTCACTTTTCTCTTACACTTTTTAATTATTTCATCCATAAATATTATAAACAGCAGTGGACTTAAGCTTCCGCCTTGTCTTAATCCTATATTTGTTTTGAATGTTTTAGATATTTTATTATAACAAAATGTGTGTCTGACGACATCTCGTGTATGAACATTGACACGTATGATTAGTATAAACTAAGAAAATGCCAACAGTTAAAAGTAAGGACATGTGTGGTTTACGTGCATATCGCTATCTAAGTAACAGCTTCAATGCCTTAAACGCACGGTGTCGATAATCATATTTTATTATCTCTCACAATTGCGTTTTGGCCACTTTCGTAAATAATTTGAATCATTTTTATAAACTTCGTGCTTACTTGTCTTTCTTTTAGCAACCTCCACACTCCATGCTTCTAGGTACCGCATCAAACGTTTTCTCTAGATTCCAAAAATGCCAAATATATTATCCTTTTTTCTTTTCTTGCTTTCTCTGTTATTTGTTTTATTGTGAATATGTGATCCTGTGCGCTTCTTCCTCTTCTGAATCCACTTTGTTCTTCTTCCATTGTCCCTTCAGTTACCATTCTAATCCTTTTTTCTATTATTTTTCTAAAATTTTCATACATATACTTAGAAGTGTTACTCCTCTATAATTATTACACTCTTTTTATCTCTTTTTTGTGAATTGGTACTATTAACGCTGTCGTCCAATCTTTTGGTACTTCTTCATCTATCCACACTTTGTTGTAAATACTTAGTAGTGTTTCTCTGCCTTTTTGTCCTATACTCTTCATCATTTCCGCCGTTATTCTGTCGCACCCAGCCGCTTTCCCGTATTTTAGATCTTTTATTACTTCTTCAAGTTCTTCCATCCTTATCTCTTGTTCCTCTGTCTCTTTTGCTATTTCGACATTTTCAATATCTTCTTCCTTTTGTGGATCATTTAGTAATTCTTTAAAGTGTTCTTTCCATCTTTCCATTATTTTTTTTCTTTTGTTATAATTTCTCCGTTTTTGCTTTTATTATTTTTGTGTTTAGTGTTTTCTCTGTTCTTAAAGTTTTTAATGTTCTATAGAATAGTTTTGGTTTCCTTTTGAATCTTTTTCCATTTTATCTCAAAAGTCTTCCATTGGTCTTCTTTCGCATTTTTGACCAGTTGTTTAGTCGTTTCTTGATCTTGTTTATATTTCTTGTATTTTCTCCAGTCTTGTACAATAAGTAACTTTTCCATGTTTCTTTCTTTTTCTTAATTTGAATTTTAATTTCCTTTGTCCACCATGATGTGTGTTTCTTATTTTTTTCTGTGTTTCCCACATATCTCTTCTGCTGTATTTAATACTATGTTCTTAAAATATTCCATCCGCTTTCAACACTTTTCTTCATTATTTGGTTTTCGTATCCTTCCAGTTTCTTGCTTATAGTTTCTTCGTATTTATCTGCTACTTGTTTGTCCCTTAATTTGTAATATTTAATTGATTCAAACTGTATCATTTCCTTCTTTTCTGTATTTTCTGCGTTTTCTTCTTTTGATGTTTATTTTCTCTGATTTTAGCCATTACCAGATAATGATCGCTACCAATTTCCAAACCTCTTTTCACGCTTGAATCCATTACCGTCCCTCTGTCTTTTCTTTTTATTAATATATAGTCAATTAAAGATCTTTAATTCCTACTTCTCATCTCTCTTGTAAATTTATGAATTTCTTTGTGTGCAAAAAATGTATTCGTTATTATTAAATCATTTACAATGCAAAAATCTAACATTCTTCTTCCATTACTATTTCTAAATGCTTCTCCATATTTTCCTAATATATCTTTGTATTTCTCATCACTTTTACCGACTCTGCTATTGAAGTCGCCTATTATGAATATTTTTCCTTTTACTTGTCCTATAATTTCTGTTAGATCGTTCCAAAATTTGTCTTTATTTTCTTTCTTGTCGTCTTCATTTGGTCCGTATATTACCACCACCGTCTTCCTACTCTTTGTTACCGCATCTAAAAGTTCGACTGCCAATATACGCTCATTGTACGCTTTCCAATCTTTAATTTGATCTTCTAGATTTTTCTTGATTATACATCCCACTCCGGCTGCTGCTCTCGTTTCTTTTTCTACTCCACTGTAAATTATTATATTGTCATTTTTTAATTTTTCTATCCCCTTTCTCTTTTTCTTCGTTTCTGTTATTCCTAATATATCTACTCCCATTTCTTCAAATTCTTCCTCTAATTCTATTTCTTTTCCTTTTATACTATTAATATTCCATGTTGCTATTTTCCATATTGTAGTTTCTCGTTTCTTGCTTTGCATATTGTTGTCCGTTGCCGTGTCTGTTTCCGCTTTAAATATCAATTTGTTTTTCTCTGTCAGTTTTTGGTATTAGTTTCCCTTCATTTGTTGCTTCATATCTTATTCCATTTATCGTTAAGCATTTATAACCTATTTTACCGTATTTCCCTTTTCCTTTTCTTCTCTTGCCTTTTTCTAATTTTCGCCTGAATCTTTTGTTTCTTTTCGTTAGATCGTTGTCAATAAATATCGGTTTTCTTTCTAATTTGTATTTATTCTTGAGTACCGTAATTTTGTCTTCAAATGAATCCATCTTTACCACCACTACATTCTTTTCCCCTTTTTTCTCTATATGCGATGCTTTTTCTATTCTAACCTTTACACCTATGTGTGTTTCCAGAACCTGTTCTACTTGCTGTTTTAGCCCTTCTTCTTTCCATTCGACATTTTTAATAATTATATTATCCTTTCGAGCCCTCTATCTTTTTTCTCCAAACTTTCTTCAATTTCTAAAATTCGCTCCTGTAACATTTTTCTCTCGGTATCCCATTGTTTTTCTTTATTTTTCATATCTATTACTTCTTCCCTTAATTTAGTAATCTCATTTTTGAATTTTTCTCGCATCTCCTTAACATCTTTGCTGAGCTCTCTAATCGCCGCTATTACGTTTTCCATATTTGTTTGATTTTCGGTTGTAATTTGTTTTATTGGTGAGCGTTGTGTTACTTTGCTCTTTTTGAAAATTTCTTGTAATCTTTCCTCTTCCGGTTGTTTTTCTGTTTGATTTTCTGTTCTTTTTCTCTTCAAAAATTCTTCAATTGAACCAGTACTGGATACTCTGTTCCTATAATTTTTATTATTCATTAATAAATTTTCTTCTTATTATAGGCAACCAAACTTCCTCGTCATACACGTATAATAATCAATTAACTAGGTAAACTAAATTTTTCACGTTTATTTCTTTTATCCTACAAATTCAGTTTTTAATATTAGTTTACTAGTTTACTTGCTTATTATGTATTTTATTCCTGTGTTATCTTCTTTTAAACTATATTCGTTATTTGATTGACTGCGTTTCTTTATGAATAAGTATATGGAATAATTAATCTAAATTGAGTTTTGTTTATCACCATATGCATTACATTGATATGCCGTAGATAAACTAATCGAATATACTCTGGATATTGAAAATACTGTATCCACAGAATAAACTTATGAGATATACAGAGGACATTGCGAAAGTATTAATATGGATATCCACAAGGTATACCTCTAAACATCCAGTAGATATTCACAAACTACATCCCCTAAATATCCACGTTTGTGACAACTGGACGTCCACAAGATATCCACTGTATGTAGGAAGCTTTAGCTAGACATCTCCTGTATAATTTTATAAACAAATTTTACTTTATCTAGTAAGGATATGTAATGGACATCTAACAGATAGCCTTGTGGGATATTTCAATTATGTGTGTTATAGTCGAATTTTTTTTCTTTGAGAATCATATGGCAACTGTAACGACACAACATGCAAGATTTTTCTTTTAAGTTTCTTTCCAAGTTTTTCTTCATTTCCTATTAATGCTATAAATACTAATGTCAGATTTATCTACGAATCAATAAAGTCATTCGTTCACATTTTCAATTTCTTTATCACATGCGTTAAAGCCCTGAGGCTTTTGACTGTTGAGTACTAAATTTCGTAACAGCCTACGCTCATGCAGAAGCAATCACACTCATTTAGCAAAACTTGACTTTTCTACACTTGTTGCGTAATATAGTACTATGGCTTTATACAAAAAATTATTGTACCAGAATAAAAATAAACAATTCTTTAATTAAAACATCTATTTGATTAATCAAAATGCAAACTATTTTAGTTTCTTTGTTGATGACAAACAATTATTTTATTGCTATTAAAAGTAATAAATAATTTTATAAACAAATTTTACCGAGAATCAAATAAATTTGACCTAAATCTATCTCCATTCAGTACTTAAATTTAGCTACCATAAGCATCGCATCAAGGCTACACGTGCCTATTACTTATAATAACATCAAAATAAATTTCGTTTAATATTAAACGTGAAAAAAATAAACACATTAATTTACTATACAATTGTTCAACCTAATTATAGTGGGTTAAATTTTTATAACTCAAATAAACGCACTGGAAAGAGTTTTGCAATAATGTACCCGTACATAAATATTTTTTTAAATTTCGAAATATAGACATATTTGTGTTTGAGAAATTATTGGCCCTATAAAATGTGTAGGTAAATAACTAGTCTTTATTTCAACAATAAAAAACTATGTAATAGCGGTTTCATATACAATGTTTACATACAACACAAATATTGATTTTCTTGGCAATAAATATTCCTAATTCGAAAAAAAAACTTTCTCCACGTGTGCATTATTCAAATTTCACCCACGTTTCAGTTATTCTCCAAATAAAGCGGGAACGTGGGCTGTCAAAGACGATACGAAGACAATCGTTGTTAGAAATTTGTTTTTTTTATGTCGACAATTACCTTTTACGTTTTGTCATCTTATAACGCGCGAAAGTTTATTGCTTACGATGTCATTAATTTTATATACATAAATAAATAATGGGAATTGCCGTTAGAAACTTTTTTTAGAACAAGTGACCTTTCAGAGTGTTTTTTTGCGATTTCGAAATTTAATGCAAGTAATTTATTTGAAATTTTATGGACGTTTGCAAAAAACAATTTTTATTAATATTGTATAATTAAGCGGTCAAATGATTAAAGTGGTAATAAGAAATATTTTGCACTCTCTTTATACGAACCGATGAAAAGCGCACGTAAACTCTGAATAACCGATGTAAAGTAAACACTTTTTTATAAGTAAAAGTGTTTTGCCTTACATAACCTTATACCAGTATATTTAATAAAATAAACTTGATATTATTTTGATAGTAATGTTGTGCAAAATGCGACAAAAAATTTTGACAGTGGTCATGATCACGATCGGTGGCGCCATCTTTTTTGATTTCGTACTACCATTTGCCCATTCAGCTAAACATCACTTGCGAATATTTTCGCATTCGATTGCAAACACACTTACTTAAAGCACTTGATACAAACACAACCATTTTCTTTTTTTTTGGCGTTTGGTATAAGACTATTCCAGCACCGAAATGACGTCATTTCAGTGTTAGAATAAGCGGTTTGCATGTGTTAATAGACTAATAAAGTTTAGTGTATTGACGTTGGTCAACTAATCATACTACTGTCAAAAAATTATAAAAACTTTCTAATTTTGATTCAAAATGTGACATCTTTCATAACCAAAGTAGACGTTAAATTTTTTTTGCAATTGTCAGCATTTTTTGACATCCGTTTTAAAAATGATAACCATGATATCATCGGTCATACTCGATTAGAATTTAAATTCTAAATAGGCTTAATTGCTTTTAAGCAAAATATTCTATGTTACAGATAACAAAACACAATTTTTGTAATTCATTTGATATTGAGGGCTTCGCTACGCTCATCTCACTATTATTAAATTTATTACAAAAATCATGTGTTTCGTCACTGGTAACGTAAATAGTTATTTTGTAACCAGTGACAAAACACATGATTTTGTAACATATTTAATAATAGCGGATGGGCATAGCTAGGCCGCAATATTACATGGGTTACAAAAATCATGCTTCATTACGTCTAAGCATTGTTTTTAGTGTATCTAAATAGTTATTTTGTAACCAAGGTTCTTTTTCTTCTTTCTAACCTCTTTCCGCCCATCTTTGAACATAGGCCTCTTCCAACGCCTTCCATCTTTTTCTATTTCCAGCCACTCTATTCCATCCGAAACCGCCCACTCAACGCATTCTCGGTCTGCCGCTACTTCTACCCCCTAACCATAGTCTCCAGTGATTTATAGACGTGTTCCATCTTCCTGTATTTCTCGCAAGGTAGCAGGTATTTAATAAATGTCATCAATTACTGCAAAATACCCTTAACTTTAAAAATGTTCCTTTTTATTGATAAAGCAGAAAATCAATATAAAATATTCAGCAGATTCCTAAAGCACATGAAAACTACTGGTGTGAAGATAGCTGCCAATTTTACGAAAACAGCCGAATACGATGAGAGATGTGTGCGGGCACGTGTTAATGTATTATTGGAACTAAATATGAAACTTTCGTTTTTTACTGTAGTTTCTAACATCAAAGAAGAATCTCTTACTAGCCGTCTTAGAGATTAAAACATATCCCCACAATGTGAGAATCCATTATAACAGCCAAGCGCAATTCGGTTTCTACTTGAAACTTTTTGAATTAAATTTTTTTAGTTGTCGGTCTCCATCGCATACTCAAAGAAAAATCTCTTACTAACGGTCTAAGGAGTTGAAACATTCCCTCACAAACCATTGAATTTATTATACAAATCAAACTCAATGGGGTTTCAGCATAAAACTTTTTGTTTTTATAATGAATTCTATAAACTGTAGGGATGTTTAAATCTCTTGTTCAGCTAGTAGGAAATTTTTCTATTGGAATGTTGTAAGGAACTACACTTAAAAAAATCAATAAAATTGTTCGGCCGTTTTCGTAAAATTGACAGCTATTTTTCTGGCAGCTATTTTTACATCGGTATAAACCTCATATTTGATTCATAACTCGCCGCTACGGAATTCGTTTTAATATTTCAAATTCGTGCTTAAATAAATAATAGATATTTTTCTTCAAGCGACTTTAAAACAGCATATTATTAAACTACTGGCAGACGCTAAAAAGGTTTTTTACTGCCTAAACATTAAAAGTAACAGTTCTTTTGATTTCACAACTATTTAGAGGTTGGTACCTCGGTTATGTCGTATTATGAATGTAACAGTAAAGTACCAACTTGATTCATCCAGAATAAAACGTCACTATAACACCATACCTCCCTTCAAATTTAACACGTTAGCTGCCACCATTTAATAAAAAAAATTGTCTCAGTAGCCGGATTCATATTTTTTTCAGCTTTTTAAAATTATCTCTAGTCAAAATATGCTAGAAAAACTTTTTTCTAATTTTAACATTTGAAGTGACTTTTTCATAATCAGAGTAACTAGTTATGAAAAGTAATTTTTTTTGTCACTTGTCAGATTGTTTTGACATGGTAACCAATGGTAACATCGGTCACTCTGGATTAGAATTTCAATTTAAAATAGGTTTAATTCCTTTTTAACTTTTTTATTGAATGTTACAAAAATATTGTATCTTACACGTCACGAAACATAATTTTTGTAAGCTTTGCTACGCTCGTCTCGCAATTATCACATTCGTTACAATAAATCATGCTTAATATAAGAAGTTATTTTTGTAATTTTATTTTAAGATGCCCTAATGAACTTTATAAAGAAAATACGCAGCGTGAGACCAACATGTCATCACAATCACTTTGTAGCAACACCACAAATCGCTTGTATCACGCATGAGTTGTGTCCGATCGTGCATTACAGTGCAGTGGTATCAGAGTAAATATACAAGCTGATTCACTTAGCCCCTTGGTGAAAAACTTTTCGACTTCTTCAAATTCAGTCAAAATAGATTTGGTATTTGGTCATAATCGACCACTTCAAGTCTAACTAAAATACTTTTAAAATGGTGGCTCTTCTAGATATACCAAAATTGACGACATATTTGTTTCTTTAAATAGAATAATCATATATCTTAATCCTACATTAAATTTTAAGATCAGCATTGTCAAGACATGTGTCATAATGTTTGACATATTTCAGTGACCGCAAGGTCGTTACAATGTATGAATTTGTAACTACGTGTATTGTTTATTTATTTATTCGTATGGTACATTTTAAATATTGTATTGTGATGTATGTGTTATGTGTGGCGCCCCAAAAGATCAATATAAACCTGTATAGTGTGGTGACGAAACCGTGTGCAATAGTGGATTGGTTCGTCTTGGAAAAGCATTTGCTTCAAGGTTTAGGAAAACCACTAAAACCTAAACATGCCAATATTACATACAGTGTGTCCGTAAAGTATGGAACAAATTCATTTTTAGCTAAACAGACCATTTTAAAAATAATCCTGAAACACTTCGATTTTTGTTTTTAATTTACCATATTTAAAAATAATAATCTAATATACAGGGTAAATGACTTTCGAGTAATGACGTAATCGTCTTTTTTTTTAAATGGAACACCCCCATTTTGTTTCAATTTTCGGATTACTCTAGCTGAGTTAATTCCAAAAATGTATCACATGTTGATTCCAATTGGTACAGGGTGGACAAAAATACAATAGTTTTGTATGTGCTCATAAAGTAACGCATAACATTCTTTATTAGTTAAATTAACAATATTATCAAAAGTACTTATTGTCTAGCGGCAATTGGTTTAAATGTAACACCCTGTAGTTTGTTAATATTTAGATTAATAAAAATGAGCTGTTTCCAAACATGTTTGGTACTTGTGGTCTAGCAGACAGAATATGAAAGAAATTATTTCTTATCGATTTGAAAAAGTTTGAACATTTATAAAGTCATGTATTTCATCATATTCTGTCCGCAAGATAATATTGTTAATTTAACTAATAAAGAATGTTATGCGTTACTTTATGAGCACACACAAAACTATTGTATTTTTGTCCACCCTGTACCAATTGGAATCAACATGTGATACATTTTTTAATTAGCTCAGCTAGAGTAATCCGAAAATTGAAACAAAATGGGGGTGTTCCATTTAAAACAAATGACGGTGACGTCATTACTCGAAAGTAATTCACCCTGTATATTAGATTACTATTTTAAAATACGGTAAATTAAAATCAAAAATCGACGTGTTTCGGGATTATTTCTTAAAATGGTCTGTTTAGCTAAAAATTAATTTGTTCCATACTTTACGGACACACTGTATGTAATAATATTAATTAAGTGTGTAAACATTATAGAAGGTAAATAAGAACATAAAATATAACATCACAGCCATTGCACGACGACATATAATAGACCGGTCCAAGTGCCAATGACGAAAAAAATAGTAGGTTAAAGAAATAGCAAAACAAAATAATAGAAAAACAGATAATCAGGACAAGAATACAAAATATTGCTAAACTTCAGATGTCCTTCAGATTCGTAAGCCATAATATAGCTTCATCTGTTAAATTGTGAATATTTGGAAACCCTTCTTTAAACTTCGTTAATTGACAATCCACTACAATATGTATAACGGTATTAGGATAAACTTGTGTATTGTATGGTATGGGAATAAATCAATATATTAATTAGTAAATAAACCATTATTGGAAAGTAAATATAAATAGTATAGGACAGTAAGCATCAACATAACATTGTATGAAACACCCAGGTCATCGATTAACCTCAGAAGGTTGGACCGATCACGTCATCAGTAAATATAAATAAGGTTAGTGTGTTACGAAAGTAATAAAATATTTTGTATACAAAAAAATATTCCAGCTAAAATATATTTTTTAAGTTGCTTTTAAAAGTGTACATACATCACCATTACAGTTGTTACATAAATCTGTACACCTCAGACCATGTTTACGACATCCACATTTTCTACTTGTGCAGCCGGTTTCGCAGCTGCAACAAATAGTTTTAAGTAGCATTTCAGAGATTAGTTCTTTGTCAGTAAATGCAGGAATTATTCCATGCTCGCCTCGTTTCCATCCCCAATTTGTTGCTGACAGTTCATTGTTACCGAACCAAGTTTGTAGCTGATAGTATGTTCTGTAACAATGTTGTTTCACTGCACCTTCTGTTAGAGGAAGTTTCTCCAACTTAAAAGCTGATTTTACTGTTGCAAATTCATAATGCTTGAATCTCAATTTATTTAAAGTGACATTTTCTTTTCTAACTTTGGAAACCATACTCAACTATAACTTTCTGATTTGCATCTTTTTTGCAGAAAATGCTGGCCAATCGTGATAAATTGTTATCACACAGTAATGCTTTAACGATGGCTTTTTTTTCCTTTTCCTACGAACCCAGATGCTGTATCGCAACCAGAAAAGCAATGCAGAAACGCTAGTATGGTTTTGAAACAGTCGTGCTTGAAACTATCTGAGGTGTAGAATGAATGAATGAATCTTTTACATTACCAGATCCTGGTTTGTGAAAATAAATGTTGTAATTGTTGGTATTCAACTGATTCAAATGTACCAGAAGTCTTCTGCGACAATTATAACAGTCTTGTCACTGTTTTTGCCAATTTCAAAAGCTGTGTTTATTATGTCAGCGTCAGCATCTTATTGGACTTGTTTACAAATGAATCCTTCAGCCATTTAGAATGTAAATTGTAATGAAAATTAGAAAATTGTTATGGTTATTTAAAAATGACTTTTCGAAAACGCGTTTTTCACTTTTTTCGATTTCTGGAGCAGGTTTTACAGTGAAGTTAATTTTTTCTTAAGCCATGTGAAAGTAGATGTTTGAAAATTTTAAACTTTGACGTGAGATTTTCGGTTCAAAATGGGGGCAATTTTTTGATTTTTCGCCGATATAACCTCGAAACATGAATTTTTTCTTTCGCAAAAATTGCAGCCTGTTTAGACTATAGAAAGAAACGTTGTTACTAAATTTAGTGAAAAAAAATGTTTGGCGCGCGAGAAAAAAAATATAAACAAAATATCCAGTTTTTTCGGTTTTCCGAGAATAATTTTGAGGTGAAAACTGATGTTTACAAATGTTTTAGATACTTTTAATATCTACAACTTTGTCATGAAACATTTTTCGATAAAAGGTCAAACTTCGCCGGAAATCGACAAAAACCGCATTCCCCTAATAAAAAGCCCTCACAACCCCCTTCTCCCACTCCAAAAGTGTTAAAATTTTAGTATGTCGTTTGTCTTCCTATTATCTACCAGTTCCACATAGTGGCGTGCTGTTATTATTTTTTTTTCTGTTTAGGGCTGTTTTAGAGCTAACTGCACTGGTCTAATAACGGAGATATTGCTTGTTTACGTAAATCTGGGACACCCTGTATGTGCAACTTCCCGAACATAAACAAATATATCTTTATATTCAGACAGAATAAAACTAAACCGATAAAATATATAAACCAATTTTCAATATTTAGTTGTCTACATGCCACATGCATTTAGCAATGCTTCTAACCAACATCTGTTGTACAATCTCCAACTTTTACTTTACTTTAAAAATGACTTTTATCACAAAAATGCTTGCCGTTGTAGATTAAAATTGAAAAATTACGGTTATTCGATTCTGGAGTGTTGTGTCTATTTCACTACTTTCTATTTTCAAAAACTACAATGCGATGTTTTGTAGTATGTCGTTAAAACCAAGTGCTTTCTTTAAGTATATTGGAACATGCATAAAATACGTATAAAAAAATTTACATTCGAAATGGTATGAAATTTTCAGACTGAAAGTTTGCAATACTAATAACTATAACAGTTTAAGCCCCATGTCAACAAATCCGTGTCAAATACAAAAACAAACAAATAAAACATTGCAAACAATTCAATAAATCTGTTAATATCCGTAAGCAAAAGAGTTTTTGCGACAACTTTGTGACTTTATGTTTTTATTGAACATGTATTGTAAATATTTAATACACATTCAGGATTTAGCTTTCATTGAATAGTTGCCATTAAAAGAGAATTGAATCGGTTCTGAATAAAAACCCTACAAAAATCAGTCATGAATGAATTCGAAATTTTACGATCAACATTAAAATTAAAATATATAACTGTCGAATTGCAACAAACGCGCTATATATTCACAAAAATCTATATAAATCATTCCGAATCTAACACAATTTTATTTTACGATTGAAAATCTCATAAATAAAGCAATACCTACGCCATTAAATCGGCACTGGGGGTAAAGCTCTAGAAAGTAATCGCTTTTAAAGTCATAAAATTCGTTAAATATTCCTCTCCCCATTTTCGTTTTGTTAATTTTAATTTATAACTCGTACATGGACACGGCTTTCTAGTATACCCATATCATTTAAATATTTTATTTTTATTGTTGGTGTGGAACATGTTATTTTATTATGTATGTTTAATTAACCTAAAATTTTGTTTGCTTCGTATGTTCGTGTTAAACACGGTTCGAATTATTTCCTAGTAATGTAATGCGCTCTTTATAATTTATTAATTAAGCATCACACTGTCATATCTAAAGAATTAAACAAAAGTTTGAGAAACGTACCATAAATTTAATTAATTTATTTTTGTGTGTTATTAATGAAACTGATATTTTAATGAAAAGATTTTTTAAGAATTTACAGCGTTGCGAATGTCAGCATCATGTTCATAACATCATCCCAAATTTTCCCTTTCATAAATCAAAGTAGTTCGTTTTCAAAACTTTTGTTTAAATAACGTTTTGATCAGATAAGAAATTACCGCGATACGATAATTTATGTTTTAACAATATAATCAAGAATATTAATGATACAAAAAAGTTATAAAAGCGAAATGGGCAACTTGCTGCGGGCAACTTGCTACGGCCATTTTGCTGCTCGGAAAACTTATAGCGGGTCAAATTTGCCGCAAGAATTGTACGAAAAATTTGTTGCAGGAATTTAGTGAACTAATATTAACATTTAAAGGATGACCAAACTTAATATCTACTTTTAAAACACCTTAGGAATGGGCTTTTTTAAAGTCCCCGGCTGTACATGCATATATGCATACATAACAGTGATTGTTTGAATTTCAGCTTACTACAAAAGCAGGATGTCTTAAAAAGCACCTTTTTTGTTTTAACGAAAATAAATTGCAACTTTACATAATTATCTTCAAACCTAAGTGCATTTTCAAAGTAGACCTTGAAAGTGAATTATTTAGCTTTTATTTAATTTAACAAATGTTCAAAAAATTTATCAAAAAAAAAAAATGTGGAACTTATATAAAGGCACAAAAGAAGTTCAAACGGAATTATTTGCATTAGATTCCAACTCCAGTTCTGCTCATAATGAACCTCACTTTTATAAGATGTGCAGTTTATCGATAACAGCTTCACTAACAATCATGATAAATCAATCTCTTTAACAATCAGAAGTTTTGGAAATGAGCCACAATTGTACCAATATACAAAAAAGGCGACAGACTACTTTCTGAAAACTACAGACCTATAAGTTTGACGTCTGTTCTAGGAAAATGTATGGAAATAATATTAACCAAAAAACTTACCACATTTTTGACAGAAAACGGCGTGATACCCCCAAATCAACATGGTTTTGTTTCAAAACGTTCTGTTATAACAAACTTGCTAGATAATCTTGATAAATGGACGTCCGCCATTGACTTAGGAGTACCAGTGGATGTTATATATCTAGATTACAAAAAAACTTCCTACACAAAGACTTCTCTATAAATTAGAATACTATGGAGTGACAGGCAAATTGCTGAAATTATTTAGCAGCCTTATACAAAATAAGCAATTTAGAACTAGAGTCGATGGATTACTTTTGTCAGAATTTTCGATAGTTAGTGGTGTTCCCCAAGGTTCAATCCTAGGACCTTTGTTATTTGTTTTCTACATAAGTAATTTAGCAAGATGTCTTCATTTTCCTGCTTCATTCTTTGCTGACGATACTAAACTTTTTAACTTTCCACTCACTAATGCACATGTATTACACACTGACTTGCAAACTTTAGAAGTAGTGCTACATATTGGGCGCAATAATCTAAAATTCAATTATACATTAAATGGAATTAAATTAACATCTGTCAAAATTTAGGTGTAACAATAACAAATAACTTAGAATGGGAATACCATATTAACTTAATAGTGAAAAAAGTAAACTCCGTTGTTACTTGGTAAGATGTGCTTTTAAAGATGTAAGCCCACAAGTACTGTTAATCGTTTAAAAATCTTATATTTGACTATTGTTAGAATATGCGTGTTCTGTGTGGTCACCATATTATGCCAAAGACATCGAGTTCCTAGAAAAAGTACAAAGAAAAATAACAAAAATTCCTAAAGTAATTAAGTGCCTTCCTTATGAAAAAAGATTAAGTGTGCTTGGTTTAACCACATTACAAAAAAAAAAGAAAACGAAATGATCATCCTTATAAGTTAAGTTTAGAAAAATCAAATAAATTACCAAGGAAAAAGTTTTTGTAACCGAGTTCATTTCTTGTGGAATTCTTTACCCTCATCAATAGTATGTAGTGAAAATTTAAATAATGAAAGGTAAATATTTCCCCTTATAAGTTTTCTTTAATTAATTTGTCTTTCGTTGAGAAGGGGCACCAAAAGAACCACTACGTCGTTTTTTCAGACAACGTTTCGTGCTGCAGAATGTGAAACGTCGCCTGAAAAAACGACATAGTGGTTTTTTGATGCCCCTCCTCAACAAAGAACAAATCAATTAATGAAAATTTAAACATATTTAAGAATGCTCTTGATAAACATCTATTTTAATTTTATATTTTATTATCGTGTATTATGCTATAAATTACAGTGCAATTATGTAGTCAAGTTATTTTTTTGTTTCTAATTTTGTTTTATTCATTTATTTTCTTAAATTTGAATTTTGTACAAAGAATATGTACTTAGTTTTGTCATTCTGTGCAATCATATATTGTGTGAACTATAGTAGTAGCATTGATTATAAAGTTACATGGTAGTAGGCTCATCGGCATTGGCGCCTAGCTACACACATTGTAATAATAATAATAAAAAGTAATTACCAACATACCATTAATGTTTGCAATGTTGCAATTAAATCACGGTGTTACAAATTTTTTATTCCTAAAACAATAAAACTTTAATAGCAAGAAATACCTATTGTATACTTGCGGTATGTTTGAAATGATAAGCGGCTGTCATTTGACAAACATCTAAGTAACCACGCGGTCAATTTATATTGCGTCAGAATTATTCAGCAGCAACTTGTATTTGCGGCAAGTTGGACGCAGCAAGTTGGCCGCAGCAAAATGTCCGATTTCGGTTGTAAAGTACATTATCTAAAACTTTTGTTTTTACAATTTTGATATTTAAATTCAAATTTGATGCTTTATACTATTTAAGATTTGGTAGATTTTGGGCATAAGAAATATATTCAAAGTATTCTTTCTATCTACTTTTCTTCTAATCATAATTGTATATACTTGCTGAATATGCAAAACTTTTATATTAAACAATATTTTGGTCCGATTGTAATTAGGGGGATATGATAATCAAGTGAGATTTACCCATGATAACTTTCAAAGCTGATGTTTATTTCGATTATAAGATAAATATTATTAGCATTAGTACTACAATTTTTTGATACCTTTATATTCATTCTTTAATTTTTAACGCATCAATTAACACACATTAAAAATTGAAGTGGCTTCATCTAATGTACCGGGTGTCCCATTATGAATGCCATCCGGCCGTATCTAAACCACAGAATAATAAATAATATATTCACTGCGTTCATACAGAAATATCACTGAGAGATAATTTTAGTAGCGTTCCCGCTGTACCCACGCGCAGCCAGGAGTAGCCAAGGTGTAGATAAAATAAATTCGTCGATTTCCGATTGCGCGGTATATCGCGAAATGCCACTGCTAAGAAACAGTAAGCTTTCTATAACCGCTCCGCTGAAGTCATAAAGAATATTCTTGCGCGTGGGTACAACGCGCTATTTTCATAGGATCACCGATTTTAGACGTTCCGACACCCAATGAAACTTCTGCGCAACGAAGTATTATTATTCTGTGTTTAAACTGTCCGATTATTAGTTTTTTAGATAAGCTGATGTATGTATTATTTCAGTTATTGGAGAAAAAAACCTTTAATGAAAGCTACTAAAACTATTACTTTCAATGTTAGTGTAATGTTTCCGAACCTGTTACACACTAATATACAGGACACAACAAATATTCTACAAATTAATGTTGAGGGTTGAGTAAAGGCAATTCAGATTTCTTGCCTAATCTTTGTTTCAGAAAGATGGTTGATGTTTTACTCTTACAGGAAACACTCTGTGGAGATGAGATCAGTATACTCAATAAAGGTATAGTAAAAGGTTTGCAATTAGTAGAGTTTATTGAGAACCCCAATCACGGAATAGCTACATACGTCAAAGAAAATATTCAATACGAAAATATACAAAAAAAGTATAATTTCTCGAATTTTCGTTGTAACTACTAAAATAGCAGATTTAAACGTAGTAAATATTTACATACCTCCTCCAATAGCTTGGCCAGAAAGTTTTTATGTCGTTTTTCCTCATCCATGTGTATATATTGGTGACTTTAATTGTCATAACACATTAGGGATACAAAGACAACGATGCCAATGGAATAACGTCACAAACGTGGATGAAGTTTCAAAACATATATACATTTTATACTCCGCTCGATGGCAAAACGATTACGGTCCGGACCTGTGTTTAGTGTCAATGGATCGTGACATGGTTCCATTACAATCAAAATGTATGGTATTAAACGAACCAGAGACCGTTGCACTTAGTGTGGAGGATTTGTATTCTTTGTTCTGATTATCTGTCTTTCCATTATTTTGTTTGTTATTTTTTTAGCCTACTATTTTTTTAGTCTTGCAATGGCTGTGCTGTTATATTTTATGTTCTTATTTACATTCTATAATGTTTACACACTTAATCAATATTATTACATATCAATACTAAAGTGTGTAAAGGTTGGCATGTTTAGGTTTTACTAAACCTTGAAGCACTACGATGCATCTGAAATAGAAACTTGAAATCCAATCTTGCAAGAGAATTTTAGCTTTAACTAACTGTTGTGGCATTATTTTCTTGTTATGAATAAGAAACTAAAGCATTTTCAAAATTCGTGTTTTGTCTAAAAAACATATTTCCAAAATTAAAAAGTCCTTTAAAATTGCCCAAAATGACAGTTGAAAAGACGTTTGCTAATACCTCATTATATTCTGCTAATAAAAACTGAGCAAATATGCATCTCTTATTTGTATGTATTGTATACATACAAATACTAGATACATCTTTACCATGACCGAATCAAATTTGTTGCAATAAATGCTTCTCTAATAAATTTAATTATAGCCACTTTATTAGGTGCTTCAGTTGACTTACGACCACATTGCATACCACATCGTTAAGTGTACCTATGTATTTGTATCTTTCATTTATTTTTTTATAGAAATAAAAAGCTAATAATTACTACTCGATTTTTGAATTTAAATTAGAAAACAAATTCGGCTAATACCAACCCCAAAAATAATTACACAAAAGATTTGTTTTAAATATTTGTCGACCTAAAAAATTTCGTAGACACTCGTCCAGAAACTGTTTTGCGAGTATTCGCACTTATGGGGCCTCGGCTCCGCCTCGACCCCACAACATTGTGATACAAATAATTATCATTTGTATGACAAATCTGACCGCGATAACAGTCAAGGCTAAGAATACTGTTGCATTAATGTTAGAAACATTTTCTATATCAAAAAGGTAATGCATTCAAATCGCACAGGCCTAGAAGTGCGCCAGAACATTTTTTCAATCCCAAGGTATTTTAACATTTTGTAATTAAATTTAATTTCAAAATTGTGAAGGTCTATACTGGTCGTGGAGAAAATGTATTATATACAACAATTTTGACCCAAACACTTCGGTCAGGTGCATCTATCTGAAATAACAATAAAGGACCGACGGCAATATTTAACTCCTTATTGTACTAGAGGAATGGGTGGAAAAGTCAGAAAACAGAATAAATAGTATGGAAAAAGAAAATCGAAAAAATAATTTGATAATAAAAGGTTTCACACTAAAAGTAGGAGAACAAATCAATAAAAAGTAGAGAAAATGTTGATAACGAAACTAGGAATTGAGCAGAAAGTAGATAAGTAGGATGGAATAGTATTAGTAAAATGCACACATTTGATGATAAAAGAAATATTTTACTGAAGAGAAACATGCTCAAAGGATCAAACATTTACATAGACGATGACATTACAAAAAAGGAGAGGGAAACGCAAATGAGGATAAGAAATGAAGCAAGAAAATTAAAATACGAAGAAAAAACAGTAAAAATAGGATTCCTAAAATTATGGGTAGATGGAGAGGAAACAAAATGGGACGACGGAGAGAAAAAGTTTAAGAAAAGGGTTTCAAAAAACTAGAGAAAGAAGGAAGGAAAGGAGTTGGAAAAGGGGTACATAGATATAAAGGAATATAAAAGATTAAGAAAACGGTATAAAGACAGATGTGAAATTAGAAAAGAGGAATATAAAAAGGAAGTAGAGGAAGAAGTAAAGGAAATAAAAATGAGAGAGATATATGGAAATTTATAACGCAAATGGAGAGAAAGGGAAGAGTAAGGATAAAAAGGTAGATGAAAGAAATTGGTTAGCACATGGTATGGAGCTATTAGGAGGGAAGAAAGAAATGCAACAGGATAAGGAAATAGAGAAGATAAGAAAGAAAGCAAGGGAGGGGAGATAACAATAGAGAAAGTGGAGAATGCGATGAAAAAAATAAAAGAGAGGGAAGGCAGAGGAACAGATGGAACTCAAGGAGAACAATGGAAATTTACGGGGGAAAGTATGAGGGAGAAGATGAGAAGGTTAATAAGCAGAATTTGGAGTGGGGAAGGAATTGCAAGGACATGGAAAGAAGTGGTAATATGTCCGGTATACAAAGGAGCTGATAAAAAAGAAATAAAAACTATAGAGGAGTGTGCGTGGCAAATATAGGGTACAAGATATACGCAGAAATATTGCGAAGAAGAGTGGAAAAATTGGTTGGAGAATGGCAATAATAATAATTATAGCCAACATAACTGTTGGCAAGTATAAAAATTTCGAATCGCCTTCAGTAAAGTACGCACGTGGTTGTACAATAGCAAACAAACACTGAGAATCACCCGACACCTGTTTCGTCCTTTTGGGACTCATCGGGAGTGAGAGAACTCGAGTGTAAGTTCACTATTGTACAAACGATGTCAATTATATGCCCTACTGGAGGGATCATACGAAACAGCTGTCGGGTGATTCTCAGTGTTTGTTTGCTATTGTACAACCACTTGCGTACTTTACTGTAGGCGATTTGAAATTTTTATACTTTGTTATGTTGGCTATAATTATTGAAGGATCAACTATGTAACTATATATATATATATATATATATATATATATATATATATATACTAAGGCAATTAATAAATAAGGAGTTAGGAAAGAAAGGGGGGAGGAAGTGTACGCAATTTTTCTAGATTTGAAGGCAGCATTTGACACAGTAAATAGGGAATACTTATGGGAGGCGTTAAAAGGAAGAAATATAAACGGGGATCTAGTGGACGCAATAACTGAAATATACGAAGACACAAGGAATACAACAAGAAGAGATGATAAATTTGGGGGAGATGTTTTAGACGACTAAAGGGTTGAGGCAGGGATGCCCTCTAAGTCCAAGTTTGTTTTCTTTGTATATATGGGATTTGGAAGAAGAAATGAGAAAACATCAAAGAGGGGGAGTAGTAATTGTGCAAAAAAAAGTTTGGGTGCTGGCGTACGCGGATGACATTGTAGTGGTGGCGAATAGAGAGTGAAATGAAGAGAGCAATGGAAGTGATAAAAAAATATTTAGATAGAAAATAGCTTAAAGTGAACACAAAAAAGACAAAGGTAATGATATTCCAAAAAAAGATAGGGCAAGTGTGGGGACTGGGGGAGAGAGTATTTGGAAGCGACATAGAGAAAAGGAGATGGTTATTTGAAAAAATTCGTAAAGAGCGTAATGGTTTATGGGGCTGAGGTATGGGGATGGAAGGAAAACTTGGAAAAAGTTTAAGAAAAATATTGGAAGTGGACTATAGAGTTAGACAGTGAGACACCGGGCTACATAATTTGAGAAGAAGCAAAAATAGAAAAAATAAGGATATATGCAGGGAAGATAGCGATGAGATATGAAGAAAGAATGAAATAGAGATGTGAAAATGAATTATTAAGTGAGTGTTGGAAAGACGTGAAGAGAAACAAAATAGGATAGGGGCAGGAGGAGAGGAAAATTTACTATGAAAGGGGAGGGTATTCAGCGGATGAGGTGGAGAGGATAAGGACAGGGGGTGGAATATGGAAGATGAAATAGTGCAAAGAGACAAGGATACTCAAATACAGGGAGGAGGGAAAAATAGAAGAGAGGAAAATATAATGAGGATATGAGAAGATAGTAACGGAGGAAAAGCCAAATACCTGCTTGGGAGGAAAAGTATAAAAACTAAAAGAATGATAGCAAGGTTTAGATGCGGTAACGAGGAGAGGGAAAATAAATATTGGATGTAAGATGAAAAGAGGAAATGTAGGCTGTGTGGAGAAGGGTGGGAGAATGTGAATCACATGTTAAATTAGTGTCTGGAGATAAGGGAAGAAAGAAGGGTAAGAGAGGAGATTCTAGGGGAGGATGGCGGAGGTGAGGACTGGATGAAAGAAGTGGTGTAATTTTAAGTTTAAAGTTTATATTAATTAGGGTGAAAATTTAAGGCCGAATCTTTTGTTAATTTTTAAATAACAAATAAATACATACATATTAAACTTCTTATAAACTTCAGAAGTAAAAGCTGATACAATTAAAACGATTAACAAATTGAACACGTCCGTCTGGCAAGTAGAAATTTAAACTTTGCCAAACTGTATGATTGTTGCCAAAAACTGAGGAATAGAAGAGAAAACAAATTATTAGGCGTATGAAATATTTCCCTTATCGCGGAGAAAATTGCAAAACGTTCTCAAGCACACATGACAAAGATAAAATACGTAGAAGTAATAAATCATACACTCGACTGTGAAAAAAAAAGGACTTTGATGTGTGTATGAAACTGAATTCTAGAAAGAAATTGTGACCCTTTCACTAAGAGCATACGTATTTTCTTAAGTTGATAAACGTGCATTGATTTTTATTTTTGGCGACACGAGTTTGTTAAAATACGATCAACAATTGGTTAAAAATAATTGTTGCATCACATTACAGCACGTTTCTGGTATTTTACTTCAAATTACGTCGAAATGCATTTGGGTTTCTTACAAACGCCTTAAATTTACACGTGCATTTTATAATTATTTTCGACTCAACGAAATTACACCGTGACGAATTGTGAGCAATGAAATTAAAAATCTTTCCAGTTGAAGAGGTTGCCAACAGTAAATGTCACGACATCTTAAGTTTGTTTATTGGTTAGTTAAAAATATAAACAATTTAAAGCTTTTTTGTTGAAGAATCACACGTTTTTTTTGGTTCGGTTCTAGACAAACATTCGAATAAAATTAGAAACCAGTGTCAATAAACAAGACGAAATCGAATTTATTTTGAAATGTTTTTTTATGTAAGTATATGATTTATATCGCGAATGTTTTCGTACATACTTGAAAATGTAACAATTTTACATCCGAAAACTCGAAAGTGCTGAAAATACAGTATCGAATCCATTCAACGGTTCGATGAATGAAATGACAAAAAAAATTGCGTAGCTTTCGGAATAACACGGAGATTGAATGCCTTATTTTTGCAACATTCGATAAAACTAACCCTCCGAAATAATCATTTAGAAGGGATTAGGTTGTGCGTTGCTTTTCCAGATGAATTTATCAAAAAAAAAATCTCTTCGATGTTTTCAATTCAATTGCGAGATTGCTACTTAAACTTGTAAAAGGTGTGGTATAAAAACCACTACTTAAAAATTATTGATGATTATAGCAAAAGTGACTGGGTGTGTAATATTGAGTTTAACGAACATATTTAAATTAAATGCATCATGGTATAGGTTTGATGTATTCGTCGAAGTCACCAAGTGTAAAATTGATTACGTAATTAATGATCTTTTCAGACCAGTTTACCAGAAAATGTAACATTAACATTTGTTTAAAAAAACCATTGTCACATCGATATTTAATTTATATTATAAAATTCGCTGAGTTTAAAATGGTCTGGCTGAATGGTTTTGAAGATATCGAATTTACAATGAATGATTAAAATTTCAAATTATACATTTTTTCAATATAGGTCTGGTAATAATTCTGGAGAGAAAGAAGCAAATATCACAAAATTGCTTAGAAGAACAAAAATTGGTTTCCACTGTCGCGGCCTGTTGGTGAGCTAATGTCTTCTAGATTTGGGTCTAAAGGCCGTTTATTAGAATTGTTTCTTATTGTTTCGCTAACACGAGTGGTCTGCTTCTAGTGTCAGCAAAATATTAAGAAGAAATTTTAATCAATGACGGCCTTTAGACCCCAATCTAGACGACACAAGTTCACCAACAAGCTGCGAAAGCCTAAACCAATTTGTGAGACGTTTCTAGGGTGAGAACAAAGCAAAAGGTACGCCTACAAGCCATCTTGGTGTTTTTGTACCGGTGCCGAGACTTCAACACCATACAAGCATTCCTTAAGCCGAAAAGATTGATCAAATCTGCTCAAGCAAACAGGATCTACACTAGTACTGAAAATCCTTTTCTTCGGGAACAAATCCGCTACACTCGGTAGAGCTTTGCAAAGAATCCTTGTGACTACCTACTTTAATCTTTGGTTGACATTGATTTGGGCGAAGTAGTATTGTATTACGCTAGATCTTCCCCAATAAGTCAAAAATTTCACTCCACTCCATTTGAATTTGAACTTTCGTTAAAATTGAAGAAGGTTAGATTTATACTAGAACACATAAATAGCACAAATTTGACGTCTTATAAGTTAGCGAAACAAAATGGACAGAATTGATTACTTATTATTAGATGCTCAATAGTTGCTAAAAAAGTTGCCAAAGAAAAAAGTTAGTTGCTCTGTCGGTTTTCATTATTTTTAAGGTTACGCTAAAAGAAGATTAAGCCTGCAATTCTGTATACAAATCGTAATGTAAAAAATTGCAATTTTCGGTGTTACTGTAAGCTACAGATTCTCGTGAGTATTTACGTTTTATGCAAATTCTTTCAGATAGACCTTACAAAATTTTGACAAAGCTACAGATTTGCAAATAATACCGATCTGTGAAATATTCCTTCCCGATCAGATCATAAGATACGATCTTCCGATATTACGATTTGTAGATACAGAATTGCAGTATAAGTTAGCGGAACAATTGTTTATAATAAATATAACAAAAAGTTTATAATTAGTCCGCGTTAGTTGCTCACTAAATAAATATGTGTCTCGTAGTTTTTGTTTATTGAATAATGTGAAAGGAACACTTGTCAGCGTGTAAACCTACAAGAGTGAAATGCTAGTTGATGATTTCAATTTGATTTTATTGAATGGTCTGAATTAGTTGCTAACCAATATACAAGTTCTGAGTGAGTTCTTGCAAACTATCTAATAATGCAACTTTCTAATCAGAAAAATGCGTAATAGGAGATGAGCAATCAAAACTCCATGGTTTACATTAACCCAACTTTTCGACCGACTCTCAGTGTTCGGTTTTTTATTCGTGAAAGATTCTCATTACCGTATTAATTAATTTATGGTTCCAAATAAAAATTTAGTTAAATCGTACAATTATTAATCAAAAAAGTATCAATTTTAATACCTGTAACTTTATTTTGTGTACTTAATTCAAAAACAGACTGCGAAGTTTCATCAAATACTTGAGAAAAGAGTCGAAAAAGTGTTAAGGACTCACCTACATAAAATCAAAACCATCAACGAATTTGCCATCCCTATTCTAAGTTATCGTTTGGCGTTGTCAAATGGACCACGACCAACTTAGAAGACATTACAAGAAAAATTAGGACTCTAGTGACCCAATGCCAAATCATCGACTGAGCAAGTGACCCTGCCCCCAGAAGAAAGGGGCCTAGAAACTCTGAACACAAACTAAACTTAAGGTTATATTTTTTTCTCTACAAGCAGAGGCAACCAGATGTTCAAGGACATATGCATATGCGATAACACCAGTCAAATTAAACAGTGACGTCGAAGTATAACAAGCAGACTTAGTACAAGCCGATTTCGATAATATCACTATATTAATATCGTTTGCATAGCATATTAATTCTGTTCCTTTAGGCATAGGTATGTTCATTACTTCGTAGTACAATACGTTCCAAAGAGTTGGTCCTATTATGGATCCTTGTGGTACTCCTTTTCCGACTTCAATTTAGACTTCACTGCTAACTTGCTTCTCTCTTTTCTGAAACCGTACTGGTTTTGATGGAAGTCTTCTTTTTCTCTTATTTCTACTTTAAGCCTTTTGTTTATTATTAATTCCAAAACCTTTCCTATTATATTTATTAAGCATATTGGTCTGTAACCTATTTTTAATAGATTTTGAATGACGATAAGTTTTGCTATTTTATATTCATCAGGAAATTTCATATCGATGAGGCATTTATTAAAGAGGTTTTTAAAGTATTACCAATTTCCCGTTATTCAAGTTTTCACAGTTTCAGGCAGCAACTGATCCAGACCTGGAGCTTTGCTACTTTTTATTCTTTTAACGGCCTGTAGAATTTCTTCGTTAGTAAATAATTTTGGTGAAGATGTGATTTTTTCCATTTCAAAGTTTTTGCTACGAATTTGTTTTTTTGTGAAAAGTTTTTTGAATCTTGTAATTTTTTCTTCTATTCTTAAGTTTTTTTTGTGATTGACCAGCTTTACTTGATCTTTTATTATTTAGTATGCCACTCCGAAATAATCTTCATTCAGTTTCGTACATAATTCAGCCCATCTTTTTTCTTTTCTTATGTAATCATTTTGGTAGTATTTTTTTGTTCTCCTTATAAGTTTGATGCTTTTCTGTTTTGTCTGTATTTTTGCTTCTTTGGTATAGTCTTAGGTTTTTATTTGTTTCTTTAATTTTTTCCTGTATTCCCTGGTCTACCAATATGGCATTTTTCCATTTTTGTCGCTTCTGATTTTTGGGGTACCTAATTCGAATGCTTTCTTCATTAATATTGCACAGTCTTTGGTTTTCATATCGTCTTTGATATTTTTATTGAAGAATTCTATCATTTTTTATTATTTGTTTTGCCGAATATGAACTTTTTATGTTTTATTGGATTTTCGTTCTCCTCTATTTCTAGTAGTACGTATTTGTGATCACTAAGTGTTTCATCTTCTACATCTATTACAGTACAATTAGGGTGGATATAAACACTAAAAATTTTATATTTATTTACAACCACACACACAAAACATTTATCTTCTAAAATATCACAGATTTTGTAGCTTCGGTTTATTCTGAATACAGTTGTTGATTTTTCATTATTTGTAATTACGTTATTTTCCCCCTTTTGTTTTTTATTCTCTCCGACAGGGCTATGAAATCACAGTCGTGTTTCATTGCTGTGGCCAGTGCTAAGTCTTGAGCTGGTATATGTCTATTAGTAATTATTTGTAGTATTTTCATTTTTTAATTGATTATCTTCTTCAGCTTTTTTCAGAGCTTCTCTAAATGCTCTGCATGTTGCATTTCCCGCCGCGTGTGTTGTTTCCTTACATAGAGGGCAGTAAGGCATTTCTTCTTGGCAATCTCCCTAACCATGTCCCGTTTTCGCGCATCTTGTACAGTGCTTACACCTTTGCATGTATACATTTTATGACCGTACTAGTAACCAAACCCATTTGAAAATGGGCTTAATCTAGACAAACCTGAAATTAAAGACGTGAGGTCACTACTGCAGGTCAAAGGTCAAAGGTCAGATCAACTTGTGACCCCGTCTAAGATCAGGGCCTAGACCTCCTGAACAATTTGACGTATCGATCTCCGAAATCGGTTCAGTGGTTTCGGGGGAGAAGACAAACATACAGACAGACACACAAACAAACCGTGCCACGATTTTATGTGTGTAAACTAGTAACCAAACCCATTTGAAAATAGGCCTAATCTAGACAAATCTGAAATTAAAGACGTGATGTTACCGCTCCAGGTCAGAGGTCAAAGGTCAGGTCAAGTTGTGACCTCACCTAAGATCAGCGCCTGGACCTCCTGAACAATTTGACGTATCGATCTCCGAAATCGGTTCAGCCGTTTTGGAGGAGAAGACGAACATACAGACAGACAGACAGACAGACAGACACACACACACAGACAAACCGGGCCACGATTTTATGTGTGTATATTCTCAGCATCGGAAGCATTTCTCTTTCTGATTGATCGTTTTTCAGTAATCCTGTCGTTCTTTGTTCATGTCTCCGTTTTGTATATCGCCCGTTTTTATTATGCTTTCTTCAATTTCTTCATTCGATGCTAGTTGGTCTATGTCGGTTATGAAAATGGTTTTTGATTGGTTTTTTCCTACTGTTCTTATTTTTTGCCATTCTTCTAGGATATTTTTAACCTTTCCTTAACTTTTAAACTTCCTTCTTTTATTCTAATGAGCATATTTTCTTTGGATGTTTTCTTAATGTTTTGTTTTTCTTCTATTTCTTCCTTATTTGTGATATTTTTTTAAAATTTTTTAATGTTTCTGAGTAGTGATACTATCGAACAGTATAGAAGAACTTATATGGAAAGGGGACGAGGCACTTCATGCAGTAGATATATGGATGAGGACTAATATCCTAGAAATTGCACTAGAAAAGACAACAGCGGTGATATTTAAAGCTTCAAAAAAAAAGCCAAAAAGTGGAATTCCATATAGGTAAACAAAGAATCACTCCTGCACTACAAGTAAAATACCTAGGTATAACCATAGACAGAGTAAACACATAAATGAAGTATGCGACAAGACTTTAAAAACAATTAAATCTTTAGAAATAATAGTGCCGAACATAGGAGGACCGACTATGCAAAAAAAGAAAGTTCTTTTTACGGCGTTGTAGTCAATGATCTCATACGGCGCCCCGGTATGGCCATCTGGCTTATGCATAGCAAAGAAATAAAGAAAAGATAAAAAAACGGAGAGAAAAATGGCTCTACGGATATGCAGCGGATACAAAACCATTTCAAATGAAGCTGTAATGGTTATTGCAAGCATGATACCAATCAAGATTATGATTGAAGAAAGAGTTAACCTATACAAAAACAAAAAAAAACACCAGAAATGTACGTAGAAGAAAGAAAAAAATCAATAGATAAGTGGGATAAGAAATGGAAAGATGGCATCAAAGGAACATGGACGAGAAGATTAATTAAGAACCTGAGCATATAGATAAAGAGAAAAGAAGGAGAAGTAAATTACCATCTGACACAAATACTGTCGGGACACGCATGCTTTATGAAATATTTACAGAGAATGGGAATAAGACAAAACGGTGATTGTATGTCTTCTAAAGAAGAAGACGACGCAGAACACACCTTATTTAAATGCGATAAATGGGAGAGTGAAAGAAAACATATAGAAGAAATAACAAAGAAAAAATAACACCAGACACCTTTATAAATAACATGCTCAAACCGAAAATGTGGAATGAAATAAATGAAACAATTAAGAAAATAATGACAGAAAAGGAAAGAGTGGAGAGAGAACTACAGAAATAAGATACACCAAACAAAACATCATCCCATTCTGATGCAGGTGCAAAAGCATGATCCCAAAATGACAGTGAATAAAGGGGGTGGAGTTTAGTGGGTAGACTATATACATATATATCCATATAGGAACCCCCACACTCCCAAGTGCTTTGGGGTGCGTAATTAGCATTTTTGACTTTTTTAATTTTTTGTATAATAGACTACGGCTAATATTCTGTAACAGAAACGGTGTTGGGGAGAGGCAGCGGCGTTCTCTTTAAAAAAAATTGGGTGTGAAATGTCAAAAACTAGTCACTATTTTCAGAAAGACCAGCAACTACCTTATAAAAGAACCTCTCATTGCATTTCGCTAGAACAGAAGCATTTTCGAGAAAATCAAAAAAATGAATTAATTAAAAAATTAACTTAAAAAAATGCTCTATGCCAGATCATTAGTCATTTTGCCAAAATTGGTAAAATTTCAAAAAACCGTTAGGTATCAAAAAATATATTTTTAACTTCAACGCTGTATATCGAAAACGAGACGCATCTTCGGAGACTTTTAGTCATAATTTCATGCCAGAAACACGCACTAGAAATTATGACATCGAATTCCAAAAACATCTTGTATAACATGTATCTTATATTTAAAAATATATCATATAGCTATATTCATAAAGGACGGTAGTTTGAGTACGAGGCGACGTAACTGCTAGAGCAGGCGCTGACGGCATTCATATCGTAGCCACAGATATTTAGACGGGTATGAAAGGAATTATAGCGTATATGTAGAGTTACAAGTGGGAACACTGGCCCTCAGAAAACTTGTTTGTATTTTCCTCCATTGTCTTCTCCATCAAGTTCATCTATAATATCCTGAAACTGCCATGTGTGAGTCAGTGTTTAGTAGTAATTGTAATTCAGCCATCATCCTTTCCATAATTTTCCTAGTTTGCCGTTGGGTTATTGGAGCTCCTAATAACTCTAATTTATCTTCTGATATTATTTGTATTCAGGAGAAATGGAATGAAAACGTTCATGAATTTCTTTGTCGAATATTGAGTTCACATTTTCCTGGATTGATTTGTAATCCTAAAGCTTAGCCTTTTCCTTAATCTTCACAAAATCAGTCAACACAGTTTCATAACCTCCTCCTAAAATCCCGACATCTAAATAAAAAACATTAATTCGCTGAATGTCAAGATTAATCCCATTGGACTAAGTGGTCTCCCTACTGGCATCCTACCGTAGATTCAATAGTATCTTCTCCAAAGAAGGGTTTGGTGGGAGAGGCATAACTATACAGTTTTAGAGTCCTCTTCTGATACTCAGAAATTCAATCTTCAGTAGGACTTATCATTCATCTTGACAAATGATCGCACAACATGACCAGCAGTCCCGGACAAAAATGAATTCGCATTAAGCAACTTTATCGACAGATGTGTAAAAGCAGTTACATAAGTGGTTTAACCAACAAACTTTTTTAAAATCGGTGCTAAAAACTAAACACAAAACGTTGTCATAATAGTTCAGAAAAAGCATTTTGTAATAAAATAAATTCAACAAACTAAATGAAAATTTCCACGTGATTAAATCCTGTCCGGGCAAAAATTTTTAGTAAACAAAGAATTTTTGTCTTATTTCATAATAACGTTGTAAATTTAAGGTAAATATTTTGCGTCGTCAACTTTACATAAAAACTTTCTCTTCTGGATAAAGTTCAACTCGTTTCGTTGAGTTATTTTGGCAATTTTATTTGTGCCATAAAAAAAGTTTTTCTTTATTATGAAAGAGCAAAAAAAAAGGATTCAAACTATTTCATGCTTGAAATACAAAACATAAACTTCGACGAACAAACAATGGTTGTATATTCACAAAAGACTTCTTACATATAAAAAAGTGTTTGATATTCTTGTGCCTTTCAAACGCATATCCACTAACATAAAGCAAAAGTACGAAACAACTGACTTGTTTGATGGTTGAATGTTAATATTTCCTGCACGAACCTAAACAAAACATCCAATTTTCTAGATTATTACAACCAGAAACAAAATTTAATTATTTAAAAATGTTTTTTTGGCGATTGTATACTTGGGGAAGAAAGTAGAATCTCCATTCCGAATTTAAATTACCCTTAAGGTATAAATATTGTTATTGGAATATTTTTTCACGAAATAAGATGAAATTATTATGATTGGAAGCGCACAAAAAATACGATTTCTAATTTTCTTTTTATGCAAAATCAATAAGATACAACTTTGTGTTATTTTAAATCAGTTTTCTTTGATACAGTGTGATCATAAAATTTGGAGCATAATTCATAATTGCATTATTTAATGTTTTTAAGAAAAACGCATCAATTTTTAATGTCAGTTGTTTCGATCACCATTATTTATTTATTATCAAAATATAAACACAGTTCACTAAAGTAGATCCCCTACTATCAGGAAACAAACATCAATTAAATAATAAATCTTTTCATATTAGAGAATTTCATCCAGAAAAAAAATTTTAAAATATATTAGACTATATGAAATGTGTCTAGAATTTTACAGGGTAAGATGAATAGTTTCCGACCTGACACATAGATGGTGCTAAACCGGCAAACAATTATGTTTCCTGCATGGGTGCATGGATTATTAGTTCATAAACTTATAAAATTCTTCGTTTTGGATGGATTAACCTCTAAGGAAATTCATCCAAAGTTGACAAAAGTTTACAGGGACTCTGCTCCTTCCATGTCAACCGTTAAAAAGTAGACAGCCAAATTTAAACGTGGTCGCACATTCCTCGAGGACGGCCCTCTTGAAAAACGATCAAAAACCGCAACCGCACCGGAAACCATCGAAAAAGTACATGATATGGTGTTGAACAATAGGAGAGTGAAGGTGAGTGAGATAGCACAGGCGGTAAAAGCTCTGCGCAAGATGGGTGCCAATCAAAAGCAAATGCGAAAACAATTTTCGTAGCAATCTTTGAACCGATTTGACGAAGATCCGATCGATTTTTGCGGAAATTTGTCACCATGGATGAGACATAGGTTGACCACTACACGCCAGAAACAAAACAGCAGTCCAAGCAGTGGTGGAAGTACCCCCCCCCCCCCCCCCTCCCCCCCCCCTTCCCCCCCCCCCCCCCCCCCCCTCCCCCCCCCCCTTCCCTCCCCCCCCCCCCCCCCCCCCCCCCCCCCCTCCCCCCCCCTCCCCCCCCCCCCCCCCCCCCTCCCCTCCCCCCCTTTTTCTCCCCCCCCCCTTTCCCCCCCTCCCTCCCTTCCCCTCCCCCCCCCTTTCCCCCCCCTCCCCCTCTTTCCCCCCCCCCCCCCCTCCCCTCCCCCCCCCCCCCTTCTTTTCTCCCCCCCCCCCCCCCCCCCCCTTCCTTTCCCTTTCCCTCCCCCCCCCCCCCCCCCCCCTCCCTTTTTTTTTTCCCCCCCCCCTCCCCTCCTTTTTTTTCTTTCTTTTTTCTCCCCTTTTTCCCCTTCTTTTCCCTCCTTCTCTTTTTTCCCCTTTTTTTCTCTTTTTCTCCTCCCCTTTTTTTTTTTTTTTCTTTCCCCCCCCCCCTCCCTCTCTCCCCCCTTTCTTTTTTTCCCTCTTTTCTTTTCTTTTTTCCCCCCCCCCTCTCTTCCCTTTTTTTTTTCCCCCTCCCCTTTTTTTTTTTCCCCCCCCTTTCCTTTTTTTTTTCCCCCCCCCCCCCCTCTCCCTTTCCCCCCTCCCCCCCCCTCTTTTTTTCCCCCCCCCCCCTCCCTCCCCCCCCCTTTCCCCCCCCCCCCCCCCCCCCCCCCCCCCCTTCCCCCCCCCCCCTCCCCTCCCCCCCCCCCCCCCCCCCCCCCCCCCCCCCCCCCCCCCCCCCCTCCCCCCCCCCCCCCCCCCCCCCCCCCCCCCCCCCCCCCCCCCCCCCCCCCCCCCCCCCCCCCCCCCCCCCCCCCCCCCCCCCCCCCCCCCCCCCCCCCCCCCCCCCCCCCCTTTTTTCCCCCCCCCCCCCCCCCCCCCCCCCCCCCCCCCCCCCCCCCCCCCCCCCCCCCCCCCCCCCCCCCCCCCCCCCCCCCCCCCCCCCCCCTCCTTCTCCCCCCCCCCCCCCCCCCCCCCCCCCCCCCCCTCCCCCCCCCCCCCCCCCCTCCCCCCCCCCCCCCCCCCCCCCCCCCCCCCTTTCCCCCCCCCCCCCCCCCCCCCCCCCCCCCCCCCCCCCCCCCCCCCCCCCCCCCCCCCCCCCCCCCCCCCCCCCCCCCCCCCCCCCCCCCCCCCCCCCCCCCCCCCCCCCCCCCCCCCCCCCCCCCCCCCCCCCCCCCCCCCCCCCCCCCCCCCCCCCCCCCCCCCCCCCCCCCCCCCCCCCCCCCCCCCCCCCCCCCCCCCCCCCCCCCCCCCCCCCCCCCCTTTTTTCTCTTCTCTCTTTTTTCTTTCTCCCTTTTTCTCCTTTTTTCCTTTTTCTTTTCTTTTTTTTCCCCTTTTTTCTTCTTTTTTTTTTCCTTCTCCTTTTTTTTTTTTTTTCCCTTTCCCTTCTTTTTTCTTTTTTTTTTTCTCCCTTCTCCCTTCTTTCTCCCCCCCCTCTTTTTTTTTTTCTTCCTTTCCCCTTCTCTTTTTCTTCCTCTTTTCTTCTTTCTTTTTTTCTCCCTTTTCCCCTCCCTTTTTTTTTTTTTTTTCCCCTTTCCTTTTTTTTTCCTCTTCCCCCCCCTTCCTTTTTTTCTTTCCCTTCCCCTTTTTCTCCCCCCCCCCCCCCCCCCCCCCCCTTTCCCCCCCCCTCCCCCTTTTCCCCCCCCCCCCCTTTTCCCTTTCCCTTTTCTTTTCTTTTTTTTTTCCCCCCTTCTCCCCTTTCCCTTCCTTCTTTTTTTTTTTTTTTCTTTTTCCCCTCCTCACACCCCCCTTACTCTTTTTTTTTTTACATCCTTTAATTCCCCCACCCCCCCTCCTTTTTTTCTTTTTCCCTCAAATCAATAAATTAACCCCCCTTTCCTTTTCCTCTTTTTCCCCCCCCTTTTTTTTCCCTTCCCCCCCTTTCCTTTACCCTCTTCCCCCCCTCCTTTTTTTTTTTTTTCTTTCTTTCCCCCCCCCCCCCTTTTCCCTTTTTTTTTCTCTCTTTTCCCCCCCCTTTCCTCTTTTTTCTCTCTTTTCCTTTTTTTTTTCTTCCCTTTTTTTTTCCCCCCCTTTTTTTCCCCTCCCCCCCCTTTTTTCCCCCCCCCCTTTTTTTTTTCTTTTTTCCCCTCCCCCCTTTTTTTTTTTTTCCCCAACTTTTTTCCCAACTTTTTAACCCTCCACCCCCCCCCCACCCCCTTTTTTTTCTTTCCCCCCCCCCACACCCCAAACCCCCCTTTTTTCCCCCTCCCCTCTTTTTTTTTTTCCTTTTTCCTTCCCCCCCCCTTCTTTTTTTTCCTCTCCCTTTTTTTTTCCCCATATTTTTCCTCCCCCCCCTTTTTTCTCCAAAAAAATACCAAAACCCAATCTTTTTTTCCCCTTTTTTTTTTTTCACAATTTCCCCCCCTTTTTTTCCTTTCCTCCCCTTTTTTTTTTTTCCCCTTTTCCCCCTTTTTTTCCTTCCCCCCCCTTCTTTTTTTTTCCCTTTCTTTTTCTTTTTTTTTTTCCCCCCTTTTTTCTTCTTCCCCTCCCTTTTTTTTTTTTTTTCCCCCCCCCTCTCTTTTTTCCCCTTTTTTTTTTTTTTCTTCCTTTCTCCCCCCTCCTTTTCTCCCCTTTTTTTTTTTTTTCCCCCCCCCCCCCCCCCCTCTTCCCCCCCCCTTTTCTTTTCTTTCCCCCCCCCCCCCCCCCCTTCCCCCCTTTCTTCCCCCCTTTTCTTTTCCTTTTCTTTTTCTCTTTCTTCCCCCTTTTTTTTCCCCTTCCCTTTCCCTTTTTCCTTCCCTCTTTTCCTCCTTTTCTTTTTCTTTTCAAACACCCTTTCCTTCCCTCTTTTCCCCCCCCCCTTTTTTCTTAAATACTTTTTTTTTCCTTTTCCCCCCCCTTTTCTTTTCCCTTTCTTTCTTTCCTTTTTTCCCCCCTCTTTTCTTTCCCCTTCCCCTTTTTCCCCCCCCTCTTTCCCCCCCCCTCTCTTCCCCCTTTTCCCCCCCCCCCACCCCCCCCCCCCTTTTCTTTCTCTCCCCTTTTCCCCCCCCCCCCCTCCTTTTTCCCTTCCCCCACCTCTTCCCCCCTTTTCTCCCTTTCCCCCCCCCCCCCCACCTCCCCCTTTTTCCCCCTCTTTCCCCTCCTTTCCCCCTTTTTTTCCCCCCCTTCCCCCCTTCTTTTCCCTCCCCTTCCCCCCTTTTTCCCACCAACACCCCCCCCCCCCCCCCTTTTCTTTTTTTTTCTTTCTTTCCCCCCCCTCCCCTTTTTTTTCCCTCCTTTTTTTCCTTCCTTTTTTCTTTCCCCCCCCCCCTTTTCTTTTTCTTTCCCCCCCCCCTTTTTTTCCTCCTTTCTTTTTTTCTTTTCCCTTTTCCCCCCCCTCCCTTTTTTTTTTTTCTTTTTTTTTTTCCCCTAATTTTCCTTTCCCCTTTTTTTTTCCCCCCTTAAAAAAATACACCTTCTCAAACCCCCCCTTTTTCCCCCTTTTTTTTTTTAACCCCTCCCCTTCCTTCCTTTTTTTTTTTTTTTTAAAAATAAATAATTTTCTTTTTTTTCAAACCCCCTTTTTCCCCTTTCCCCCCTTTTCTCTTTTTTTCTTTTTCCTTTCTTTTTTTTTTTTTTTTAAAAAAACAATTTTTTAAATATTTTTTTTAAATCCCCTTTTTTTTCCAACCCTTTTTTCCTTTTTTTTTTCCTCTTCCTTTTTTTTTTTTTTCTTTTTCCTTTCTTTTTTTACTTTTTTTTTTTCTATCTTTCCTTTCTTTTCCTTTTCTCATTATCCCCCTTTTTTCTTTTCAAAAATTTTCAAACCTCGTTTAAAGAAACTGGAGAAAAAAAAAAAAAAAAAAAAAAAAAAAAAAAAAAAAAAAAAATGATTCAGCGCCAAAGAAAGCGACCAAAAAGGTCAGTGTGAGCTTTTGTTGTAATGCGGAAGGGATCCTGTTAATTCATTATATTGCAAAAGGCAAAACAATTACAAGGGAATATTACTCAAACCTTCTTAACCAGCTGGATGCCGCGAGAAGAAGAAAAAAATCATCTTTCACTAGAACAACGCACCTGCTGCCAAGGGTGTGTTGGGGATGGGAAAACTGCGGGATTTGGGGTATGATTTGCTCAGTCATCTCCCCTACTTTCGTGATTTGGCACCCTCAAACCTCCATCTGTTCCCAAACTTAAAGAAATTTGTTTCTGCGAAGTGCTTCTCACCCAATAAAGAAGTTAGCGACCCGTAGATAAATATTTCAACAACCTTCCAGATCCTCATTTTCGGGAAGAAATACTGATGTTAGATAGGCGTTGGACCAAGTGTGTTGAAATCAAGGAAGATAATTAAAAAAAATAAATTAACTGAAAGTACCAGTTTTCCATTGTCACGCCGAGAACTTTTCACCTTACTCTTGTAGATTCTTGTAGATGATCTTCTATTTAGATTAAGCAAGTTGATAACAACTTCTTCTATAACCAGAAATGTCATTATATTAAAAATATTTTAGTCCAGTTGACTTTAATAAACTGTCAAAATTTTACAAACTTTATTTTCGGAAAAAAACGTATGTAATATTTAGGCATTCGCGACCTGTTGGTGAGTTAGTGTGGTCCTAGATTGGGCTCCAAAGATCGTCGTTACTTGGAATTTTTCTTAAGCAGTCAGCTCAGCTTCTTCAAAGGTTCACGTACTTCCGACCTTGGATGTAGACTGTTGATTTCTACTTCCCAGCTTGTTTTTATACTGGTTCTAAAGAGGCTCGGCTTACATCACGCCGGCGCCGGTTAAATGCAAATCTTTGTAAGGTGCGATTCGGGTGTTGAAGTTGTTGTCCATTTAGCCATTCCTAAATTTTGTGTAATGCTGGTTCCTTGAGACCAATACTGAACTAGTATGCAACGCAAGGACTGACGTATCATCTGCAAATGTTGCAGTTGTATAAGTGAACTGCATGTCTTGCCACTTCTCGTGTATAAAGAACACGTACAAATAGTATAAACTAAGAAATTCCAACAGTTAACTGTAACTGGTAGGTCAGCTGTATATAACAGGTATAGCAGAAGTCCCTGCACACTTCCGTGGGATGTCCCGATAGAATGAGCTGGAGATCTCTATATTCATTCTGATGTTTGACCAAGAAATATTTATCGGTTAGGTACAACTCCAGCAATTCGTAGATATGATAAGGTAACTGTTTTTTTAACTTGGAGCATAGACCGATGTGCCCCACCTAGTCAAAGATCGATCAAAGAAGACTGCAGAGCAATATCGTTTACCTTCTAGGTCACTATTTATGATGATTTCAAAACCCATATTGGTGATCTGGGATTAATTTCTCTTTCTCCAGGATTAGTGTTATCCGTTTGAGAAGTATCTTTTCAAAAACTTTTGATAAAACGAACAATAAGCAAATCGGCTTGTACGAAGTAACTTCTCCTGCTGGTTTACCTGATTTTGGTAACACTATGATCTGTGCAATTTCCATTAATTTGGAAAGTGACCAGTTCGAATGCCTAAATGGGTTGAAAATTTGAGTGATGGCTTCAATTGCTTCTGTTGGTAGTTCTTGTAGAATATTCCCTGTTATTAGGTCCAGACCTGGGACTTTTTTGACTGTCAATTTTATAGTTAATTACTTATTGTATTTCTTGAAATTAAATTTTTTAATTTGTAAGTTCCTTTGGTCCTTCATTTTGTGTTTCTGGGGTTGATTCGCTGTTATGAGCTTTAAAACGTGTGATAGATATTCAGCATATATTGCGGCTTTGTCTTTGTTGCTTCTCGCCCATTTACCGTTTCTGTCTCTAATAGGCGGGATTTTAAACTGGGGCCTCTTGAGTTTCTTGGTTGCTTTCCATAGACTGTAATCAGTTATTTCGGTATCTTTACTTTTCCTAGGTAATTCTCTATTGCCTGGTTTTTAGTTGGGCCATCAGCTTTTCCAATTTTTTGTGGCTTTATTGAACTTTCTTTTATCTTCATCGGTTCTGGTTGTGTGCCAACGGTTTCTAATGCTTCTTTTTTCTGCGAAGATCGGATTCCAGATTTGGTCCAGTCTTGGGTTTTCTTCCTCTCTCTAACTTTTCTAACTAATTTGTTGTAATAACTATTAACCGTTGATAGCAATTTGGAGCTATTTCAAATCTTTCATCCTCCAGCAATGACGTTATATTATTGTTTCTTTCGGTTAAAATATTCTGGTCCATACATTTTTGGTTTAATTTTTTTGACATGAAAATACTTCCATCTGTTTCAATTTTTTTAAGATGCCGTTTGGGTGTTCTTGAGGATCGGATTCCAAATTTGGTTGAGCCTTGGGTTTTCTTCCTCTCTGTTGAAGTATTCTGGAGTTTGTGGATCTCGTTGGCTTCTTCAACCAATCTGTTGTAAAAACCATTAACCGCTGATAGCAATTTGGAGCACTCAAAAAGTATCACCACCGACTTCTCAGTTTGTCCCAGACGGCAGTTTGCTCGATGTTCTTTGAGCCTCGTTCCTATCGATGTCCTTCTTGATTTTATTATCTCCTAACCCAAAAAAATAAAATGAACAATTTAATTTGAAGTGAAAACATGAAAATCGATACGAAAAACTTAAAAATGTGCAAGAAATCAAACCATATCAAAAAAAAACTAAGAATCTTTTAAATTAAAAAAAAAATCGTATGCAAACTTATTTGACATAACTAAAACAGATTTATTCTCAGCTTTCCAAAAACACATACAGTCTTAGAATTTGTTTTCAAGGACATTATAGTAATCGTAATAAAATTGTCATTTTAACGCTATTCTGAATTAATTACGCTGAAAAACAAAGTTAGAGATAATATATTTTTAGAAAGCTGAGACAAAAATTATGTGCATTACTCACACGTGCCTCATATTATATTTTATCTAAGTCAAAACTAATTTTGCAAATATAAACATTTACTACAACATAGGAACGAATGCAGTTTTATTTTCTTTTTATTTTAAATGTTGGATATTGCATGGTTACCAGGTATTGTTGTCAAAAAAAATCGTTTAATAATAAAATTCCCATTTAAATTACATGGCACTTTTATGCGCGATTTATTAAAAGTAGTCTTTCACACACAATTATTTTGTAATTAATGTGCATTCATCAATTAATTTCTATTTTATTTTTTCTTCAAATTAAAAAAAGAATTCGAATTCTTACAATTTTAAAAATAACACAACTCTGCTAACCCCACTCCCACTGTTTACTATAATTTTAATACTTTTCTTTTTCTGTCTCTATCACTTCTATCATACATCCATGCCCTTATAGTATCCGCCAGTCTTTTTTCTTAAGTCTAGCTCTCGAAACATTTCTCTCATGATGTTCTTTCACACGATTTGCACACCCTTTCTTTATCCCGTACTTATCCATCCTATCTTCATTTCTTGTTATAAATCTTGCTATCAATTTTCTGTCTTTCTCCATCTGTCATGTATTGTAGAACCCCTTTCGTTTTTAATTTTTTTTTTGTTCTTCTTTCTGCATTTGTTTGTTTCTATTTCTTATTATTATTTCCTTCTCCTACATCTTTCTTCCTGTCTTAACTTATTTCCCTTCTCTCGCATAACCACATATTTCATAATATTTTCTCCTTTCATCGTTATTTTATTTGTCCCCACTTCTTTCCAACATACATACAGTATCTCATTGTTTCTTCTGTATTTCATAATTTCTTTATATTTCAACGCTCTCTTTCCTATTCCTGTCAGTATTTTTTTCTAATTATTAAAATATTTTTGAAGATATGCCCAGTAAGCTAAAATAAGCTGATATGTTCAAATCCAATTTTTATTAGCTTCACAGATAATTAGGTTTCTATTTTTAAAAAGTTAATCAAGTTAAATTTGACGATGTTGTACTAAATGTCAATTTGAAACAAAATGTTAATTAAGTAAATGTAATAAATAGTGACAGTTGCAGTTATTTTGCGAGATTCTAAAAATACCTCATATTTTCAGTATATCAATCGAACACTATAAAACTGCATATTCTCTATGGCTAAAAATATGATGCATTTCTATAATCTTGCAAAACAATTGCAACTGCAATTCAACTTTTTAAAAATAAAAATCTTATTATCCCTGAAACAAACGAAAATCAGATTGGGACACCCTGTATAACCAGGTGTCTCTGATCCACATAACATCACGCTTCTTACTAGACTCTCAGAAATCCATCTCCTCTTCTCTAAATCTTTCCCCAAATGTCTTTTCCCATTTTTGCTTTCTGTCCCAGCTCTCTTATATACTCTCCTTCATATCTACTATTTTCTCTAAATATCTATATTTGTCTAGATTCTCTATCTACGTTTCCCCCCATCAACATTTCTTTTTGTTTTTTTTTTAAATTCAATTATTTTTGTTTTTTTTTACATTTGCTGATTATAGGTTAGATGCAGATATACTATTTGTAAAGTTCATTCGATCAGACCAATTTAGACCGACATTTAATCAAATAGTTTTTAAAATATATTGTATACAGTGTTATTCAGTGTATACGACACGGAATATTACAGCCAAACTATTTAATAAAATTGGGAAAATATATCTGGGATTGATAGAGACCTATAGGAGGAATATTTTAAAATTACTTTCGAAATATACAGGTGTCCCAAAATACACAGAATTTATCAAATTTGTTTTTTCTTATGGAATGCCCTGTATATTAATACATTTTCATTTTCTACGTTCAAAATAAGAATGGATATTATAGAGGTTTGCCTTACTTAAACCTAAAAGTTTTGAGATATTTTGTATTTTAAGAAAAAGTCGTCACAATTTTACCGATTCATATCTAAGCAACTTATACCTTTTTCCAAACTATATTTGCACTGGAGTCTATGAATTGATCAGATTTTATGTAGAACTTGTGAAAAATCCACTATCATATACAGGATGTGTACAAAATAAGATTAATTAATGACATGTTTTGAACCGCAATAACTTGCTTATTTTAAATATGGAACCCCCTGTATTTTATATCAACAACAAATGTAAAATGTAATTACCTATCAAACAATACTCTAGTGTCCTATAGCTAAATGTTCAGGTTGTCATGAAAAATGCAAATTTTCATAATGAAGACTGATTTGTAACAATTTTAATATTTATCAAGTAAGCTATACAACTTTGACAGGTAAATATTATGTATTTGTAAGAAGGAGAAGATTTGCATTGTGTACATTTCATCAACTGTATTAAATTTTGAGAGAAATAAATGTGTATAGAGTTTACAAGAATTTAATAAACGTACAAATTTACTTCACAATAATATTTCTTCTAATGAATTATCTGCTCCACGAATCAATTCCTAAGCTGTTTACAATATTGTAAAACATACTGGTGAAATACAAAAAACATTTGCTTAAAATAAAGCGCCTATTTTTTTCATGTCTGTCTCCGAAATTAAACGGGTACTTCCAGACGTCGTAGAGACTTGAAATTCGGTATGCCGTTGGGTCTTGCCTTCAAACCAACAAGAAAAATTTTCATACAGAGGCAAGGCCAAGGGGTCTTTATTCGCCATAGGTTTTTCATTATTTAGAGAATAATGGGATCAACCTACATGCACGCAGAGTCTAACATTATTAAATTCATCTATTAAAATTTGCCCGTCAATCAACGGGCTTCTTACAAATACATAATATTCACCTGTCAAACTTGTATAGCTTACTTGATATTAAAATTGTTACAAATCAGTCTTCGTTTTGAAAATTTGCATTTTTATGATAACCTGAACATTTAGCTATAGGACACTAGTATTGTTTGATAGGTAATTACATTTTAGATTTGTTGTTGATATAAAATACAGGGTGTTCCATTTAAATTAAGCAAGTTATTGCTGTTCAAAACATTTCATTATTTAATCTTATTTTGTACACATCATGTATATGATAATGGATTTTTCACAAGTTCTACATAAAACCTGATTAATAGATAGACTTCAGAGCGAATTTAGTTTGGAGAAAAGAAGAAAAAGTTGCTGAGATACGAATCGGCAAAATTGTAACTACTTTTTCATAAAATACAAAATATCTCAAAAACCTTTAGGTTTAAGTAAGGTAAACCTCTATAAAATCCTTTCTTATTTTGTTTGAAGAAACTGAAAATGTAATAATATATAGGACATTCCATAAGAAAAAACACAACTTTGATACGTTCTGTGTATTTTGGAACACCTGTATATTACGAAAATAATTTTAAAATATTCCTCCGATAGGTCTCTATCCATCCCAGATATATTTTTCCAATTTTATTGAATAGTTTGGCTGTAATATTCGGGTCGTATACCGTGAATAACCCTGTATATTCAGACAAATAATATTTTTAATTTTATATATTAAGTGCCAAAACAATCTACTGTTATGAAAGTGGTAACCCCTGTAGTACCGGTACCATTTAATTAAAGTTTGAATTTAATTAAATAGAGTAAAATTTTATTCAGAATTCGTTCAATTTAATTTTTTTAATAACACATATAGAATCCCAAGCTTTGGCTTCGCTAAATAATACAGAACTCAAGATTTACCCCTTGTGGTGCTCCGGGTTTTGTAGTGAAAGCGACTTTGTTTATCCGTTGTGAGTTGCTATACTAGCTTGTAAACTTGCTAGTTCGTAAACTAAAAAAGAACTTCGATTTTGAATAAATAACATCATATATCCCTCAGATTACGGTAAAATTAAATTTTTAAAAATTGATCTTCATTTTCCCTTTCGCCTTAAAAAAATAGACAAAAGATGTAGTTTGAAGCTTACATTATACAAAATATGTTAAGAAAAAAATTTCATCGAAATGTAGATTTAAAATTACTTAGATACAAATTGATAACGGATATGATAATCAGGTGCCGCAATATCATATGAGTTACAAAATATCATGTTTCGTTGCGTGTTACATAAAAATGTTGTAATTTTGCAATGAAGGAGTAAAATTGAATTAAACGTATTTAGAATTCAAAGGTCACGGGTGTTACTATTGTTATCGTTCTTTAAAATATAGATGTCAAAACAATCTGCAACGTGGCGAAAAATAATTTTTTTGACGATAGTGATCGAAATAAGTCAAAATATAACTGAGTCAAATCAGGGAAACCCGCAGAGAGCGGTAACAGTTCTCAACCAATCGTTTTAATTGCTCTATTATCAATATGGAGATAAGGGTTCTCGTTTTGAAGAAAGAGGTCATGCTACCGATGAGGTCGTTTTTTCCGAATAGCTTTGTAAAGGCGATTTCTTTAACATATCTTAGCTCTACATCAGCAACTCATCAAGAATAATACTGTCCCAGTCCCACCAAATTCATAACATCACTGCTATCTCTGCTTTTTATTTAGATATAAACACTATTTCTCGTCGTCGATAAGGATTTGGTAGAAGAATCTTTTATTGTGACTATGAGTAGCACGATTCCGAGAGAGCAATCTAGCGAAAATTGTAGAACGTTGATTTTTGCTGTTCTCGCTCAAAAGATGAGGAACCCAAGCGGCAAGTATTTGAACTTGTCCTTAGAATTTTTCAGATGTCAACATATTGTTGATTGGTCACATTCTACTTCCAGGACCAACTCACCTCTTTTTTAGGCCTAAATTTTTATAAAAAAGTTGATTCAATCGCTCTTCATCGAATCTAATAAGACGTCCTGAACGATCTATATCATTAAGATCTAAAATACCGCTTTTGAAAATATTAAAATAGCTTTGCGCTATCCTAACAGCATTGTATCTTCACCGTAAACAATGCAAATGTTACGAGCATCTTCACTGGCTGTGGCACCTCGATTAAAAAAAAAAGATAATGTCGGTAGTGCTGGTTTTTGTCTTTACTTCACATTCTATTACAATAAGGTTAAACTTTAACAATTAAGAACGAAATACAATAGCAATAAAAATAAGAATAGAAAACGAGAGGTAGAAATCGCACACAGGGGGAGCACTGGAGAAAAATAAGAGAAAGAGTAAGATGAATAATGAACATAATATGGAAGGAGGAGAGGTTACCGGAAAAATATTATATGTCCGATTTACAAAGGAGGAGAAAGAAAGGAAATGAGAAGTTATAAGGGTATGAGCATAACCAACGTAGTTAATAAAATGTATAGGGAGATGATACAATGGAGATTAGAAAAGGAAAAAAACGTGTTAGCGGATTGGCAAGCGGGTTTTAGAAGAAAATGGAAAGCGATGTATAACATACATATTTTCAAGCAAATAGTTAATAAGGAAATATAAAGTAAGGATGGGAAAGTGTATGGGATGTTCCTGGATATAAGGTCAGCGTTTGATAATGTATTCAGGGAAGTACTGTGGGAAACTATGAAGGTATGATGGGGCATTATATGTATATTTAGAAAAAAGGAAGTTAAAGTTAAATACAGAGAAAACAAAGATAATGCTTTTTCAGAAGAGAAGAGGAAGAAGAAAGAAGAATGAATAGTGGTGGGGTGAAGAAGAGTTAGAGAGTGTGGATCAGTGGAAATATATAGGCTATAGAATTACGCACGACAATAGGGATGAAGGACAAGTAAGGGAATTAGCAAGGAAGAAGCACATAATGCTGGGGCAGGTGTGAGGGTTAGGAGAAAGAATATTTGAAGGAAACATTGAAAAGAGAAGGTGGCTATTTAAAAACTGGTGAAAATTGTAACGATGTATGGAACGAATGTGTACGGGTGGTAGGAGTGGAAAATTTTGGAGAAAGTGCAGATAAGGTATTAGAGATGGACTATGGGGCTAGATAAGGAGACACTGGGAAATATAGTAGAGGAAGAAATAAAACTTGAGAAGATAAGAATGGAAACGGGGAAAAGAGCGATGAAATATGAGGAAGAGCTAGAAGGTAGAAAAACTGATATTTTATACAAGTGTTGGAGGCAAGTAATTTGAAGATAAAATATGGACAGGAAGAAAAAGGAAAACAAAAATAGGTACTAGTGGGAGTATGTAAAAGGAAATGTAGAATATGTACGGAAGGGTGGGAGAACGTAGACCATATGAGGGAAGAATGTGAGAAGCTAAGGTTGGAATTAAGACAAAGGAAGGAGGTATTGGAGGAACGTGGAGAAAGAGCGGATTGGATGAGAGAAGTGCTCGAATGAAGGAAAATTTAGAGGGGAGCAGAGAGAAGAAATAAGTAGTGAAGTAATTAGGAAGGCGGAAGGAGCAGTTATTTTTTGGTTTTGTTGTTCATGTATTTATATTTGAAGTTTAAGAGAAAAGAATATTTTATTACAAATTGCTTTTTTTTAATGTGTAAACCGAATAATTTTGTTAATTTAAAAAAAAACAAAATAATTATTTATATACATAAGCAAACACACGATTTGCACAGTATACATACTAACCTTCAATAGCAAAACTTCATGTTTTACTCAAAAATGGACCTGCGTCAAAATCCACATTATTCAAAATGGCTGATTTGTGTTTTTGTAGTATTAATTCAACATTATTGATTGACATAGTTTTAAGTGTTGCACTGTTTTAAGTATTAAGTTTAGGTAGGCATTTATTAATTTGTTTATTTGATAATATTAATTTCAGAATTATTTTTAGTTTTATCACAAGTATACATACTAATATGCCTAAACGAGTTTTGGGATATACTTAAGCAATGTGAGGTTGCTGATTGTCACTGAAATTGCATAAATCAACCATAAAATTATTTTCATTTTTAAGTAATGAAGCATAGTAATTTAGATCAGATGATTTAAACCTTATCTTGTAATTGTATTTGTATTGAATCAGGTGTAAACACTGGGTTAATAGTAATAGGCTCGACTTTGTAATATGTATTTCAAGAATCATGTGTTCAGGATTGATTTAAATAATCATTTATTTACAGAGGCGTATCCTAATGTGAAAAGTTTCCATCAGTCGTGTTCAACCACAAATCAGGAAATTATTTATGTTAGTTAGCACATTAGGCGTATTATAAGTGTATTAATTCGACTCATCTAACAAAACCTATTGTAACTCATATTTTATCTCTTAGGTATACGTTCTTTAATGTTTATTTCTGTGTCTTAAGGAATCAAAAATGAGGCAAACAACAATACAACGATGCAGTTAGCGTAGTATTTATAAAAATATTTTTGAATGTATCATTAAGAAAACAAAATTTGGGACACTGTTGATACTTAAATGAGTATAACTACGTTATTATTTATGTAATAATTATTTAGATTTAACAAAGAATAGAGTAAAAAATACTTATTTAACGTAGATATGCTCATTTAATTTTCAACAAATTTTGTTTTCTCAATAGTACATTAGTCAAAATGGCGTCAAGATCACTAAAAACATAATTCAAACGTCACTACTAATTTTGTGACAAGTTGAATATTGAGCAATCAAAATTTTGTTATATCAGAGCCAATTTTTAAATTAAAAAAAGCCTTTACTTATGCATGGATTAACAAAAAAATTTGTTCCTTTTCTAAATATTAAAGGGGCGTATATGTAGCAACAAATAAAACAAAATATATTAAAGAAACCTCAAAATTCATCAGAGTTAGATCGTATATATTTTTAATTTTTCTGTTTTAGTGTACATAATGTTAAAAAAAATTGTAAAGCTAAATGCTTACTGAAAACTAAAGATGTACGGAAAAAAGTCAGAATAATAATAATAATAATAATAATAATAACACATTTATTGGTCTGCATTTTAGTACATAGTAGAAAAATGTGTGAGACAATCATAATAAACTAGTAACCAAACCCATTTGAAAATAGGCCTAATCTAAACAAACCTGAAATTAAAGACGTGAGGTCACTGCTCCAGGTCAGGGGTCAAAGGTCAGGTCAACTTGGGACCTATCTTAAAACATTCACCTTGACATCCTGAACACTTTGATATATAACATGCCTATGTTTCCCTGGATTTACTGCTCCAGGTCAGAGGTCAAAGATCAGGTCAAGCGTCTAAAATCAGCACCTGGACCTCCTAAACAAATTGACGTAACTTTTTTTAGAATTTTTTTCAGTTGTTTCTGGAAGGAACGAACAGACAAACCGGGCCAACGGGAAGATTTTATGTGTATAGATTAAAATAAATGTCTATTTTGTTTACAAAATGTGTACAAAAAATAATTATGATAATATTATGATAATATCGCAGAGTGATATATTGAGGTATCCAGAGGAATATTCAGCAGATAAGTTACATTAGTAACCATCTGATAATTAAGGTATCCCAAAAAAAGTTGTATTGTAATTACATTTTCTTAGATGCGATTTGAATGTAAGCAAGTAAGAGTTTATTATAAGATTATTGATGTGCGGTATGAATTTCATATTTGTATCTAAAATAAACCCAAGATGTTTTACGGTTTTAACAATATTGATGCTCTGCAACTTTACGGTCTTGGCTTTTGCCAAATAGAATTATTGAGCATCTGCTAGGATTAATAAACAACTGATGTCTATGCAAATATTTATATAGTTTATCAAGATCGTAGTTTATTTCATTATTATTTTGATTGAGATTATTTATATTAAAAGGTTTGAGTAATTGAGTATCATCAGCGTAGGCATTACCTTGCAGTATTTTAAACATTTGAAAAACTTAGATGTGTATATAATAAATTGTGTATCATATTAACCTATTTTACCATATAAATCTTCAGATTTTTTCTATAACTCATTTTTGAGATAATAAGAAAAAACCAATTTTAAATTGAAACTTTACAGAGCCGTACCTTCTTAAGTAAGCCCAACTGAAAAATAGTTTATAAGAAAAATTTTGATAACTTTTTATGCTTAGTAGCGTAGTATACTTTTCAACCTATATTTTTGCACACCCTGTATATTATAAAATAATGGACCCCATATAGAGCCCTGGGACAACCATTGGATGAGTTGCCATCACACTAACTTCTTTCATCTCCGTGAAGTAACTTAAAATAAGACTGAGGAAATTCACTCCAAGGCCAATGTAATGTAAAATACTTAAAAGTAATTTATGAATAATTGCATGAAAGGTCTTAGAGAAATCTACTAGTAACCGAGCAGCCAGATGTCCACTGTCGAGAAGTCTAAAAATATTAGAAAATCAGAAAAAGTATTTTGTGATTCCAATGTCTTTCTTATGTTGTCTGAAATTTCTATAGCAATAAAATAAATATGCGTGGACTAAACTTCGAATTAACAATTAAAGTTAAATTACCTGTTGATAAAAAACAAATTTTAAATCGTTCTCATTGACGTCAAAGTTAAATTGGTCGAACCGACATGAATAAAAACAACTCGAAAACAAGATTAACATCAATATCGACTTAATATTTTCAAATTCCGTGCTTGTAATTTTTTTTTTAGATTTTCGACGTAAATCAATTGACTTGATGGTAGGAATACAAATAAATGAAAACAAAGTCGTAATGAGGAATAACAATAATAACGATACTCAGCTTTATTATCATGAAAATTAACGTTTTATGCGTAATTAACACATCGTGAAATACAGCGACAAATGAAATGACAATTGCGATCAATTATGTGTCTTAACAAAATTAGTCACATTTGAATATTATTGTCGTGACATTTGAGGTAGGTCTGGTTGACATAATAATTTATTTATTAAGAAAGAGACTAGGAATGTATTTCCAAGGTCTCAATTTTCTTGTCGTCACGTATAATTACATAAATTAAGATTAATGAAAATAAGCACAATTAAATATACGATTGTTGTTCTCGTACTGCTAATCTTTATTACTACAAGTTGTTTACATCTTTGGAATAACAATGCATATAATTTACATATTTTTTTAATAAATTTTACATATTCAGTTCGGATTAAAAGATTTTTTTCGTTTTTAGGATCCTATATATGTTAATCGTCCTCGAAAGGAATATTAATTTCGAGATTCGCTATGCGTCATTTAAAAATAATTACAGTAAATTATAAAAAACTACGAGAAGTGTTTAGTTGCTTTTTCGAATTAAAATATTTTGTTTCAAATATGAATAACATTTAACTTTTTTTGTTTTTATACATGGTGTCCCGATATCCGTGTACACTCATGAAATTTAAAACTTGGACACCACAATTTCTGTAAACAAAAGTTTGCACATTGTGAAGCGGGCTTAAGGGTATCATTTACAATTCTAACAGCAGGTAGTCTCAGCAGGGGTTATCTTATAGAAGGACTGTAGAATGAATCATTACACTAAGCACGTTTTAGAAAATAGGTAATTTACGTTGCTTACTTAATTTTTTCTTTAAAGAATATATTTGAAGGTATCGCTAATTAAACACCATAGCTCGATTAATTATCGAATCAAAATTTTGTTTAGGAAATGTTTACAAAATAAAATTAGAAATAATTTTGATTTAAAAACGTCTACAAGCAATAACTTTTAAATTAAATCAAAAAACTAAACATGGTTATTTGGGTTGACTGATTATTACTTATTTTTAAATAAATCTAACCTACTAATTATTGTAAGTTATTAAAAAAATCATTAAACTCTCTATTCATAATATTTAGTCCTTACAAAATGTATATTTTATGACGTTTCATTTTTTTCTGTAGTTAATATAAAAAGTGAAAATAAAAACTAAGGCAATTCTTATTGTCAACGTATATATTTAGTTTTTGACAAGAATTTATTACATAATTATAATTAAGATACCAATTTATAGTTTAAAATTAAATGAAAACTTTTTTTTAAATAAAGGTATTACTATATAAATAAATATAAGAAATCAATAATGGGTGTGACCTCCATTATTATTGATACATTCTTGGAGGCGTCTGCTCATTGACGCTATCAAGGTATCAACATAATTAATATTAATCGTTTCCCATGCGGTATCAATGGCTGGAATTAGTGCATTACGGTTTACTGGTATAAAATTTGGCCCTTGTTGTCTTCGGATAACAGCAAGTATTCGAGCCCAAACATTTTCGATAATGTTAAAATCTGGGCTTTTGCTGGCCAGGGTAACAGCTCCAAGTTATTTGCTTGTATCCAGTTGCGCACAACCTGCGAAGTATAGGGTCATCATATCCCGATAGTTAATTATCGAATGTTCCAAGAAAATATGTGTAAATAGTAAATGGAATCTACTAACGTAACGTTAAGTCGTTAATTATAGTTACATAACTCTCCTTTCATAAGATATAGTTCATATTAATATGCTTATTGTAAAGCTTCGTACACACCTGAACAACAAACCGAGGAACAAACAGAACAACGAACCGAACGGCAATCGGAACATTAATTTGGACGGTGTTACGTACGAATTTTAGAACAGATTCGCAAGTCCTGATTGTTCCACGAACGGTTTGCGGCGTTCCCGCAACTTGTCGGTTTTTTCTCCGACATCAAAGAAAATGCGCGCGAATGCGTTTGCAGGTTTGGACGAATCTAAACAAAACGGCGAACAAACTTATGCGGGAGAATTAAATTATTTATTTTTGTCCTTCCTTTTGTGGGTTTGTTGTGTTTTAGGTAATATTATGGAGTTGACAGAAGAAAAATGTTTTAAATTAATCAGTGTTTAAGAATGCAAGAAAAAATTGATGTCCCTATTAGCATCATTTGGGCGGAAATTTCCAAAATAAAAAAAGCGAAGTAAATTATAATTTTTACTCTTCTTTGTGCGTAAAAATTTGGTTGGCACTATCTTCTTGTTTTCCGCAATTTTCTCTTCTCAATAATAAATATATATGAACTGAAAACTACTGAAAATAATTATGGAAACAGCACAAATGTTCCGTTTGTTGTTCGGATTGTGGAAATCATAAAAGATCGTTTGTCGTTCTGTTTGACTTTCGGTTCGTTGTTATGTTTGTTGCTCGGTTTGTTGTTCAGGTGTGTACGAAGCTTTACAACTTAAGCAACAATTTTTGGCGAATAAAGATTAGTTTGTGATGTAATATTAGAAACACAAATTTATATCATATCAAATTTATGACAACTTAAAACCAAGAACGTGTATGTTATTGTTAAGAAATTATTAAGAAAAAAGCGCAATTGCAGTGTAAATATTTATAATTAGATATTTTCGAAAGTTTATAAGTTCTCTATTGTAATCTTAATATTTAAAAGAAAATCCTGTCCATTAGCATTATAAGGAAATGGCTTTTACTTTATGAATAAGTTTCAATAACCATAGAATATCCTTGCTTGTTTAATTTACTTCCTTTGAGTCATATTGCTCTAGGGGTAAAAGTTTTTAGAATGGAAGGAACTCGTTACGAAAATAATCACATATGTCCTAAAAAACGCAGTGGTTATTTTTCTGTGAATGTGTAGGGTTAGGTTAACGCGCGGGGTCCAGGAGTTTGTTGGGCTATCGATAGACGTCTTGATTCTGCTGCGTATTTAGATATTTTGGAAACTATTATGAAACCTTCAGTCGAAGTGTTTTATCCCGACGAAGATTATATTTTCCAACAAGTAAGTATTCTTATTTCACTATACTTTCTCCAAAAAATAGTTCGGGATCTGTTGAATTAACATTTTCATAATGTATTTTTGTTGTTAAAGGACAACGCCCCTATTCATACTTCGCGGGTTGTGCGCAATTGGATACGAGAAAAACTTGGAGCTGTTACCCTGGCCAGCAAAAGCCCAGATTTTAACATTATCGAAAATGTTTGGGCTCGAATACTTGCTGTTATCCGAAGACAACAAGGGCCAAATTTTATACCAGTAAACCGTAATGCACTAATTGCAGCCATTGATACCGCATGGGAAACGATTAATATTAATTATATTGATACCTTGATAGCGTCAATGAGCAGACGCCTCCAAGAATGTATCAATAATAATGGAGGTCACACCCATTATTGATTTCTTATATTTATTTATATAGTAATACCTTTATTTAAAAAAAAGTTTTCATTTAATTTTAAACTATAACTTGGTATCTTAATTATAATTATGTAATAAATTCTTGTCAAAAACTAAATATATACGTTGACAATAAGAATTGCCTTAGTTTTTATTTTCACTTTTTATATTAACTACAGAAAAAATGAAACGTCATAAAATATACATTTTGTAAGGACTAAATATTATGAATAGAGAGTTTAATGATTTTTTTAATAACTTACAATAATTAGTAGGTTAGATTTATTTAAAAATAAGTAATAATCAGTCAACCCAAATAACCATGTTTAGTTTTTGATTTAATTTAAAAGTTATTGCTTGTAGACGTTTTTTAAATCAAAATTATTTCTAATTTTATTTTGTAAACATTTCCTAAACAAAATTTTGATTCGATAATTAATCGAGCTATGGTGTTTAATTAGCGATACCTTCAAATATATTCTTTAAAGAAAAAAATTAAGTAAGCAACGTAAATTACCTATTTTCTAAAACGTGCTTAGTGTAATGATTCATTCTACAGTCCTTTTATAAGATAACCCCTGTTAAGACTACCTGCTGTTAGAATTGTAAATGATACCCTTAAGCCCGCTTCACAATGTGCAAACTTTTGTTTACAGAAATTGTGGTGTCCAAGTTTTAAATTTCATGAATGTACATGAGCTACTGTAGATTTCTTGGACTAAAATATGCCGATTTAACTCGAATTATCTTTTTATTTCATTACTTTTTATTAGTTTTTCTTTGATAATTTTTTTAATAGTTGTACTATTTGCACGAAATGATGAGAATTCAAGAACCGTTCCAATTTTTAGGTAGACTGCAGCACTTTTTTTAAATTTAAAATATCCTAATTTTTTTGTACCTTCCTGTATGAAATTTTTTATTTGAACTTTGAACAACTTCTTTTGCCCCAAAAAGATATACTTAATAATCTCGCTCGAGCAACAGTTTTGCTTTTCCTTCCACTTTCAATTCATTACATCCTTTTTTTATAGTTCTAAGTAAAAAAAAAAAAAAAAAAAAAAAAAAAAAAAAAAAAAAAAACAAAACAAAAAAACAACCAAAACAAACAAAAAAAAAAACCAAAAAACCAAAAAAACACCAAAAAAAAACAAAAAAAAAACAAAAAACACAAAAAAAAAACCCAACAAAAAACAAAAAAAAAAACACATACCTCCCAACCAAAAACCCCCAAATAAACAAAATAAAATTACACAAAATACAAACATCATCAAACAAATCTCAAAAACACAAAAACATCCTTATCAAATTATAAATCCACCCCCAACCCAAACACCAAACAACAACAAAAACACCAAAATCATCATTAACAAACACAAAATCCCCTCTATCTCTGGACAGTCACGTCGTTCTTCCGATCAGTACTTATTCACCATTTCTTCATTTCCCACTCTAAAGCTTGTTATCACACTCTTTTCTTCTTCAATCCTTCCTAAGCAGCACTTTCAAATATTTCAATAGTATGAATATAAATCTAATATAGAGAATATAGAATAAAAAGTGAGTTTTTGTAAAGGTTTACCTCATCTAAACCTTGAAGGTTTTTTAAATATTTCGTATTTTGTGTTGAAAATGTAGTACCAACTTGACCGTTAGAATTTTCGATTTTTATACCTGATTTTGAGGATAAAGGCTTAGATGAGGTAAACCTTTATAAAACTCATTTTTATTTTAATCGTGGAATCCGAAAATGTAAAAATATATGGGTGTTCCATTTAAAAAAGCACAACTTTGATATGTTTTATGATTTTCGAACACCCTGTATATCATGAATATAATTTTAAAATGTACCTCCAATGGTCCCTATCTATTCCACAAAAAAACTAATCTCAAAATCAAAGGATAATAGCCATAATCTTTTTTGTCGTACAACGTGAATAACCCTGTATATGATCCCTAACGTGGGTGTTTAGTGTTTTTGTTTGTGTGAAATAAATCGGATAATGTCAAGTAAAATTGCAGGAGCCGGACAAACAATTTACAAATAAAAGTGCAGGAGCAGGACAAACAGTAATGTAAGTATGTTTTTGTTTTCAATTTCTATGTAATAAGTAAGTTGTCATATTTTGCTTTATATGTGTATCAAATGGTACTACTTATTTAGCGTTTTTTAATCTCTCTCTTTTCACAAACCCATTTTTTTTCTTTGGTGTGTCAAGAACTGGGCCTCTTTATTTTCATGTTATCTACAGGATTGATAAATCAATGTCTGTGTTTTGACCAACTTTTTCCGCTCATGTTGGAAACATGCTCTGGTCACTCCCATTCCAAAAAAAACCAGAACCTGCCCATTTTTCAGATCTACGACCTATCTACCTTATCCAAAATTTTAGAAAAAGTTCTTGACATTCAACTAAGGGCTTATTTAGAACTAAACGCCGTAATATCTGATTTTCAATCAGGTTTTCGAACAGGCCATAGTTGCGAAACTGCTCTCTCTCGGGTTACTGATGATATTTGCAAGAATAATAATGACGGAAAACTTACTGTCCTGGTTTTATATACTAAAGCTTTTAATCTAAATAATAATCAAATTTTGCGCAGTATTTTAATTTTTGATAGAATGTTTTTTCAGTTGAGTCGTGTTCGGTTCAGATATATTTTCAACGTTAATTGTACTAACGCCTTTTAAATACGGTACGTTATCAATGTTAGAATTTAAATCGATAATGAATTTTTTCATTTTCATACTTCAACGAACAAAACCATGAAAATCACATTTTTGATTTAATTTGCTCATTAAAAAACAAATAGAGTATATACAAGAAAAGAAAAAATGATGCACCATGTATGAAAAAGTCATATTTAAGCAGAGGAGGTTTCATTTGAAAACCAACTAGATCGCCTTGAGGTAATAAAACTTTTGTCAAATTTTAATTTCATCATTATTTTCATTTATTTGTTATCTAAAAAAAATAAGATTCTATTTAATAGATTATAACAAACAGCAATGACATTTCAAATAGTCACTAACTTGTTTCAACTTTGTTTCCAAATTAACTCAACTTTTGTAGAGTTCAATTTCATTTATTTCTTAGTGGACTGTAATTTACTGGTTCCTTTGAACTCCTTAACGAGAGTTTGTTTAATAATATAGTTTAAACAAAACAGAAACTGTTGTTAAGTTACAAAACACTGAATTCACATTCGGTTCTTTCATAAGGCGAACACTTGCGCAGGTGTTGTTTAGGTACACTCATGAAATTTAAAACTTGGACACCACAATTTCTGTAAACAAAAGTTTGCACATTGTGAAGCGGGCTTAAGGGTATCATTTACAATTCTAACAGCAGGTAGTCTCAGCAGGGGTTATCTTATAGAAGGACTGTAGAATGAATCATTACACTAAGCACGTTTTAGAAAATAGGTAATTTACGTTGCTTACTTAATTTTTTTCTTTAAAGAATATATTTGAAGGTATCGCTAATTAAACACCATAGCTCGATTAATTATCGAATCAAAATTTTGTTTAGGAAATGTTTACAAAATAAAATTAGAAATAATTTTGATTTAAAAAACGTCTACAAGCAATAACTTTTAAATTAAATCAAAAAACTAAACATGGTTATTTGGGTTGACTGATTATTACTTATTTTTAAATAAATCTAACCTACTAATTATTGTAAGTTATTAAAAAAATCATTAAACTCTCTATTCATAATATTTAGTCCTTACAAAATGTATATTTTATGACGTTTCATTTTTTCTGTAGTTAATATAAAAAGTGAAAATAAAAACTAAGGCAATTCTTATTGTCAACGTATATATTTAGTTTTTGACAAGAATTTATTACATAATTATAATTAAGATACCAAGTTATAGTTTAAAATTAAATGAAAACTTTTTTTTTAAATAAAGGTATTACTATATAAATAAATATAAGAAATCAATAATGGGTGTGACCTCCATTATTATTGATACATTCTTGGAGGCGTCTGCTCATTGACGCTATCAAGGTATCAATATAATTAATATTAATCGTTTCCCATGCGGTATCAATGGCTGCAATTAGTGCATTACGGTTTACTGGTATAAAATTTGGCCCTTGTTGTCTTCGGATAACAGCAAGTATTCGAGCCCAAACATTTTCGATAATGTTAAAATCTGGGCTTTTGCTGGCCAGGGTAACAGCTCCAAGTTATTTTCTCGTATCCAATTGCGCACAACCCGCGAAGTATGAATAGGGCGTTGTCCTTTAACAACAAAATACATTATGAAAATGTTAATTCAACAGATCCCGAACTATTTTTGGAGAAAGTATAGTGAAATAAGAATACTTACTTGTTGGAAAATATAATCTTCGTCTGGATAAAACACTTCGACTGAAGGTTTCATAATAGTTTCCAAAATATCTAAATACGCAGCAGAATCAAGACGTCCATCGATAGCCCAACAAACTCCTGGACCCCGCGCGCTAACCCAACCCCACACATTCACAGAAAAATAACCACTTCGTTTTTTAGGACATATGTGATTATTTTCGTAACGAGTTCCTTCCATTCTAAAACTTTTAGTGGTCCATCGTTGCGGCTATTGAACGTTTTTTCGTCGCTAAAAATCACTCGATTCCAAAATTCCAAAGGTTCGTTCACATATCGCCTTGCAAATTCCAGACGACGTCTCATATTTTCGTCACTGAGAACTTCTTTCGCAGCAGCATTATACTTCTTTATTCCCATCTCCTTTAATCTTTTTGTGCAGTTATACGGCATCCGGGAAAATGTGTATCTGCTATAGCCCTGGGTATGTAGCAAATGGTTGTTCTGTTACGTAATGAAACAACTCGAGATCTTGAGCACGTGTAGATACTTTAGGTCTACCACTTCCGATGGCTCTTTCCAAAGTGTGTTCAAGATTCCATTTTACTCGGTAATGCCCTACGGTGCTTTTTGGTATATCTAACATACGTGAAATTTCACGCACGCTACGGCCCGCCGCTAATTCCGAAACAATCCGCGCTTTCAAATCAGCACCGAGATGAGGTGGCATTTTCACAACACTTGAAATTTTAAACTAAAATGGAATTTACATTTCTTACTTTATTTATTGGTTCACACTACCCTTCTCAAACAGTAGGTAATTGTTTATTTATTACATACTTCTAATGACCAATGTAACAACCCTTAGAGCAATATGACTCAAAGGAAGTAAATTAAACAAGCAAGGATATTCTATTGTTATTGAAACTTATTCATAAAGTAAAGCCATTTCCTTATAATGCTAATGGACAGGATTTTCTTTTAAGTATTAAGATTACAATAGAGGACTTATAAACTTTCGAAAATATCTAATTATAAATATTTACACTGCAATTGCGCTTTTTCCTTAATAATTTCTTAGCAATAACATACACGTTCTTGGTTTTAAGTTGTCATAAATTTGATATGATATAAATTTGTGTTTCTAATATTACATCACAAACTAATCTTTATTCGCCAAAAATTGTTGTTTAAGTTGTAAAGCTTCGTACACATTTGAACAACCATCCGAACAACAAACAGAACGTTTGTGCTGTTCCCATAATTATTTTCAGTAGTTTTCAGTTCATATATATTTATTATTGAGAAGAGAAAATTGCGGAAAACAAGAAGATAATGCCACAAAGAAGAGTAAAAAATTATAATTTACTTCGCTTTTTTTTATTTTAGAAATTTCCCGCCCAAATGATGCTAATAGGGACATCATTTTTTCTTGCATTCTTAAACACTGATTAATTTAAAAATTTTTCTTCTGTCAACTCCATAAACCCACAAAAGGGAGGACAAAAATAAATAATTTAATTCTCCCGCATAAGTTTGTTCGCCGTTTTGTTTAGATTCGTCCAAACCTGCAAACGCATTCGCGCGCATTTTCTTTGATGTCGGAGAAAAACCGACAAGTTGCGGAAACGCCGCAAACCGTTCGTGGAACAATCAGGACTTGCGAATCTGTTCTAAAATTCGTACGTAGCACCGTCCAAATTAATGTTCCGATTGCCGTTCGGTTCGTTGTTCTGTTTGTTCCTCGGTTTGTTGTTCAGGTGTGTACGAAGCTTTACAATAAGCATATTAATATGAACTATATCTTATGAAAGGAGAGTTATGTAACTATAATTAACGACTTAACGTTACGTTAGTAGATTCCATTTACTATTTACACATATTTTCTTGGAACATTCGATAATTAACTATCGGGATATGATGACCCTATACTTCGCAGGTTGTGCGCAACTGGATACAAGCAAATAACTTGGAGCTGTTACCCTGGCCAGCAAAAGCCCAGATTTTAACATTATCGAAAATGTTTGGGCTCGAATACTTGCTGTTATCCGAAGACAACAAGGGCCAAATTTTATACCAGTAAACCGTAATGCACTAATTGCAGCCATTGATACCGCATGGGAAACGATTAATATTAATTATATTGATACCTTGATAGCGTCAATGAGCAGACGCCTCCAAGAATGTATCAATAATAATGGAGGTCACACCCATTATTGATTTCTTATATTTATTTATATAGTAATACCTTTATTTAAAAAAAAAGTTTTCATTTAATTTTAAACTATAACTTGGTATCTTAATTATAATTATGTAATAAATTCTTGTCAAAAAACTAAATATATACGTTGACAATAAGAATTGCCTTAGTTTTTATTTTCACTTTTTATATTAACTACAGGAAAAAATGAAACGTCATAAAATATACATTTTGTAAGGACTAAATATTATGAATAGAGAGTTTAATGTTTTTTTTAATAACTTACAATAATTAGTAGGTTAGATTTATTTAAAAATAAGTAATAATCAGTCAACCCAAATAACCATGTTTAGTTTTTGATTTAATTTAAAAGTTATTGCTTGTAGACGTTTTTAAATCAAAATTATTTCTAATTTTATTTTGTAAACATTTCCTAAACAAAATTTTGATTCGATAATTAATCGAGCTATGGTGTTTAATTAGCGATACCTTCAAATATATTCTTTAAAGAAAAAATTAAGTAAGCAACGTAAATTACCTATTTTCTAAAACGTGCTTAGTGTAATGATTCATTCTACAGTCCTTCTATAAGATAACCCCTGCTGAGACTACCTGCTGTTAGAATTGTAAATGATACCCTTAAGCCCGCTTCACAATGTGCAAACTTTTGTTTACAGAAATTGTGGTGTCCAAGTTTTAAATTTCATGAGTGTACATCAAATACTTGAAGTTATTATTATGGTAAATTGTTATATTGGAAATATAACAACAAATAATTAATAATATACTACTTCTTTTGAATTATTTCTTTCAGTCTCTATTCTATAAGTAGGTATCACATGAAGATAAGTAGTTCACATTACTAATAAATTCAGTTCTTGTAATAATTTTTTTTGTTATCAGTTACTGCTTTTCAGCACATTTTGTGTTAATATGTTTTAAAAAGGGACCCTACAATGACTCTAAGTTTAGACAAATAGTAATATTAATAATGGATCCAAATAAACATCTCAATCATTTAAGCGTCACTTAATCTGAAAACTATAATCAGTTTACACCATATGACAGTATTATGACTAATCCAACACGGAATTCAAAAACAAGGAAAGTGCTAACTTCATCTTTTACAGTTTTATTTAAAAAAAAATTATTGTTATACGTAGAAGGAAGTAAATGTTATCCAAAGTTTAAGCTCATAGATATCATGGGGTAAAATGACTGAACGTACTATTAGGTTTGTAAATGAACTAGTTTTATTTAGAATTTTACCATGTCAGCTGTTTTTGTTTCGACATTCTTTGAAGTTATTTATGTATCACAGAGCAGATTTTTGGGCTAACCTAACCCAATATAATGTAACCTAACCTAAGCTAACTCAACCAAAACAAAAAACCTAACCAAACCAATCTTAACATAAAATAAGTTAAAATAACCTAACTTAACCAAACCTAACGTAAGCTATCCTAATCTACGAGATGATGAAAGAGTGAGAGAATGTTTTGGGTTTTCAACACCAAGTTTCTGAGAATGTATTTATTGACAGAATGCGAAGGTAAATTTTAAAATAAAATAATTATGTGACTAGAAACGAAATGCATGATTTTTGTAAGAAAGTTAATGAAAGACGAACAAAGACAGTTATGTAACTTACATTCTAGATTTTTAAAATTTAGAAAAAGGCTTAAATCTATAAAATACGATAACGTTGAAACTCACAAATGAATATAATCAAAATTGTTTGTGTCTCTACAACACAACAGCTGTTTAAATAACAATTATCTAAAAGTTACTTATATAAATGAGCGTTAATCTAAAAATTCATTAACTGCTTACACATACTTCAATTTATATTTTCATTTTTAAACTAGTTAAACAAGACGCTATTAAGTATGAATCATATGTACGTCCGTGTTGTTCTTATAATTAAATCGGCAAACAGACACAATCAGTATTACACACATAAAACGTGCCCGGTTTGTCTGTTTGTATGTTATGTATGTTCTCCTCCGAAACGGCTGAACCGATTTTGGAGATCCATACGTCAAATTTTTCAGGAGGTCCAGGCGCTGACTTAGGCGGGGTCACAAGTTGACCTGACCTTTGACCTCTGATTTGGAACGTGACCTCGCATATTATCCAATCCAGGCGAAACTTAGGCATGTTATATATCAAAGTGTTCAGGATGTCAAGGGAAACAAGTTGATCTGACCTTCGACCTCTGACCTGGAGCAGTGACCTCATATTAAATTCAGAAACATAGGCATGTTATATATCAAAGTGCTCAGGATGTCAGCGAGGGGAACGTTTTAAAGGTAAGGTTCCAAGTTAACTGACCTTTGACCACTGACCTGTAGCGATGACCTCATATTACATCCAGGGAAACATACGCATGTTATATATCAAAGTGTTCAGGATGTCAAGGAGAATGTTTTAAGATAGGTCCCAAGTTGACCTGACCTTTGACCTCTGACCTGAAATTGTGACCTCACGTTTTTAATTTTAGGTTTGTCTAGATTAGGCCCATTTTTCAAATGGGCTTGGTTACTAGTTAATAAAATAAAATTGTTTCTGTAACATCTATCAAAATTTTACTATTAACATTTAAAATGCTTTCTGACATGGGTTTTGTTTGGTTCACCGAGTGTACGCACGTTGTTCATCACAAATATGCTTAACAGTAATCTTTTTTTATTTGACGGCTTATCTACTTGTTCCAATAGATTTACTGTATTTGGGTTTTTTTAGGTTCACTTTCATTAGATTATGTTTGGTGCCTTTACAAATTGACGCTTATTTATTACAGATCGATGGTAAGTCCCTTTGTTTTCATCTTTGTAGATCATTCCATTTAGTTTATATATTTTTTGTCTTAGCTAAGGCGTCATTATGTATGAATTATATTCACGGTGATCCACCGAAAACGAAACAGACCGTTTTTTGGAGTTATCTTACACTTAAAAAAAACACTCGGATAGATCAAGTTTTGTTTGGAGAGGGACATCTTTAGTTGACGCCGAAATAACGACAGGGTGGCCTCGACAGCTCCTATTTCGAAAATCTTAAATGGCATGATGGGTCAACAGATACCTCATATGAAAGCCCTTTAAATTTTCTGTACAGCTATATGCATGGACTTCTTTTTATGGGGCCGATTAAAAGAAATGGTGTATGAACATAAACCTTTTCAGGATATTGACCATTTTGAAGCAGTAATAACAAACTGTGTCCAAGAAATCACTCCCAATTTGATACGTGCGACAGCAACAGAAATTTCAAGGCGTAATAGTTTGCATGGAAAAAGAAGGAGGGCATGTGGAGACATAATTTTTCATATTAAACTATTTGTTTTTATTTAGATCATTAATTTTTAGATGTTTTTGATGTACCCTGTAAATTAAAATATTTAAACGAAAAATTGTATCTGACCCCGTTTTGTAGTCCTTAGAAAAGTTTACTTAAAACAATTTGCTCTAAAACAAAAATAGAGGTACTTCCCTCTTAACACAACTCTGTGTTTCTATATTTTTTTTGCCGCCCTGTACATGATATTTTAAGTTTTTATATGTCAATATTATTTGCGCATCAAGCAGACTTTTTATAAAGAATACCTTTTTTTGTAAAATCAACAATACAGAAAAATTCCCATATGTCTAGAACTTTCTGGACAAGCTGTATATGAGTGCAGATTTTTTGAAATAGGGGCTGCCGGGGTCCCCTGTTCATTTGATCAGGACACATATTTTTATGGTTAATAAATGCCCCTCGTAAACATGAATTGGCATTATTGACCATATTGCACTATTTTTAATTTTTTTTTTTTTTTGAAAATAGGGCTGTCGGGGGCCTAGGAGCCCTTTGACCAAAATAAAATGCATACAGTTGTATAGAAAATTGAAAGAGCTTTCATATGAGATACCTATCCACCCATCATGTAATTTAAGATTTTTTAAATAGGGGCTGCCGGGACCACCCTGTAGATATTTCGGAGACAACTTTGTTTTTTTAGAAGACGTCCCCCTCTAAACAAAAATTAACGTGTCCGAGCGTTTTTTCTTACATGCAAGATAACTCCAATAAACGGTTTGTTTCTTTTTCGGTGGTTCATCTTGTATGTACGCTCGGGGACAAAAATAAAGCCAATAAAAGGATACACTTTTAAACCTTGACACACAAATAACTAATGTGTATCAAGGCTTAAAAGAGTATTTTTTGTCGGAGGTTTTGTATAAGGTTCATTGAATATTATAAAGCATTTATAATTGATGAATGTGGCGACGCGGTGACAAGCGTAGCAATGACGGGCGTTTTGAGTTGTAAGTACGTTTAAAAAGAAAGTGTGTTATACTTTTTGTTGTTGCGCCGCCCGAAATTGATTTGCTGCTTTTATTATCTTTCTCTTGTGGGAAGCGCAAAAGCCTTTGCAGCAATCTTAATATAATGACGATTAGCATGACGACTGTTTCCGTGTTAAGAGATTCGGCTGTGGTCAAGTTAGCGTTTTGCGAAATGATTTCCTCTTTTGATTTGGATCCTTCCATCCTTTGTATGTGCGGCCAGTTATTTATGTTCGGGGTCACTACTGTAGCGTTTTGTTTTGGATTGGTGGTCGCATGTTGTGGCCGCAGGGTTGGAATGACAGGTGTACAATTACGACGATTTTTGAATGAAAAAACTGTTATATTATAATATGTAATTTATTTACCTCATGCCCGTGCGGCAGTGTGGCAGGAACTTATGATGCGAGTTGCACGATGAACTTGTTTTGATTGACACGACTGATTACTTGTTTCTAGATACCTATTATTGTGTGTCGTATTAATTTATTTTATTACGTTAAATTAGGTCATGCTGTCGCGACAAGGGTTGTGAATATTGTAGCTTTCTTATTTCGTCGGTACACAAAAAAAGTGACCAAATGTGGGTGGTACTAAACCCTAAACTTGTTTCCTTATTTATCGGTACCAATTCGGTGGTTTTTCAATCAATTTCATAATATGTATTTTTCTTCTTGTTTTGTTTTGCACTGTCCAAGATAAGGAGGCCACTATAGGTATTTACGAAACGGTAGCAGATACAGACTTGGTTAAATGGATCAAAAGTTGCGCTCTTAAAGACCAAAAAAAAATGGCTGTTACACATCTTCGAAAATGTTATGCGTTTTTGAGATATTTTGAATATTTTTGATTTTTTGTTTTTACATTTTATTTTTTTCTGGCTTTAACAGTAGAGCTACATCAATTACAATTACATTTCTCCACAGCAACTTTTTATTTTGTTTAACACATTGGTCCTAATTTTTTAATCCGACATTTCGTTTTTGTGGAACAAAACATCAACTTTTTTTTCTTAAATACAACCCATATTTTTTGACACTATATTCTAGCCCTTTTCATTCCAAATTCATTAGTTACTACCATTTAAGTATTTTTTTAATTTAGTAAAGAATTTTCTTATTACCAACCTGTACAAAGCATTTAAAGTAAAGTTCTATACAACTACCTACATAATTTAACACTCTAAGTCATTTAATCGTTCAATAAACCTAAACCGTAACATAAAATTATGCAGAAAATCTTTTTGAAGAGGTTTAGAATAAAAACTGTGATAGCAACCATGTTGGTTGTTTTAAAACAGAGTAGAATCTAACGTTCGAGTTCTTTTGCGAGATCAGGATTAGGTTGATTTCTATTATTAAATTGATATTTCTCATAACCGGAAGGGTGACAAACAGTTGAATTACAAGCACCACTGTTTTCATCGAAATTGCCAACAGGAAGTTAGCGAGAAATGTGCTGAAGCACTTGGTTTATTCAATTTTAATTGAGTGTTTTGTATCGGTGAAATATTAATTCATGGTGTTGAAGAACGTTCCATTAAGGCTTGCATTACTTTATTAACGGTTAAATCTATTAATGATGCATCAATATAATAGATTTTAATTTGGACTTTTTAGGCCCCACGTTGGCCGCCAAAAATTTGCTACGTTACATGTATAAGATAATTTTGCGTAGTAGTGGTTGTCGGCTAGGCGAGAGTTGTGAGCGACAGAATCCAAAATATTTGACCAATGATTTACGTTATTTGCGACTGTATATAAAAGAGTGACTGTATTCAAATAGAGAATATGAGCAAACTACTGTATATTTAACAAAATTGTTTAAAGTATAATTGAAATATATAACAAAATTTCGTTTGAGCAGTTGAGTTTTGCACTACTTTTTTGTTGTTACATACAATTACCAGCATTAACTAAATTCTGGAACCAAAATTATTAAATCCCTCAATAGAAAGGATGGTCTGATTTGTATTGTAATTAATAACAATAATTTATGCACCGCTATTTTATATAAACTTTAAACGCGTGGGCTTTGTGGAGATATGTGTTTATTTCGCTGATCTGTTTAGAAAAGATTACAACAAATTTTTAGAGTAATTGCTGGCTGCGGCTTATAGGCACAAGAATGTTAATATAAACAAATTAAAATAGAAACGTAACAAAAACTATTGATTTAAACTATTGTGTGTTATACACTATATACAAGATAAGGATGGCCAATATGGGTACCTCCTAAACGGTAACAGTTACAGACTTGGTTAAATATGATAAAAGTTGCGCCTTCAAAGTCCCAAAAAAATGGCGATTAGACATCTTTGAAAATGTTATGCGTTTTTGAAATATTTTGAAAATTTTTTAATTTTTTAATTTTACATTTTATTTTTTCTGGCCTACATAATAGAGCTACATCAATTCCGATAACACTTTTTACAGCAATTTTTTTATTTTGTTTAACGCATTGTTACTAATTTTTGAATTCGACGTTTCGTTTTTGTGGAACCACCATCAACTTTTGTTTTCTTAAATACGGCCTTTATATTTTGACATCATATTATGAAAGCTCTATTTATTTTAAATTTATCGGTGTATCACACTTTGCGGGTTATTAACATTTAAGTATTTTTTCGAGTTTATTTTATTTATACAATATTTATATTATTACTTAAATTTATCAATTGGAATATTATTGAACTTAAAGTGTTAAATGATATAGATAGTTGTTTAACACTTTAATTTAAATGCTATGAGTGAAATATGTGTCTAACAACATCTCATATAATAAGGGACACTTGTTCTTTCGTGCGTGTACGCTACCGTACAGAAATACTTGGCCCTATCGACACGAGTGTTTGTTGGATTCTAAGTTATCGTTTAGATAACGATTTGCATTTAAAACATTTAATTTTCCTTACTGTTATCTGTTGGCATTGCCTAGTTTAAATGCTATGTACAGGATATGTACACTCTGAATCCATATCTTATCTAGAAAATTATTGCAAAAGTTATATCATTTCCAATTCAAACGATTTATCACAACTACTTTTCCACTGTAATAACAAAATTTCAAAAGTTCAATATCGTGTTGCTCATTAATTAGTTTGACCTTCCTGTTCTGTTTCTGACGTATTAACTAATATTGGCATGTTTAGGTTTTGGTGGTTTTCTAAATCTTGAACCAAATGCTTTGCTAAGACGAACCAATCCACAATTACACACGGTTTTGTCACCACACTGTACAGATTTATACTGATCTTCTGGAGCACCGTACACCACACTTACATCACAATAATGAAAAATAATAATGTACCATACGAATAAATAAATAACGAAGGTGTCCAGATGGATATAGGTAAGTTTCCTCCAAAATTTATTTAATGATAGGTATACTCTAATAGAGTCCTTCTAGGTAGAGGTGAGATGCACAAAAACAACTCAGTTGGTTGTAATTTCCGACCATTGCGTGGCTATCTACAAGGCCGAGTTGAAAGTCAACTTAAAATTTATTAATAGATCAATGGTGGACAAAATGTTCTCAATTACAACCAATTGAGTTGCTTTTATGCATCCTAGTTTCACCTAGATTCTAGAAGGACTCTATTAGAATATATATATAGGATTTCAGCACGAAAAAATTAGGTCCGTCAATTTTTGTTTAATCGATTTATTTTGGTGTTCTAAACAAAATGCCAAAAATCGAGAACAAGAATAGTGCCGCGTCATTAATTTTCAAGGTCAAAGGTTATAAAAACGGTTTTTCACGAATATCTCAATTTCTATGGCTCGAAGACCAATTTTGGTTATTACAAAAATGAAAGATAATTAAATTCGCTATAAAAATGGTATCTTTCATTTTTTAAGTTTCCGGACAGGGCGTATACCTCATTTCGTATAGCCAATGCATACAATATGCGCTTGTTGTATGTAATAATAATTATATAGCAATATAGCTCATACATGGTGTGGCGCAAACTTCTGACATCGGAGGATAACTTAGATAATAAAAAAGATTACAAGATTTGTCACTTTTAGTACAGTTACTGAGTGCACATTTTAAAAATTTATACAGGGTGTTTTAAAATGTCGTGGTAGCAAAAACTTACTTATTTTAAATAGAACACACCGTATTTTCTTCAAAATTTCGAAAAGATCTTATCAAGAACTTTAAAAGAATATAGCATGTCAATGTATTGTACAGGGTAATTTAAAAAACTATAGCAAATTATAAGTAAAAATGATACCTACTTTAACGGTCTGTTACAAAGTAACTTGAAATAATTTAACATAACTGTAATTAACGTTAAACACAGCTAATACATGAAAATAATATATTAAGTGAATTGTGTGTCTTGCGACATCTCGACACATTTCACTTATGTTCTACGAGAGTTTAAAAAACCAACCGCCTTCTTGTACAGTTGTATAGACCTCTGATAAGCTCATAGTAAGAGCGAAATGCGCATTAGGTGTTGTCTTCGTGCGTGTATGCTACTGTATAGATATACTTGCTTTTATCTACGCGAGTGTGTTATGCATTCTAAGTTATCGCTTAGATAACAATTTGCATTTAAAAATTCAATTGTCGTTACAAGTTATCTGTTGGCATTACTAAGAATTCTTAATCAAAAGGATGTACTTTAGTTAAAGCAATAACTGCAACAATAGGTAGGTAGTAGAGTGCATTTTGTAAATTTGACAGCATTGAAAATAAAGTTACTTTATTTCACTTGTAGTGTAAAAATACTTTATGTCTTCTATCCCTGAGTTTCAGAATCGTAACAATTATTTAATTGAGTAATGAAGACTTTCACGCCTGGTGTCCATATTTATATTATGATTTTTCGGAATATTGCGCTGTTCTGTATTGGAACTTCTTTCTCTTTTTCCAGAGTTTTCATTTGCTCTGGGGCAAACATGCTTAGTGACATGGTCGTAAAACTCGTTTTAAGTCACGGACTGATGTCAAAATTGGAGTTACTTTTATCTGGTAGCAGTTATTTACGTTCAAATTCTCAAAAAATGTGTTTTTATTACAAACTATTTTGTAATGTAACTATAGCGGGCATTTTGGTATCAAAATTTTAAAATTCGTTTATAAGTCATTACATAATTTTGAAAGAAAAATTGTTAATATAAAAATTTTAAATACACGAATATGCAATTTAAAAAAAACAATAAGTTTTGAAAAAATCCTTAAATTATTAAATTTTAATCCAAAACAATAAAAAAAATTACAGGGTGTAGCCACTTCTATTATCATTTGGTTGGCAGGTGATTTTATGTGCTTTATCCATTCTTTTTTCGAACATCTTTTTCATTTTGATTTATTTTCCTCGCATTATTCTCTCAAGTTTTCAATTTTTTTCTTTCCTGCGTACGAATAACTTCAAATAATTATTTTAATGCTTTTTCAGATTATTTGCTTTCCAAGATCTGTTTTAGAAATGGCTTCAATTTTATGTTTAGATTTTAGTGGTTTTTACACTTTGAAGTAACAAACCTTTGTCAACATAAACCAATTCATAATTGCACTCTATTTCATCAACACACTATATAGGTTTATACCAATCTTTTGGGTCACCATACGTTACACTTACATCACAACACAATAATGAAAAATAATGTAACTGAGTTAAATTTATTAAATTCTAAACAAAATTGTATTTAGAGATGAATATTCTCGTCAGGATTCCTTTTGATGCTTGAGTGAAATTAAAAACCTTTACCCTGGTTTTAGTTTTGCGACGTTTTTCCCGAATCTAGGCGAGTTTTATCCATATTGTTTGTCCGTTTGTGTTCAAGTGGACCATGTTAATATTTATTATTTATTTTACAAATTTTAATTATTGACTGCCATTAATCAACTGGATTAATGGTTTTATACTATTTCATAATCATAATGTTGGAATTTTACTTTTAATGATAGGTGTGATTTCACTCCTAATTTTCAAGAAGCCTTGATAAAGCTCCCATAAGATCGGGCGAAACGTCAGTAAATTGAAACCAGGGTAGTGGTTTTTAATATCGTCCATCCACTTGAATAAATCCTCACGATGATACTCATCTCAAAAAATAATGTAATGTATCACACCATGATAGACTTTTGTTTCGGTTTATTTTCTCTGTATCGTCTAGCCAATTTATTTTAAAGAAAGAATAATTTGTTTTAATGGTAAATCATGCTGAATGAATACATGAAAATGGCTGTGAAAGAAATGATATGAAAATAGTACTACTAAAAAATAAACGAAAGTAAAATCAATTTCTCTATACAAGGTGGTGCTTTTGAAAACGGGTCATAAGGATTTAGCATTGTGAACTGGTTTTTTAAATTCCTGCTCGCCCTTTCAAGTAACAAAAATGGTTTTGGTATCAAAACGCAGCTAAAATTATTGCGCATAGCGTTCGCTATCAGAAATCAGCTGAATTACACGGTCTTTTTAAAAATTCATTAATAAAAATTAGTACTTTTTTATGATTATTTATTGTAACCTTCCAATTTAATTTAGTTCTAATATCATTCAAAGCTGTTCCTTGGGAATAAAGCTTTTTATTTGTTTATTAATGACTTTTCTTTCAGCCTTCTTGTCAAAACGTAGGAATGTTGATTGTTTAGGCAACCCAATACTATTTTTCTTTCATTATCAAAACTTTCTTTTATTTTTATTGACAAATTTTTGAAAACAACGTGAAATTCAACTGACTCCTAATAGCCACAGCTATACGGACTAATTTTAGCTTCATTTTGATACCAAAACCATTAACCAATGACTAGTTTTCAAAAACACCACCCTGTATGTGAAATGATTGATTCTCAGATTTACCTGAACTCTAACATTAACCCTAAAAAATCAATCTTGAACTTTCAGTTAAGTCTGTAAAATTTCAAAATTTGTTTCTACATTTTTGGAAACTGTTATCAATAGGGGTATGGCTGGTAACATATTGTTACTGTTATGTAAGTATTACGTGGTATGTTAGAAAAGTAACAAGACCGATTATTTACTATTATGATTGTTTATTGTATTTCCCAGTTTTGGTTGCAGCTTTGATAAGCTTTATCCGATAGAGCCTTTAATATGTAAATTTCTTTGGATGTTCCCTTCACCATCAATGAAATAAATCAACAGTGATTTAATCTTTGATTTGCTTATTCTACCTTTCTTCGATCAAATACAGATTAGCGTTTTTTTTTGGTAAACGATAGCTTTACCATCAAAGACGCTAATCGGCATGATTTTGAACATGTTTTGAGTTTTGATAGAAAAGAAAGAGGATATTGACCAAAAAATAAAATCAAATTTGTTACGGTGCAGTCCAATTTTTCAGTGTTCTATGTTTGTATAATTTCTTGTTAATTAAATCTTGTATTTAATTGCTGTTCTTGTTTGCTTTTTAAGATATTTTAACATTCTTTATTGTTTTCTTATTTACTTAATGCTTGTAACTGTAAATTAGATTTTTAACGGTTTTTAATGGGCTTTTCGAATTTGATAAAGAAAACATCGATTTTTCGTGGCAGTACTTTTCATTTATTTTTATTTTTTTTTTGTTATTATTTTAAAGATATTCTTAGATTTTTGTTTGAGTGTATCAAGATTAGAGGTACTGACATGATTTACATATATAAGTTTTACTGCTGCTCTATTCAATCTTAGACCTGCATAAGGATAATTATGAATTAGGAACAAGCCTCTAGTAAAGTTAATTTTTTTCTCCAAAATTTCAGCGGAATTTTGCTTGTAGATAAGCAGCAGTCAATTGAACTAAAAAGCTTTGAAAATGTAAAAAGGACTTACAGTTTTCGAAATCATTTTCAGGTTCTTGACTTTTGAACAAAGTTCTGAAAGTAGTTTGTTCAACGAGAAATCCTGATCATTTTGTGAAAAAAAAAGTGAATATGTAGGGCCCGTTTGTTCTGATGTTTTAAGGAGCATTGTATACTCATACCTTTAAAACCCTTGATCTTCACAAAATGTGCATAGTAAGCTGTTAGAAGGAGGAAGATTAATCTAAACTAATCATAATCTATGCAGATTGGAAAATGCCAGTCATTGGTGTCAGTTCCTTTAGTTATGAGTTTTCCAATCTGCACAATCAAATAAGAATCCAACAATTGACTCAAAATTACAATTCGATTTCATAAAAAATCGGATATTCAAATATCATTAAAATTAATTTAAAAAATATAAAGAGCTGCTGTGGTTGCTTTCTTTTTTAGTTGTTTATTCCATTAGTTTTATAAAGTATGTAATTTCAAAGAGTTTTTTGGTAGATAGAACAATTAAAACTCCGTGTACTTTTTAGGTATTTGTTGATATGTCGTTCAGGACAGGGCTGGCCTTTATCAAGACTTAAAAAGTATTGGAGATTAAATTTGAATACTTCATTTTAATCATAAATTTTTAGTTCGACAAGTATATGAAGTTTTAATTGTACATCTACCAAAAAACTTTCTATCCAATAAAAGAGAAAAGCAACTTCAAAATCAACTCGGAGATTTTATTCAATATTCACTGTTCTAGTGGACAAAGTGGTAGTTTACACTTCATAAGTGTAGTAGTAGTTACTATAGATCTCAGTAATGTAAACTCTATTTCGAAAGTGTGAAATCAATTTCTAATACAGTATGCAGATGTCATATAGGGTTTTCGTGGGTTTCTAATGCTACATCAGCATCACAACCCAAAAGTAAATGTGTCAACTGTTTTGCAATTTAATTATAGATTTCTTACACAAAAATATTACAAGTGCCGTTTTTGAGAAAAAATCCGAAGAGAACCAACATTTCTGAGCAGTTACTCTTACTGTTGGGTTTGAGGTCGTTGAGTCCAATAACTGTACATACTTTTTATCAAGCGTTGTATATTGTATAAGTTTTTCGGTACTTCCTAACCTTGAGATTTTAATAATCTATCCGATTAGTTATAAAACATATTTAGTCAATTCTAAACATTACCACACATTACCATAACCGTGTCGGTATGAGTCTCCACATCAAAGACATAACGTAGAAATTGGCCGCAAATTGTATTATCGCCAGGAAACGCGAAACGGAAGGTAAAGGCATAGAAATTTAAAAATATGTAAGTGCTGTTAAGCGGTTTTAATGAGTAAAGACGTAATGATTTCACATATTGTTTTTCTGCGGTTTCGCGATATATCGTAACCACTTCTCTTTTTTTTTTCAAGGCTTTTACACCCACAAGACGATTAAGTTTGTAGTGATGAGTAAAACCTGAACCGAGATAAGTTTTCAAACAAAGGCAACATGGAAACGTTAAACAAATATAATTTTTTTTTGTAGACAAATCGTGAAGACTTTTGTTGTCAACAAACAGCGACTTTGTCTTATCTTTAAATATTTAAGTAACGCATTGCTTTGATGTGCATGTATTGCTTAATTAAGCTCAAAGTCTTATTTCTGGTTAAAAAAGACCACGCATTTTAATGTATCTACCTGTACATAGGAATAATACAAATAATTATTAAAATAATATTTTTTTTTACTTCGTTCTGGTAACTACATTAGGTGTCCAGAAATTAGCCATTTACCGGCCGAGACCTTCAAAAAGTCACTGTTTTCCCAATACTTTGTTACTATAATGTTAAATATAAGTTACTAAATTAAAAGAAAAAAACCTATTAGATTTTATTTAAAAACTAAAGAAGTTTGGAGTATTACATTTCAGTGCTCGTAATTGTAGGCCTCGGCATTCCCAAGCAGCACAAAATATTATGTAAATATTACTAAATGATAATCAAACATTTAAATATAACATTTTTATATCTTAGGAAAATATTTGTTAAAAATTTTAGATTAACATATACAAAATATTTTAAATTGACTTATAAAAAATATTTAAAATAAATAATAATATCATATTTTAAATAAATACAAGGTGACACAGGGAAGTGGGTACAGTCAATATCTTTTTTCTTATTGATGATAAAAATTTGAAATTTGGAGCGTTTACTAAAAACAACTTTTTTAATTTAATGGGATAAAAAACCGCAATTTTTTAGTACGTAAATTAAGTTATACCTCTTTAAAGTTTCCTAAATCACTTTTATCAAATTTACTCAATTTTTTTCCAATGTAAACATGCCGGGTACATCAGACAAGAGTGAAGACGATTTTTTCCCAATTTTTTGACACCAAATTTTTGAAAATCGGCCAAAAAATAACATTACAGTAAAAAAATACAATTTAAAATGACAACAATGAATGGACCAAAAACAATAAGAACATTTTAAACAAAAAAATAGTAACCATTGGAATTGTTGACAGCTTAGCAACGCGGGAAACAAAAGAAAGTCGCGGTTTCTAAAACTCAATAATAATTTATTTATCATTCCCGTTTTGAATTTGCACTTTAAAAAGTTTTTTTAATTTGATTGTTGTTGATAATTAATAATAAATTCACTAAGTTATCATTATGAATAACATTAATGATAATAGGGACTATTCCCAAAATGAAAAAGTTGACATGTTGTTAATTTACGGCGGGTGTAGGAAGAACGGCCGTCAAGCGCAACAACTCGACCCAGAGCGGTTTCCCGGTAGGCGCCAACCATTTTTTACGTACTTCCAAAAGCTGGAAAATTTTATGAGATGGAATCCGGTAAGAGAAAAGGAAGATCGCTTTGTTGGTTGTGAAGATTTGGAAATTAACGTGTTGCCGTTTGTTAATATGAATGCTACGGCGTCGTTAAGAGATTGCTTTGGAGGTGGATGCGTCAAGAGAAACTGTGCGTCGAATTCTGAAGAAGCATAATTATCGCTCGTTTAAGTACAATTTACACCAGCATTTGTACGATGGTGATGAAGACAGAAGACGGGTTTATTGTACTTGGCTTCTACTAAACAAGCATAACGATAACGATTTTGTGAAAAAAATTCTGTTCACGGATGAATCCAGGTTTTGTAATAATGCAATGTTTAATCGGCAGAATTGAAGGTATTGGTCACAAAACAACAGGCGCATTATTAGACCTGGTCGATTTCAAGAAAGATTTGGAGTCAATGTTTGGGCGGGGATTCTTGGAAACCGAATTATCGGTCCGATTTTATTTTATGGCACGCTGACTGGAGTTCGGTATTTGGGTTTCCTACGAAACCAAATCCAGGAAGCACTGGATAACCTGCCTTTACGGTTGTTAGCCCAAATGTTTTTTCAACAAGACGGTGCTCCGCCCCATAATTCTAGAGACGTCACGCAGCATTTGTTGCAAAGTTTTGGAGAGAATGTCATCTCTACTCATGGGTCAGTGCGTTGGCCAGCACGATCCCTCTCCTCTTGACTTTTATCTGTGGGGTACATCAAGGGTATTGTTTATGCTACACCAGTTTTCAATCTTGCTGAATTGGAAGAACGGATTTTAAATGCATTTAACCCCGTCACTCCAGAAATGTTGGAAAGAGTAGCAGAAAACAATATCAGAAGAGTCAGGGAATGTCTTGCTCAAAATGGTGGTCACTTCGAACAATTGCTGTAAACGGTTTATGCCAACACAAAACGGTTTTTTTCAGAGCCACAGAATATTTTTTAAAAAGAATCTACAATCCAAAGGTTGCTATTTTTTCTAGGAATTATTTTATGATGATTGCATACCTTAGATTTTTTAATTTGTTTTTACTGTGATGTTATTTCCCGGCCGATTTTCAAAAATTTGATGTCAAAATATTTGAAAAAAAAATTGTCTTTACTACTGTCTAATGTACCCGGCATGTTTACGTTTGAAAAATTTGAGTAAATTTGATAAAAGTGATTTAGGAAACTTTAAAAAGGTATAACTTAATTCACGTGCTAAAAAATTGCGGTTTATAATTTTTATAGGCTTAACTAGAAGGTTCTTAATGAGTTTTGGCCATAGGCGGCGTTTAATTTTTTTCCTAAAAATTTATTAAAAAATTTTTTTTTTGCGAAAATTTTTCAAAAATAGTCAAATCGTGTAAAATGATCCGCGTATTCCGAAAATGTCATAAAATACCGGATGTCCTATTTAAAATCCAAAATTTGGGTCACTTCCGATTTAAACGGAAGTGACACAAAAATCATTTTATCCAATTAAACTCAAAAAGTTGTCTTTAGTAAACGCTTCAAATTTCAAATTTTTATCTTCAATAGGAAAAAAAGATATTAACTGTACCCATTTTCCTGTGTCACCTTGTGTATTGAAATTATTCAAATTAAGTTTTTCTAATAATATTTTCTGAACATTTAAAAATGATATTTATGCAACAATGTAAATAATACAATAATATTAAATTAATTTACAAAAAAAGTAAAAAATATTTTCGAATTTTCTATATTTTTTTTGCAAAAGAACATGATTAATATAAACAAAATTTATTACATAATAAAAATACACAATTTCATAAGTTTTGTAACATAACATATAAACACTATAAACCTACAAAATAAAATTTAAAATATGAAAGTAATTTAGATTTCATCTTTAATCAAATCAATCTTGTAAGTAAAATGTTTTAATTTGTTAATTATAAGGCCTCACAAAACCATCTAAATAGTGTAATAGCAATTACAAAATTCAATATTTTAAGAACAACATATCTATTATTGGTAGTGTTATTGTAATTACTTCTGCTAATTTTTTTCTACATGGCTTTTACTGAACAGGGAAGCTGAATTTGTTATTTGTAAAAAAAAATCTCTTTTTACGAAGTCAGGGCTTTTTGTTACTGTATACAAATGTGGTACTTCCTATGGCAAAAACATGAAAATAAAGCGTCCCAGTATTCAACACACCAAAGAAAAACAATACGTTTGCGAAAAGAGAGAGATAAAAAACGCTAACTAAGTGGTGCCTAGTCGATTGTTAATTCGACTTTATTTTTGATCCCATGGTTTCATTCATATTTTTCTCAATAAAATCACGAATAACCATATTATGTAGAACACCGTTGAATTTGAAATGAAAAATGCTTTCTTATACGAAGTGTACTTTTTTTGGAGTGCCATAAGAAAAAATAAATTTGATGATAGTTTCTTCGAAACGAAACGTTGTAATGGAAATTTGGAAACCCCCATCTTGTAGAGCAAAAAGAGTGGCAATGACAAAGTGCATTCAGTTTTTTGGTAACTTTTCGAATAACTGTAGAATATAATGAAAACGGAATGGGACAATTTCGGTTTTTTTCGAATATCTCCGGAAGCTGGCCGTACTCGGTGAGTTTCTCAACAGCAACATGTTGATCCCTCGAGTGGGCAACTTTTACCAAATTTAACCAACTCTGTATCTCTCACGGTTTCCGAAGTCCCTATGATATTCATCCATATCTTGGACACTATGTATAAACACAAAATCAAGAATCAAAATGTGCCGTTCTTTTTTTTTGATACCTTTTCAAATAGTCAAAAGTAAATAAAAACGAAAATAATTAATTATCTCTAGAACTCATACTCTACTCGTGTAATACAATCTGGATAATTCCTGGGGGTTCTGGAATGGCTATTTAAGAATCCTTTGCTATATAGCTTGACAACTACCACGGTTTCGCTTACATTTAAACTGCCAACAGCCGATGAACTCAACAGGCTGAGGGGTCGTTTACGCTGCATACTTGCTTTTTCGAGTGAACATATCTGCTTTCCGTTTTTCGTTGTATACTTCTCCTAAGAGAAATCCTGGGGCTACCTATCTTCTGAAGCTGTCAAATACTGTCGCTAGCAAGAACCTTCCTTCTCGCAACATCATACTACAGAATGCAGCTAAGTTTACTGTTAAAAAACCTATTCACTATTCATGCTTATAAAGCTCACGTACATGTAACATTAAACGGTTTGAATCCCTAGCATATAAGTAAATTTTTATTAGGGGTAGACTCCACCACTGACGTTTGGTTTTGTTTTTAACTAGCCCCATAAGATCTTTAGATAAAGTTGGTGAAGTTATAACAAAAGACCTTTTGGGTTGGCGGGAGCAACTTACCGTGCTATTCCGAGTTTAAGTTAGTTTTAAGTCTCTGTGTGTAAGTGACGTGTGTACGTCGAGTTTCCTTAGTAACCAATCCTCAATTAGAACGCTAACTTTAATTTAAGGTGTAACAAACAAAAGCTTAACTAAATTTCAACACATTGATTGCGAGCTTTAATTAAATTGTTGTTGCTAACGCCCGCAAATCTTATGCGACAGTCTCTCTTACTTCTCACATATTCTCCTAGTACTGTAAGTTTTATTTGCTATATTTGTCTATTTATCTCTCTGATTTGTGTTTGTTTTAGCGTATTAGACCTAAAACCTATTGAATTCCTGTTGGTCGGTTTTATTTCTTTCTATTACCCAGCAAGTGGCGCCTCGTTAGGCAGCAGTCTATTTTTGTACAGTTCCTCAAGGACCTCCCAACTCTCCGACTAAGCCGGACACTGCTATGCTAACTACTACAAATACTGGATTCTCCACGAATTTAGTGCGCTACTTCGAGCCAAATAGTATTGTTCTTCTCTCTAGATTGTATCGCTAGAGCCGTCGCTTCCTTTTATTATTATTTCTGAACTACAACCTTACAAGTTTTACCCACATCTCTCTGGCAGTATCACACGTAAACAGCAAGACCATAACTTTTGGTGCCAACGTCTTGACAAGTATTTGAGTTGCGAACCGGTCAGCTTTGTCCAATGTTTTAAATTTAACAGCAAATTCATTTTTCTGTGCGGCTGTCGCATTTGCACCTAGTTCTTCTGGCTTTTCATCTGACCAGTACAGACTTTGAATGCGTTTTCAGAATCCCGCAACATAGTTTTAACAGCAAACTTTTAGATGCCCCAATTACTTGCACCCCGCAGTTTTCAATAGTAGCACCCGAAGACTCCATGCTAAACATTACTTCTAGTTAGTAACCAATTCAATCTTCAAGCAAACGACGCTCTGCTACCATGCTAAAGATTCAAGATTAAGTTAATAAACTGCTGACAGTAATCATTTGTTTATTTGACACACACTTATCTCATAGAAACAACAACAACAACAAAGGATTCAATAACAGTTTTACAACAATAAAGATTTTTTTGTCAGAATTATAATAATGTCACTTTAGATTAGACCACTTTGATTCCAACTCCGTGCATCATAACTACCAATACTATTTGGAATTAAAAGTACCATGAACATTTAAATTTAAATCATGTTTCAAAGAAAAGGAATTATTGTAGTGATTTCGATGCAAATTTCTTTTCTTGTATGAAAAAGAACATGATAGAAAATAATAACCAGTTCCTGAAATACAAAAAATTATCTTTCTTTATTTTTGCTTTTTTCAAAATATCTTATCTTAAAATATTGTTCTAACAAAAACACTCATCTTTACTTTATTTTATCCATATTAATAATTGAGTTAATTCTCCTGCTGTTCTTCTGCTATACACACCGTAGGGGTGTGCTTGACCTCAAGTTGTGATAGGTAGATTTCTTGGGCATGCCTCCGGACCGAATGATGTCTAATAAAAAACACTTTTCTCCACTCATATGGGTAGGGCTTAGGGGCGCCTGTTTTTAAATACGACCACCCATCGAGTAATATCTTAAAATGACGCGCTGACCAAGACGGTTTCAAATATGCATAACATAATTTTTTCAAAAAAATTGAGTTAATTCTCCTGGTGTACTCCTTCTATACACACAGTGGCGGTGTGCCTGACCTTAAGTTGTAATAGGTAGATTTCTTGGGCGTGCCCTCGGGTCAAACGACGTCTAATAAAAACACTTTTCCCCACTCATGTGGGTGCGGCCTGGGGAGGCGCCTGTTTTTTAAATACGATCACCCATCGAGTGATACTCTAAAATGACGGGCTAACCAAGACGGTTTCAAATATGCATAACAATTTTATCATAAGGAAAAACAACATTATTTATTTAGAATTTACGAAAATTTAACAAACAAATCAATTTTTACAACACAAAATAATAACTACATATTCATATTATTTTATATGGAGTACACAATTATATACAACGCTATTATTTCCGGATTCTGATTAATTTTGCATTGTTACCAAAATTTTCTGTACTATTAATTGTAGGGACTCTTAAATTTGAAATTAACGTGGAATGATGTTCCTTGTCTAGTTGAAGATAAGAATTTATTGGTGTTTGTATGACCAGTTATTTTAATTAAACGTTCAGTCGAAACGGCAGATTTGGCAAAACTTGAAAACTTGAAACTGTACTGCTCCTGTTAGAATGGTTAGTTATTTTATTATTTTGTAATGCTAACTTGCCTCCTCGTGGTGCACCCTGGGTAACGCTAAAAAGCTAGAACAATTGGCGATCAGATCATATCCTTGCGATTTCCTGATCAATATACACATGGATAAAGATAAAGAAAATGGCTCAAAGAAGTATCCTCAGTGACTTCCCTAAAAGTCAACATAGACCAGCACTTGTCCAATTGGGGATCCAAATTCCAATAATAAGATCTTTCCCTAGGCCGAGATGGAATTTCTCGAAAGCCAACTGGTTGGCTTTCTCTGTAGACCTAGATAAGTGTCTAATATGGATACCCCCTACATATAAACACTACAAGAGATTTGTAGGAGCTGTCATCTCAACTGCGAAGAAACATAGTCCCAGAGGTTTTCGTAAAGAATACATACCGGGATGGAACGAGGAGAGTGAAACAAAATACCAGGAATACCTTGATAGTGGCGATGCTGAAATAGGAGACGAGCTGCTTCTTACTCTAGATGCTGCGCGTAGACAAAAGTGGATTCAAACAACAGAAAATATGGATTTCAGGCACTCAAGTAGGAAAGCCTGGGCTCTGTTAAAGAAATTGGGGAAAGTCCGCCTATTCCTAAGAAAAATTCCTCGATTACGCCCTATCAAATAGCAAACCACATAGTATCCTCGTCAAGAGCGCCTAAGGACAAGGACCATACCAGACGGATTAAACAGGAACTGAAGGAGATCAAAGTCACTTGTCAGGAAAATTCCGAATATTCGAAACCATTCGCAGACGCTGAAGTTTCCATCGCACTTCAACAGATGAAAAGCGGTAAAGCTCCAGGTTTTGATGGCATTCATAATGAGTTTCTCGTCAAATGCAGTCCATTTGCCCAAAACTGGCTAGCCAAATTTTTCTCAGATACTCTCAAAAATGGCAACATGCCGAAGGAATTCAAAAGACGAAGATTATCTCCATTTTGAAGCCAGGGAAGCCTGCCGATCGGGCCAGCAGCTACAGGCCAATTGCATTATTAAGCGCTTGCTTAAAACTTCTAGAACGCCTTATCCTAAACCGAATTACTGAGAAGATCTCCGAACACACACCAATTGAACAAGCAGGTTTTAGGCAGGGACGTAGCTGTGCGGACCAGGTCCTCAGTCTCACAACCTATATAGAGGCTGGTTTCCAAAATCGACAGAAAACTTCAGCAGTGTTTGTGGATCTAACAGCGGCCTACGATACCGTTTGGAGAGAAGGTCTGCTGTATAAATTTTAAAAGTGATTTCTTGTAAAACACTAGGCTCTCTATTGAATAATATGCTCTGCAATAGGTCATTCCAGGTTACCATGGGGCAAACAAAAGCCAGACAAAACCTTAAATAATGGGTTACCCCAGGGTTCTGTTCTTGCACCGGCACTTTTAACCTCTACATTGCGGATATGCCGGATACTACTAGCCTAAAATTCGCATATGCAGACGACTTGGCTCTCGCCATAAGCCGCAATACCACTGAAGAAACGGAAAGAATCTAATTTATGATCTGGCTGTGATGAGCACATATTACAAAAATGGAGACTGACACCAAATCCAAACAAAACAGAGTGTATATGTTTCCATCATAATAACAAAGAAGCCGGACGCCAACTTAACATACAGTTTGCAGTTTGATGGATACCCTGTCACAAACAACCCAACCCCAAAATACCTAGGTCCCTCACATATAAGTCTCACTTGCAAAAAACAACAGCTAAAGTCCGTATGAGAAATAATATAATTCAAAAATTATGTGGTACGACGTGGGGATCTACAGCCTCAACCCTGCGAAGCGCAGCGCTCGGACTCGTCTACAGTTCTGCCGAGTATTGTGCTCCCATCTGGCTGAACAGTAGTCACACTGTCAAATTGGATGCCCAACTGAACTCTACCATGCGCACAATCACTGGTTGTATAAAAGTACTCCAACCCACTGGCTTCCTGCTCTCAGCCATATTCCACCGCCTCAACTAAGAAGACAAGGAGCTCTGGTTCGTGAATATAATAAAATAATGCAGAACGGACAACTGCCAATCCATGACCATATTCCGGCAGCCACATCCAGTAGACTTAAATCCACACGTTCTGCAATAAAAACAGCTAAAACCCTCCACGACGAGAATTTCGATATTAATAAAAGTTGGGAATCATCATGGAACCAAGTTGTCCCCCGGAGGTGAGTCAATACTTGAACACCCATAATAAGCCGACCGGTTTTGACCTGCCACGCCGCATCTGGATAACGACAAACAGAATACGGACAAACCACGGCCTGTGTAAAGACTCTCTTCATAAATGGAACAGAGCCCCGGACCCATTGTGTGACTGTGGAAGAGAAACCAGACCATACAACATATTGTCCAGGACTGCGAAAAAACGGCATACTCTGACGAGTTGTCTGACTTCTTCAAACTTCCACAAACGGCGGTTGAATGGATAGAAAACCTGACTATTAATATATAGTCTATGTTTGTGTATGTGTTTTATATATATAGTATTTTCGCTGTAGCTTTGCGGTTAAGTGATTAGCGCTTAATTTTAGAAATCACATACTCTTATAGTGTTGTCCTCTTCTAACATTTTATATTATACCTACCTAAAATATTGGGCATGTCTAATCGCCTCGAGCAATAAACAGGTAAACAACACCATTAAGTATTGTTTGGTGACAATGGAATAATGAGCTCCCTTTTGTTCAAATGTAAACTTTTAAATAAGAAGTCAGGGTTCTAAACCATTTATTTTTATAATTGTTACATTCCTAGCCAATTGCAATTTTAATGACGAATACCTATGTAGAAATTTTAAGTACCACTGACTTTCACAAATATTGAAGCATACAGTTTGCAAGTGGAAATCCTAATCACTTAACCGCAAAGCTACAGCGAAAATACTATACATGGTCTCTTTTTTTCCTATTTTATTTATATTTTTTATACTTATACCTATATTTACATAACTATTTGTTTCAGTCTTTTTAAGTTTGTAAATCAAGTTATGAGAACCATGTGTAGCCATACGATAAATAAATAAAATAAATTTTCACATCGAGTCCAATTTTTATAGCTGCTTCTCTAGTCCATTTTTCAAGAGTATTCTCTCCTATGGGCATACTTTACCTGAGTTTCCGTTGTTCCAGAAAGGGTTTGGCGGTAAAAATAACTGGTCGGTTTTTAACTGACTTCGATCGTTTACTCATTATTTTTTTTAATAAACGTATTTGGACATAAGTTAGGTGTTTCTAAATTAGGTGCAAGCCACTTACTGTCACTAAGCTTCTTCTCACCCCCTTGCACTGTCTTAGAAAAAATATAATTGTATTCTATGTGTTACTTGAAATACCATCTAAATTTTTTCAAATCTGAAGTGGTCGACTTTACATTTAAACGCTTTTCTTCCTCTCCATGCGAGTTCAAATGCCGCCACTTGGTAAAATTTTCGCGCAGACCTTCTGACGTACCTTAATCACAAACCTGCATCATTTTATGTAATTGCTCTTTTTCAATGGCTTTGTTTGCGCTTTTCTGGAATCTCCTGAAGCCTTTTTCTATTGGCATGTTTTGCATCCCTCGCCTTTTTGAATTCCAAATCTATAAATGGGTTAATACTCCTACCGTATTTTTCAAAATATGTTTCTTGTAAAATTTTTGCCGTTACATTCCACATCGTTTTATTTTAATTGTTTACCATTAATGTTTGTTTTACAATGGCGACTACTCTTACAAAAGGAAGGTACATTTTTATCGATTTTAGCGGTTATCGACCTTTTGACATGGGTAATTCATGTTTCTTTTTGTTATATAAACTTGTTTTATAATTGATGTTTAGAGCGTTTTCTTTTATCAGTCAAGTAAAGCATTGTCTACAATTTCATTCACAAGCGTTCAACAGTGAGCGTAATCTTCACATTTCTTAGATAAGGCGGCTACTCACGCCTTTGCAATTTTATTGCGCTTATGACGACCGCGAATTAAATCTTTACCTATTTTACCTTGCAACAAAAGTATATTTTACAATGATTTAACAGTCGTTTTTATTTATTGTATATATTATTAATGCCAATTTACTTACCAGATTGATTGAGAGATAATCCCTAATATAAATTAAACTAATTGTTCGATTTAATCAGTCACTAATCTAAAACAAATGTTTACCACTAAAACAGTACAATATACACAATCACTAAAAAAAAGTATATAAGGGTAATTAATAATATAAGTCAACGATAAACTGTATCTATGAATTACATATTTTGCCGATCTTTTCAAAATCCTAACCTTCACCGACTTTTAATCCCTTACCGTTTCCGAGATATCCAAATCCAAGTGCGAATACTTACTTATCTTAGACACGTTGTATACATTCACTATTTTTAAACGTTTGAAGGGTGAAACATAACGGATGGTCAGAAATTTGACTCGTTAACTCGAATTTACCGAAAAAACTAAAAAAAATGTGGAGGAAAAAATTTGAAATTTTCAGTTTCTTCGAATGCATATCGTTACGTTAAAAATACTTTAGTGATTCTCTTGCTTGATATCTTTTGCATTCTGATCTTAACTAAAATCTGCATATATTTCGGTTGATTATGTTGCATTAGCTGAAATTTATCAAATTATCAAGTTCCTTTTGTCAAGCGAATAAGGTAGCATTAAGTACATAAGCAGAATAATATTATTCTTAAGTGGTTCGAACCTACATCAATAACTACTTTTTTAGAATCGTAACTAATTAAGAAATATTTCGTTTTACAAACTGGTGGATTTGGTAATTTTCTATTCAGTTATGTATTTATTGTCTTAAGAGAAGTGTTCAACAAAAATTAAAAATAATAAAATAAAAAAAAATTAATTAAAATTTCAATACACAAAAAAAATAATCTTATTATTTTCAAGTATTAAATATGATTAAATAAAAACAATAAGTAACAATAATTATTTCTCAAACAAGCCAATTTAGCATAATACAAAAGTTGCTGTTCACCAACGACATTTCTCAAACACATGTGTATAAATACATCGCGCTTGCTGATCCTCTCGACGGTGGTCCGATGTTTCCCGGAAGAAGGGTATGGTAGAACCTTTAACTCGCCCGACTGCTTTTACCATTATCTCGTTTAAAGAAGATTGTTACTATACTAAAACAGTTACCGTGGAAACGACTATGGCTATCGTTTTTTTACTAGAAGGGTTAGTAAACAAGATATCAGGTAATACCCCAGTCAATAGGGCAAATAATTAGTAAATTTTTGACAAAAATAATAGTAGAATATCGCCTGCGCCATGTAATTGTAAATAGTATAAAGTACCTTAAATTCATGTTTTATACCGAAAATGAATTGTCATTATATAGTTAATTAACATTTTATGCAATGAAACGTGTTTTTTTCAACTTTTTTTTCCTGAGTGAGAAACCAATGTTAATGGTGTGAAAAGGAAAGTTATAGAAGATAAAAATACGAATGAAATGAGCACCAATTGAACTCAATCAGGTAATAACTTTCCAAGAAAAATCGGAAAAGTGAAATATTTGGGTTTTTCTTTAAAAATTTGTAAATCCGTCATTTTGTAAGATGTAGGACAAATCTTTCAAAAAGTAGGAGGTAATGGTACGTACTTAGTGTGTGCAAAACCCTCGATTTGTTGGGCAATTAGTTTATGCACAATTGCGATTTAAATTTTTTAAAGCAATATATTCAATCGAGGCTGAATGCTCGTGTGATCATCCAATTGTCAAAAATAAAAAAAGTATTGTAAAGTTGAAATAAAAACAAACATATTTTTCGATAAAATGATATTTAATACCCAAAAAATGCATGCAAAGATGACTGAAAATGAACGAGTGTAAGCATACGGCGGAGTAGTGGGGGTACCCGTCCGCTAGCGCCGTTTGAGGGGATTTGTGATTTATATAAGCGCGCTGCGAACGGGGACTCCTACAACTTCTCCGTTTTCTCTCACTCGGTCATTTTCAGTCATCTTTGCACGCAGTTTTTGCGTGTTAAATATCATTTTATCGAAAAATGAGGATATACGTTTTGTTTCTTTCTATTTTAACTTTACAATATTTTTTATTTTTGGCAATTAGGTAATCACACGAGCATTCAGCCTCGATTGAATATATTGCTTTAAAAAATTTAAATCGCAATTGTGCATAAACTAATTGCCCGACAATTGCAAGATTTTGCACACACTAAGTACGTACCATTACCTCCTACTTTTTAAAAGATTTGTCTTACATCTCACAAAATGACGGATTTACAAATTTTTAAAGAAAAACCCAAATATTTTACTTTTTTCGATTTTTCTTGGAAAGTTATTACCTGATTGAGTGCAATTGGTGCTCATTTTATTCGTATTTTTATCTTCTATAACTTTCCTTTTTACACCATTAACATTGGTTTATTACATTTCACTCAGAAAAAAAAGTTGAAAAAAACACGTTTCTTTGCATATAAATGTTAATTAACTATATACGGTGTCCCACGGTGACGAGACATTAGACATATTTCACAGATTACTTCGATTTGAATTTTGAAAATTTGGCTTTAGGCGTTTTCGGGCATGTTCTTTTCAACTAAAATAATGGCGTCCACCTAACGCTTCGGGTTGTACCGGAAGTTGACATCATCTTTGTTATTTTAAATGAAACACCTTGTATATTACTGCAATTTCGGATTCTACATTAATTTTTAGATAAACTTTCATTAAGGTTTCCTATTTTTAAAGTTAACCGTTTTGAGGTATTTAATTTTTTTCAAAAAAAAAATTTTAAAAACACTTCATAATTTAAAGAGATGTGTATGTTACAATAATAAAGTTAAAGAGATAAAATTTATAGGGAGCACCACTGAAACTCTAAGCTTCTCTCCCATGATTTCATAATTTCTTAATTTCATACAGGGTGGTAGAAATGTAGTGCAGAATTTAATCAAGTTCAAACCATCATAACTTATTTATTTTTAATAGAACACATTGTATATTATTGCACAACTCGATGAATAATTTTGTTCTCTTTTTGAATGGTATAATGGTTCCCTGTACCTATCTTCTCTGGTTTTCAAAATTCAAATCGAAGTAGTCTGTGAAATATATCTAATGTCTCGTCACCGTGGGACACACTGTATAATGACAATTCATTTTCGGTTTAAAACATGAATACAAGGTACTTTATACTATTTACATTTACATGGCGTAGATGGTATCCTACTATTATTTTTGTCAAACATATATCTCTATTTACTGCACTATAAAACGCCGGTCAGATTTTTGTAAAACTTTGCATATTGGTTTTATTTATAATAGTGCAGTTTGATTTGATTTTGGGGATAATCTATTAAGCAAAGAGGGCCAATATCAAACAATAAATCAATCAAATTTATTACTTCACTAAATACAATACACAAAGATTATATAAATTTAGAGTTAATAAAGTAATACATATTTCCAACCACATTTATATAAAAGATGCGCCAACGCCGACGAAACAGAGCCATCAATAATTAAAAAAAAAGATAGATCCGTCAATTTAGTGCTGAGGGGACATCTTCTCAATTTTTTCAATTGCATTATTAAATTGTTACTGCATATTGTTCTAGCCGAACGGCCAAAGGAATCTAGGAACATGTGGGGATTTTTAAAAAGCATTTTTTGTCGTCTATCCGAGGTTGCACCCTGTTTTTTAACCTTTTTTTTTACTAACTAGAGTTAGTACGTTATTGTAATGAAGCAAAAAAAATTTTTGTCTAGTAGCTCCTCCGCCATCCATTCGTATATAAACACAAAATCAAGAATCAAAAGTGCTGTTCTTTTTTTGATACCTTTTCAAATAGTCAGAAATAAATAAAAACGAAAATCATAAATTTCAATTGTTTCAAGAACTAAAAGAGATATTCGTCCTTCCCTCCAACGTGAAACTTTTTGTTTCATTGAACCGACTTTTAGAGCCAGTTCCACCAAGCTTGGTTAATTTTAATAATTGATTAAATACAATCGTATCCAACAAATAAACATAGCAACAATTTTCTAAATTGAATCATGGTTGGTGGAACTGGCGCTTAATCTCTTAACCGTTTCCGAGATATCAAAGTGCGAATACTTATCTTAGACACGTTGTACATTCACTATTTTTAAACGGTTGAAGCGTGAAACGTAACGATGGTCAGAAATTTGACTCGTTAACTTGAATTTACCGAAAAAACTTTGCATATTGGTTTTATTTATAATAGTGCAGTTTGATTTGATTTTGGGGATAATCTATTAAGCAAAGAGGGCCAATATCAAACAATAAATCAATCAAATTTATTACTTCACTAAATACAATACACAAAAAAATATATAAATTTAGAGTTAATAAAGTAATACATATTTTCGACCACATTTATATATAGGGTGGGCCAACGCCGACGAAACAGAGCCAATTGCAACCACATCAATAATTAAAAAGAAAAACGTTGACCCGTCAATTTTATTTCTGATGGGGACATCTTTTCAATTTTTTTCAATTGCATTATTAAATTGTAACTGCAATATCTTTTGTTTTTTAAATAACAATATCCGCGAAATCATATGACCGCTTTCTAAGGGTTTTTATACGGTTGTTCTAGCCGAACGGTTAAAGGAATCTAGGAACATGTGGGGATTTTTAAAAAGCATTTTTTGTCGTCTATCCGAGGTTGCACCCTGTTTTTTAACCTTTTTTTTTACTAACTAGAGTTAGTACGTTATTGTAATGAAGCAAAAAAAATTTTTGTCTAGTAGCTCCTCCGCCATCCATTCGTATATAAACACAAAATCAAGAATCAAAAGTGCTGTTCTTTTTTTGATACCTTTTCAAATAGTCAGAAATAAATAAAAACGAAAATCATAAATTTCAATTGTTTCAAGAACTAAAAGAGATATTCGTCCTTCCCCTCCAACGTGAAACTTTTGTTTCATTGAACCGACTTTTAGAGCCAGTTCCACCAAGCTTGGTTAATTTTAATAATTGATTAAATACAATCGTATCCAACAAATAAACATAGCAACAATTTTCTAAATTGAATCATGGTTGGTGGAACTGGCGCTTAATCTCTTAACCGTTTCCGAGATATCAAAGTGCGAATACTTATCTTAGACACGTTGTACATTCACTATTTTTAAACGGTTGAAGCGTGAAACGTAACGATGGTCAGAAATTTGACTCGTTAACTTGAATTTACCGAAAAAACTAAAAAAAATGTGGAGGAAAAAATTTGAAATTTTCAGTTTCTTCGAGTGCATATCGTTACGTTAAAAATACTTTAGTGATTCTCTTGCTTGATAATAACTTTTGCATTCTGATCTTAACTAAAATCTGCATATATTTCGGTTGATTATGTTGCATTAGCTGAAATTGATCAAATTATCAAGTTCCTTTTGTCGAGCGAATAAGGTAACATTAAGTACATAAGCAGAATAATATTATTCTTAAGTGGTTCGAACCTACATCAAGAACAACTTTTTTTAGAATCGTAACTAAATAAGAAATATTCCGATTTACAAATTGGTGGATTTGGTAATTTTCTATTCAGTTATGTATTTATTGTCTTAACAGAAGTGTTTAACAAAAATTAAAAATAATAAACTAAAAAAAAAATTAATTAAACTTTCAATACACAAAAAAAATAATCTAATTATTTTCAAGTATTAAATATGATTAAATAAAAATAATAAGTAACAATAATTATTTCTCAAACAAGCCAATTTAGCATAATACAAAAGTTGCCGTTCACCAATGACATTTCTCAAACACATGTGTATAAATACATCGCGCTTGCTGTTACTTACGACGGTGGTCCGATGTTTCCCGGAAGAAGGGTATGGTAGAACCTTTAACTCGCCCGACAGTTGTTACAATTATGTCGCTCAAAGAGGAGATTACCTGTTACAATTTTACTAAAACAGTTACTGTGGAAACGACTATGGCTATCGTTTTTTTACTAGATGTGTTAGTACGTTATAATGTTGCAAAAAAAAATTGTTTAATGGACGACCGGCAGTACATCCACCCATATGTAAACAAGATATCAGGTAAAACGCCGGTCAGATTTTTGTAAAATTTTGGACATTGGCCTTATTTATAATAATGCAGATTTGATTTGATTTTGGGGATAATCTATTAAGCAAAGAGGGCCAATATCAAACAATAAATCAATCAAACTTATTACTTTACTAAATACAATACACAAAAAAATATATAAATTTAGAGTTAATAAAGTAATACATATTTTCGACCACATTTATATATAGGGTGGGCCAACGCCGACGAAACAGAGCCAGTTGCAACCACATCAATAATTAAAAAGAAAAAACTTTGACCCGTCAATTTTATTTCTGATGGGGACATCTTTTCAATTTTTTCAATTGCATTATTAAATTGTTACTGCAATATCTTTTGTTTTTTTTAAATAACAATATCCGCGAAATCATATGACCGCTTTCTAAGGGTTTTTATACGGTTGTTCTAGCCGAACGGCCAGAGGAATCTAGGAACATGTGGGGATTTTTAAAAAGCATTTTTTGTCGTCTATCCGATGTTGCACCCTGTTTTTTAACCTTTTTTTTACTAACTAGAGTTAGTACGTTATTGTAATGAAGCAAAAAAAATTTTTGTCTAGTAGCTCCTCCGCCATCCATTCGTATATAAACACAAAATCAACAATCAAAAGTGCTGTTCTTTTTTTGATACCTTTTCAAATAGTCAGAAATAAATAAAAACGAAAATCATAAATTTCAATTGTTTCAAGAACTGAAAGAGATATTCGTCCTTCCCCTCCAACGTGAAACATTTGTTTCATTGAACCGACTTTTAGAGCCAGAAACATAGCAACAATTTTCTAAATTGAATCATGGCGCTTAATCTCTTAACCGTTTCCGAGATATCAAAGTGCGAATACTTATCTTAAACACGTTGTACATTCACTATTTTTAAACGGTTGAAGCGTGAAACATAACGATGGTCAGAAATTTGACTCGTTAACTTTAATTTACCGATAAGAGCCGCCTGTCGCAGGAAATCCGAAAAGAAGAAGGAACAGGTCACCACCTACGCTCGTTTACCATTCATTGCTGGAGTAACTGACAAATTAAGAAAATCATTAGAGAAGAAGAATATCGGTGTCAGGTTTGGAACGGTTAGAAAAATCCAGCAACTACTACCTTCTAATAAAGATAACCTGCCGAAACTCTCAACAAAAGGAGTCTACCAAATTGATTGTTCATGTGGAAAGGTCTACATTGGTCAAACTGGGCGCAACATAAAATGTAGATTAAAAGAACATCACCGAGACGCCAAGTCCAGAGCAGTAGATAAATCAGCAATCGCAGAACATCTACACGAAAAGGAAACACATCATCAACTTCGAGGAAGCTAAAGTTCTATCAAGGACTAACAACTACTATCCAAGGATAATCAGAGAATCCTTAGAAATTATAAAAAATAAAAACAACTTCAATCGAGAAGACGGTTACCGATTAAGCAACACGTGGAAATTAACTCTTCACAAAAACAAAGAAAACAAATGTCGCCACAAAATTAGTCGATACCAAACAGAAGATCAACCAACCATCGAAAACCAACCACCCGTCACTGATCGAACTCAACCAACCGTAACGCAACATAGGTATATAACGAGGAGCAGAAGACAACAACATCAGTCTTTAGAGTAACTTCTGAAGAAGCTAACAGAATGGTTAGCGAAACGTCAAGCAGAGAACGTAGGAAGGAAGGACGAACACGGCTCAACCCGGAAGATAATAATCTTAGTGACTTAAACAGTTACCGTCGAAACGACTATGGCTATTGTTTTTTTTACTAAAAAAGTTAGTACGTTAGTCCAGTGCATTTAGGAATTGACCCACTAATTTTGTATACATTTTTTCTCTTATCCTCCATTCTACAGGGTTTTCCTCGGTGAGTTTAACTCTAAGTTTGCCCACGCCTAAAACCAAGCCATTCTCCGCTATCTTGGATTTGGTGTTTTTTTTTGGAATTTTCATATCTTGCGTTCCAATTATAGCACAGTTCATAAACTTGGTGTTTTTGGATTCCTTTTGAGTTATATTTTCCAAAACGATATCCGACAAAAAAGTTATTGCTCTTCAGAGTCGACAGAATGACTTAAAAAAAAGTTTTTTTTCTTTTTTAGCTCCTATCTTTTTTTCAGTCCACCTGACGCTTTTCCGTGGAAGAACTTTATTAAAAATAAAGTTGTGATTTAACTTGTTTGGACTATTTTCTCTGGGGTTTTTTGAAAAGTAAAGTCTATGCGAACCATCCTGAGACAACTGAGTAACTCAAAGAAGAAATTGCACGTCAAATTTGTCAAATCCAGCAGCCCTTACTGCAAAATTTCATCATAAGAGTGCATACCTGCCAACAGAGCAACAGTGGCCATTTAACTGATATTTTGTTTCATGTGTAAATGTCATCACTACCTCCATACATATGTAGGAAAAAAATGTTAATAAAATATTAAATAAATATATATTTTTTAATTTTTTAAATTCAAGTTCTTGCTGAGACACCCTTTACTAGTACCAAAGATAATGAAGACGATTTGTCCCTTGCCCCGCACTAGTACCAGAAGTTACATTCAAAGTTTCTGATGTGTTAAAATAGGATAATTTGGACCTTCCTTCATATGAAGACGATGATAAAGAAGAAAGTGAATCTGACGTTGAAGAAAATCTATAGCAAAACATCAAGATTTAAACCAAGTTTCTCCAGACCATGCAACTAATGCTCTTAATACCGCTATTGCATGGTCGAAAAGTTCTGAAGTTGACTTTACCGATATTTTAGTACTTAAAAGATACAAAGCAGTGATGCAAAAAGAAACAAACAAAAATTTCTGATTTTTTTGTACTGAACTTAGTGCGTATACAGGGTCACTGGAAATTGGATACATTCCTTTGGAGATCTGATAGAACAAGAGGTAAGGAGTAAATTTAACCCTAATTTGTATTATACAAAACTCAATGGATTTTGAGATATTTCGATTTTCAATTTGTCTTAAAAAGTTGATGTTAATATGTTAAAATGTAATTTTCAAAAATTTACGCCAACTTTGTGGAACTTTTTGATGGAATACTTGCCCAACACTATGGTCTTCCGTATTGAATAAAAAATATCCCTTAGCATTTCCATCATGTGATAATTTCAAAGAAAAACTTGTACAAAATAATTTTTCAAAATCAGATGTGATAATTCTTTTTTTTTCAAATAATTCTCAACGCTTCTTGCGTACAAATTGTGTTAAAACTTCCTTGTTGCAATAGCTATCGAACAATCTGTGAATCTTACAACAAACCCTTAACAGTTCCAAAAAAATAGTAAAAATGAAGCAGTCGACGGAATTTATTTAACTGCTGTCCACCATTAGACCTTATACGTTTTCCATGTGAAGTGGGCGGATAAACAACTAAAGGTAGAATATGACGTTTCACTCGTATAACTTTTTGACAGTCTTAAGTTCATATTTGAAGATTCTTTGTTATAACTAGTTGTATTAAGTTCTTTAAGTTCGGTTTTGCAGATTTTCGTTGTTATTGTTGTTTAACTGAAATGGCCACTTATAGGAATGCAGAATACGCCGACATCTTATTTGTATACGGATATTGCGATGGTAATGCTGCAGAAGCTCGTCGGGAATATGAACGTCACTTTCCAAACCGTCGCACACCGAATGTTCGTGTATTTAGTACGACATATCGAAATGTCGCAGAAAATGGTTCAGTGAAACGTCGGCGAGTGGACGCCGGTGCTCCTCTCGTATATCAACCAGATGATGAGGAAGAAATATTAATCTATTTTGAGGATAGCCCAGGCACTTCAACTGCTAAAGTGGCGCGGCAAAATGGTGCGTCACAATGGAAAGTCTGGTATACGATACGCGGAGTTGGATGCCGTCCTTACTATTATACCCCTGTCCAGCGCTTAGATGAAGGTGATCCTGGAAGGAGATTAGAATTCTGCTGCTTTATGTTAAATTCAGATGCAGAGAATGAAAACTTCTTAACCAACATTTTATGGACGGACGAATCTAAATTTGATCGCGAGGGCATAACCAATTTTTATAACATGCATTATTGGGCGGAAGAAAATCCATATTTAATAAGGGAAACTAGTTTCCAAAGGAAGTTTTCAGAAAATGTATGGATGGGAGTTGTTGGCCGCTATTTAATAGGGCCTTACTTTTTACCTCAACATTTAAACGAAGAGATCTATCAAAATTTTCTAGAAAATCACCTGCAGGAGCTTCTAGAAGATGTTCCTTTAGCCGCCAGAGCGCGAATGATTTTTCAGCACGACGGTTGTGCAGCGCATTATAGGCTGACGGTACGGAATTTGCTGAATGAACGTTTCCCTAACCGTTGGATTGGAAGAGCAGGCCCAATAGTTTGGCCAGCGCGAAGTCCAGATTTAACTCCTCTGGATTACTTTGTATGGGGTCGTATGAAAGATATAGTATACACAACCCCAGTCAATACAAGGCTTGACCTAAGACAAAGGATAGTTGATGCTGCCGCATCCATACGGAATACATTGACCACCAGAGTGGCAAAAACAGAAATAAGAAGTCGCTGCCGTGCGTGTATACGTAATAGAGGCTCCCATTTTGAACAAGATTTATAAAAATTAAGTATTAATGTACTTATTGTTAATTTAATTTACAGCTGACTTCTATGTATATTTTTTATTCCATACGGAAAACCATAGTGTTGGGCAAGTATTCTATCATAAAAGTTCCACAAAGTTAGGGTAAATTTTTGAAAATTACATTTTAACATATTAACAACAACTTTTTAAGAAAAATTAGAAAATCGAAATATCTCAAAATCCATTGAGTTTTGTATAATACATATTAGGGTTAAATTTACTCCTTACCTCTTGTTCTATCAGATCTCCAAAGGAATGTATCCAATTACCAGTGACCCTGTATATGTAAATGTAATAATGAAGAATAAAATGTAGTCTTTTTTTTAATTACTGTGTGGCTTTACGATTTAGAATAAGCTAATATCTACATTTCGCTGACGTGAACAAGGTGGGTTTTCTGTTCACGGTATTCAGAGTCTTCTGTATATACATCGATGGCGGTGTCTCAATATACAGCAATGTGAAAACAAAAATTATGAAATGTTTTACTGTATATATGTTACTGTAAAATCCCGAAATACGGTAAGTGTTAGGTTTAACCAGAAAATCCTAGGATTTCCCAATATTTATGGTAAAAGCCCAGTGTTGGCTCTCAAATCGGACTTTTTCCAGTAAATCTTTGGATTTTCCAAGAGGCTTGGTAAAAGCTAATGTTATTTCAATTAGAGAGCGCGTTTCGGACTTTTACTAACTGATTTTGGTAAATCTTAACATTCCCCAGCGTGAGGCGGTAAAAATTGAAATGAAGGTAAACAGTACTAATTTTGTAAACTTTATTTCCACTTTGTAAACTTTTAAATGAACTTTGTAATAATTACAATAATTACTTGTTGCTACAAGGTAAGGAATTGTGGCACTTCGAGTTTTACTTCATGTTTGCTGCCTTGCAGAGGCATTTTTTAGTAGAACACTTCTTGAAACAATTACATTTTTTGAAACCCTGGCAGCCGAAAAATGATTGTTGCCGAACCGTGGTACGAAGACTTATCTCTTCATCAGGTACATCCTCAGGATGTATGAAGTTCTCGGCGCAAATTGTGAATTGATTAAGAGAGTACAGTGTATTCAACTGAGGAAGTCTTTCTTCAAGATTACAGCTATCATACTCTTTGGGTCGATTTTAGAACGGTCAACTTCTGGAATTTTGAATCTTACGTTCTGACCAACTTCAGGTTCGGGAAATTTTTCTTTAGAAGTTTTTTTCATTTTCTTTGCCTGTGATTCTAGTCATTCCCTGGCGGATTCGCGAATTTCCCTGAGCGTACACATTTTCTTCTGTGTGGCAGATGCGAGATCAAAGGAACTGTGCTCGTCAAATTCATCGTCATCATGAGGTTCTGTGTCAGCTGTTTGGGGGGCAATTTCCTCACTCTTTTTAGAAGTCTGACCTTCACCTGGTTTCGAGGTTGCCAAACCCATTTTCATTGGTACTCCGAACATGGCTTCATAGGGAGAACATTTTATTCCCTTGTGGTAGGCTCTGTTTTTTATGGCCTGAATAAACCGAATCCCCTCAGACCACTTGGACGTTTGGTTCGTTTCCATCCATGTTGCCAACATGTTCTCAACGTCCTAATTCGTTCTTCGGCCGAACCTTGAGACTGGCTATGCCTTCCATGTACAATCTTAATATCAGCCCACATGTCACACAAACCTTGTATCACTTTATTGCAAAGTTCACGACCATTATCCGAGTGTAGAATGCAAGGGGCGCCGAAAGTAGTGAAAATGTTAAGGAGATGGTAGGCGACCTCTTCTGCTCTTTTAGTGCGTAAAGCGCGTATAATGAAATTGGTGAGATGGTCTTGATAGACAAAAATGAACTTGAAATTTTCGCCAGGATTTAGATTGCATGTCAATTAAGTCAATTTGAGCTTGAGAGTTCATTTCACTGTGGACGATAGGCTACACCACTAACCCTTTCGTCATAACTTTCTGTTTTTTCTGACATGGCTCACACAGGCGTAGATAAAAGCAACTGACTCGGTTGTTACATTTTTGTATTTTCGGCTAGCTTCCTTAAGGGTCCGAGTCGGCCCTCCGTGGCCAGTACTGATGTGTGTGTCATGAATGACGAAAACAATTCTTCATAACGAACGTAATGAACAACGTCATCTTTCTCTGATGAAATCGGTGCAATCAACTTTTCTTCATTTCCAACTGTCATCATATCATACCATTTCAAACGTCTGTAATGAACACTCTTCTTACGCTCCACTGCTTTAGCCTGTTTCACGTCATTCAACAACAGAATAGGACTTGTCTGAACATGCTCTGCACTACATATACCAACTAGCCTAGGCAAGAGAGATTGGTAAAAGTCAAAAGTCCATAATTTACACTAGATTTTTCGGGCTTTTGCCAAATCGGTCAATCAATCCTAGGATAAACCAAATGTCCAACGGTAAAAGCCTGTTTTAGTATAGATTTTGGGGTTTTACCATAAATATTGGGAAATCCTAGGATTTTCTGGTTAAACCTAACACTTACCGCACTTCGGGGTTTTACAGTAACATATACAGTGTGTCCGTAAAGTATGGAACAAATTCATTTTAGCTAAACAAAAAATTTTAGGAAATAATCCTGAAACACGTCGATTTTTGATTTTAATTTACCGTATTTTAAAATAATAATCTAATATACAGAGTGAATTACTTTCGAGTAATGACGTCACCGTCATTTATTTTAAATAGAACACCCCCATTTTGTTTCAATTTTCGATTTCTCTAGCTGAGCTGATTCCAAAAATGTATCACATGTTGATTCCAGTTGGTACAGGGTGGACAAAAATACAATAGGTTTGTGTATGCTCATAAAGTAAGGCATAACATTCTATATTAGTTAAATTAACAATATTATCAAAAATACTTATTGTCTAGCGGACAGAATATGATGAAATACATGACTTTATAAATGTTCGAACTGCAGGCCATTTTTGATAATATTGTTAATTTAACTAATAAAGAATGTTATGCCTTACTTTATGAGCACACACAAAACTATTGTATTTTTGTCCACCCTGTACCAATTGGAATCAACATGTGATACATTTTTGGAATCAGCTCAGCTAGAGTAATCCGAAATTAAAACAAAATAGAGGTGTTCCATTTAAAACAAATGAGGTGACGTTACTACTCGAAAGTAATTCACCCTGTATATTATTAGATTATTATTTTAAAATACACTAAATTAATATCAAAAATCGACGTGTTTCAGGATTATTTCTTAAAATGGTCTGTTTAGCTAAAAATGAATTTGTTCCATACTTTACGGACACACTGTATAACAAATACCGACATGTAAAATATTCCGCTACGATTGGATCATAAAATACAATATTACGATTTGTAAGTACAGAATTGCACTATTAGTACTAAAAAACTACATTACAAACGTTTCCAAATTTTAATTGTTACACATACATCATAGTGGACATATAAACAATAAATTTATTTCCTTTTAATTGTGGACTAAAATAACTATTAGATATATTTTTGCAGATTACGACATTCTGCAGGTGGTATATTCGTACACTGTAACACCGTACCATCAAGTTGAGTTTTTAGTCAACCTAATACAACAGTATTGTAACGATACTATTTTTTATCGCCATCTTGTTTTATTGGCCAAATATGAATAGTAATAGCAATTGGAATGGGTCTTGGTAACATCGGATTTATCTTGCATTTCAAACGTATCACGCCCTCTTGAATGGCCCTTCTAAAATTGGGTAAAGTATGTAGGTTTTATAGTCCTGTAGTGATTTTAGTTATTTCTACTTTTCAAAATATTTTAAGTTTATTTAGTAAACTTAAATTAATAATAATATGATTCATTAGGTAGCTTAAACTCCTCTTTATTCAAATTTTTATACATAAAATTAACGTCCTACGTACTTAAGATTTATGATTTTTTGAAATGAATAACAACATCATTAATAAATTTGAATTTTATTTTCTATAAATTTGGAAGATAAAAATTGATGTCTTGATAAGTTAAACGAGAACATCATTAATTAAAAATTTTCGACTTAAATTCACGTCCCATGTATTTACGAGACAATAAATTTTGTTTGCATCACTTAACGATAACGTAGAAATCCAAATTGATGGATAACCGGTAATTAAGCGAATGAACAGAATCTGTTTCAAATGATTAATTATTGAACGATGCAGTTGCGATGCTGCAACCAAATATAAGCAACCGATGCTCGTCGTAATGAAGTTTAATGAATGATTTACGACCGCGGACTCTGTTTATTTTCAAAGCTTGTTTTGATTCCTACATTTTAGTTTCCTCCTTTATTTATTGATAGTTTGATGGTAAACAGAAGATAAATGTTTTTCTACTCGAGGGCTAAACTAATTGACAAAGAACAACCACCGTTGAACTTTATACAAACAATATGCTGTCATAGTTTCCTTATTTTATTTAACTAATGATTATATTATTAAGTTTTAAATTTCTACTTTGCGAAATTACGCAATGGATGAGGCCATTCTGCAAGTGTGAAGTATAGAGCCACTCCATGTAGTACGCGGACCTTAGATATTTTATCTTTAAAAAGTAGATTTATTCAAAATCAATTTTGACCATTCCTCAGTGGCTTAAAAATATTTTCAATTATACGGGGTGTTCCATTTTCATGGACCACTTGTCGACTTGACGTTTTAAATGGAAACTACGGTGACTTTATGTGTACGAGTCTTACGCAAAAATTGGTAGCTTTTGAGATATCGATTTTTAAACACATTTATGGGTCCAATACCGGCTTTCAAATATTTCACGTTTTTCAGGTATTATTTTAAATATTAAACTCAAATTTTATTCACTCTTAGGGCGGTAACAAGTTAAACTGTTCATGGTTTAAGAGTTGACATTGGTTCTACAGGGTCTGAAAAAAAAAATCAATACAAATAACTATTTTGTGCAACCGGCCGAGAAGATGTTATTTCGCGGACACCAGCCAGTCAGCTGCTATTCACTTTGTTATTTCAAATGAAACACTATGTACATTTTAGTTGGGAATCATAATCTTTTTTTGTTAAGCCTGTAGTATGACTATCTTTTTAGTGTTTTTGAGATAAAAATTCTTTTTTTGAAATTCTGACAGTTGGTTGACGTTCATAAAATAAGCTGTAATCCTACTAGACAATAAGTTGAAGTACAATTAATCCTGAATCTAATAATCTCTTTTCATAGATATTCTTTGAAATAAAAATCCTTGCTTGAAAACATTTTCTCAAATGACACTATTCAGCGTGAATTAAAATGTAAAAATTCAATTTTTGAAATGGTACTTCTGTTGTTCCGTAATTAAGAGTCCTTTCTACCCTTTTATTGCTAAAATCGTTATATCGAATCTCTAAGAAGTCTACTATTTTTTTTATAGAAAGAATGTTAAAACAAGGTCACGGACACGTTTGAAAAACTAGTTTCAGGGTTTTCGTTCTGCAGTGCTGCTTTACAGGGAAAAATTACATGTTTTCAAAGCGACAAAATAACACCCTTATATACAATTGAAATATTCTAAAATATTATTGTTCACATTCTACAATGTTCTTTCCAACTCAGTACAGACGCTTTTTTTTTTTTAATTCAAGAACAATTAATAAATTGGGAAGAATTTCAATATTTCACGACAAAAGCTGCAAAAACAGTCTTATTTTCAAAACATAATTATAACAAATCAAAATATTTTAAAGAAAAAAAGCTCCGGCATAAATTACGTAACAAATCCATGTTTATGATAGTGAAATCTAAAATTATTTTTATCAAAAACTGTAGCCTTGGGAGTGTCGCCCTTGACATAGGAATTTTATAAGGAATTGAAAGGTAGAGAGGACTCTTAAATAGGCGACAAAATTTGCTACAAAGTGTTTCTATACCTAAATCAAATTGTTTTAGAATTAGTTCCGAAAAACGAAAAATTTTAATTCATTATTCATTGTGTCGAGAATGCTCTGAATTGTTGCTATGGATAATAATTTTTTAAGGGTCTCAAAAACAGTAAAAGATAGACATGCTATAGGCGTAATAAAAACGATTTATAATTATGATTTCCATCTAAAAATATACATAGTGTTTCATTTGAAATAACAAAATGAATAGCAACTTCCGGTATAACCAAAAGCGTTAGAAATCTGAAAATATTTTATAATCAATTATACCTAATTCTAAAGAGTCAGCCAGAAAAATGTATACACTCTTTGTCAGACTGCATCAGGATATTGATATTGTCAATTGTTTTGAATTACGAGTATGTTATAGTATGGTCTTCGCTTCAACAGATGACGCACGATTTCAGCGGGATAGTGAAAAAACAAAATGGCTGCAGCACGCTTGACGTTCGAGCAGCGAAAGTGCATTCTGAAGTGCTTTATTTACCAACAGGAAGGGGCACCACCAAACTACCACCAAGGACATTGGATTGGACGAAGGGGGCTCACTGAGTTCCCTCCACGGTTGCCAAATCTTACACCTATGGACTTTTACTTGTGCTGAACTATGAAAGATAAAGTTTACTGACGTAAGCCACGCACACTGAAGGAACTTCGCCAGGAGATCATTGCGGCATGTGCAGCGATCCCCATTGAAACATTGACCGAAGTACATCTACAGTAACCATGTGCTGAACTGACGACAGTAGTACATGTGTGACCAGTATTTAAATTTAATACAAACAAATAATACATAGTTTTTGTTTCTTAAAGGGTGAATACATTTTTTTGGCAAACTCTGTATATTTATAAATTCTTGTTTTGGCAGAACTACGTAAACTTCTAATTAACGTAACATCCTGTATAGGTAAATGTAAAAAATAATACAAATACTCTGTAATCGAAACTGATGAATAACTTGATAAAATCAAATGGAACACCCTGTATATTTTTGTTCAAATCTATGTAGAATTAAATTCTCTACAAGTTTACTAGTGATATCTGTCTACCAAAACTCAACGGCAAGTCGTGGAATTTACTTTTTTTTATCAAAAATACACTTTTCATCAAAACATTTTTATTGACAACTCGAAATTATAAAATAGATCATCAAAATCAGAACAAAATTGCTTAACAAATAGCCGAAAGGAATATCTGAATAAACTGGAAATGTCACATACAAGAAGAATTTCTAATAAACGTGTCAGCATTCAAAATTTGTTTTTACCAGATGTATAGTGTTGTACGTGATAAGGGTGGAATTTGTTTTTTTGCAACACCTTATTTATAGGGGTTTTCAAAGTTCGAACTTTCTCTGCTATTTGTCCTACTCCAAAGATAGGATTCTCAACTGCTAATAACGATAACGTAGTCAAATTGCATATCCTTTTCAGTACAAACATGTTTCCTAGTATTTTGTCGTAGTTGGCAATTGTAGTATTTTTGAATCTCAGCTAGGGGATATAGTAGTAGTTCCGGATTATCTGCTTTATAATTATGAACTGCCAATTAACAACTTCTATTCGATTTGCAAGTGGAATAAACCATATTAACTAATTCTCACTCATTATTACTAATAATACAAAGATACAATAAAATTGTGATAGATTGGACAACTGCTAGCACAACCGTCACAGCAATAAACTTTTGACGTACTCATTTCATCGCCTACTTAATTTTTTTATGATAAATTTTGATAAAAACGTGTTTCATGGCCAATAGTAGATTTTTGGTAGACAAACATGTATAGCAAAATTGTAGAGAATTTAATTCTACATTCATCTGGCAAAAATATATAGAGTATTCCATTTGATTTTATTAAGTTATTCATCATTTTCGATTACAAAGGCCGATGTTAGCCCAATCAAATATATCTCGAAAAGCATCATTTTTTGAGTAAGACTCGTATACATAAAGTTGTCATAGTTTTTCACGTACATTCAGAATAAAAAATATATGTTTTTATTTAAAATGTCAATGATGACAGGTGGTCCATTAAAGTGAGACACCCCGTATAATTGAAAATATGTTTAAATTGTAGCCACTAAAAAATAACTACACGGACAGACTTTATGTATTGACAAAAACGTCGATAATTTCAACAGTTTGAGTTGTTTTTGTAATTCCGCCTCCATCCAGAAGGGTTTCAGAACAAATGCACAATTATTAATATATTTTTGGAGAAAACCCTCAACTTTACGTGATTTTACATTGTAATTTAAGGACGCTATTCTCGACATCAAAAAATTAATTCAATTTTGGTTTGTAGTCTCTGTACAGGAAATATTTCTAGTCCTGGTCCCTACAGAGATGATGGGAAAAGAGTAGATGAAATTAGTCTCATCCCCTGGAAAAAATGAAATTGTCTAACTTGGAATGTAACGTGTTTAGATACTTGAGCGCCCTCTCACTCAAAATGTTCAGCAGAACCATTTGGATATGTTTAGGCTTTAGATTTTGTTAATAATCTTGAAAACTGTTAGCCCTTAAGTAAGGTGGATCTATACACAGAGGATCGGATTAGCTAGTCAGCGTGGAAATGGTATATCTACTATGAGAACTGTTACTATTGATAAATAATTTTCTATATTCTCATTTAGATAATTGTTCCATTTTTTTCAATGCCATTTTAATACAAGTAAAATGTTTTTGAAATAAATAACTGCAATCATAATTTACAAAGGAAATAACTTTAGCTACGTTCTTTTATGCACGAATCTCAGATTATTACAGTTCACTTTAGGGTGACTCAGTTATGTTATTTTTTAATGACTCTCATTTTTTCCGATTGGAGTAAGTCGACGCCAAGCTTAGAAAACGGGTAGTTCTTGAGTTATAAAGTTGCTCAATTCAGTTGCATAAAAGAAAGCATATTTTGTCTCTATAAACTTCAAATCAAATGAGAACAAAATAGTTACTTTTGTACCAAAGAAGTTATAAAGATGTTAATTACCGAGTGCAAAAAAAAGCACTTTGAGAAAAGTCATGTGACCACTATCATGGCGGCAAATTTAAAAAATATCCCTTAAATATGTAAAAAGTGAGGTTAGATGACAAGATATTGAAAAATGCTTAAGAAAAAAGTTGTTCAGAATTAGATTATAGGTCTATGTGCAAATTTTCAAAAGAAAATAACGACTTTTCAAAAGTAACAGTTTTCCGGCATTTCTTCCGGACTTCATTGATTAGAAATTGTTTTAGCTTTCTGAAAATATATGGTTTCATATATTAATAAAGGAAATTATAACGATTTTTGAAAAACACTTCTTGATCAAAGTCACCTATGAACTTTTATTTACTGCGCACATTCGTTACTAGTTTTTTGACACTTCACGCAGTTGTTTCTTATAAATAAATGGCCAAAAATTTATTAATTTCAGTAATTAATTATTATTTTAAGCAAAGCTTTGAAACACTAAATCTAATCACATCTATGTATGTTTCGGCCATTTATTTATAAGACACAACTGCGTGAAGTGTCAAAACCTAGCTATGAATGTGCGCAGTAAATAAAAGTTCATAGGTGATTTTGATCAAGAAGTGTTTTTCAAAGAATCGTTTCTAATTTCCTTATTTGCCGAGATAAATATACGAAACCATATATTTTCTTAAAGCTAAAGAAAATCTCTAATCAATGAAGTCATAGCTAATGATGATGTAACTCGAAAACGAATTAAGCTAAAATAAATTCGCCACTGAATTTTATATAAAAAAATGCACAAAAAATATTTTGATTAAAATAAAAAATATTCACAAACAAAAAGGTTATGATGCTTTAAAGAAAACGGCATAAAAGGCAAAACACTCTGTATCTCCCAAACTAGTCTAGATATCGAAGTGGTGTTTGGACCATTGAGTGTGTCTCAAAAATCGGGCTAAAAGTCCCGACCACGGTTTTTCCCTATCAATTCGCGAAATACCTGAAACCCCCCAATTACATCGAAAATAGGACACCATGTACATAAGTAGTTTTTGGTGTTCGAGCGTTAATAGATAGGACAGTACTTAGTTTTCAGCGAAGAATGGAAGACAAAATGAACTCCGAATTGATAACAGTTGCTGGACGTGCTCACAATGAACCAGATTACAGTATCATCTTGTGTGGTGTCCTTGACAACAAAAGGGGCTCCACTGTAGATTTCAATTCCAACACTGGCGACCTTCACAAATCATATCCAGACCTAGCTTCGTTATGTTAAGTAATTTTCGAGTTATTATCCATACGCCAGCATAACCATCATAAGCGAAGAGAAAAAAAGATGTACTAACAGGAGGTGAAAACTTATTCTCTTGTTGTACGGGATGCTTTTACTTAAGTTTATACTAAATAATTAATACATGTGTAGCTGTTCTAATTTCAGATGATGTTGCACCTTTAACAGACAGATGAAAAATAAGGAAATGCGTCTTTTCAATCGCCTAATGGGAAGATTTTTCCGATCCGGCAATATGAAGTTAATAAAAGTTCTTAGAAAATTCATAACACAAAATTAAAACAGTTTCTTCCCCACCGCATAAGTGTAAACGCAGTTGCCTATACTCTAAGAAGAAATTGATCCACAAATCAATTTTTAATTACGAATTTTCGTTTATAAATAATACCGTCACAACACAATTTATTGTGTTTTTAAATAGAATAATGATGGAAAGGGCCAAATACCACAGCTGAAATAACTGAAAAGTATATAATATTAAATGTTGTAAAACCTCTCTACTTAAGTTTTTACCAACCTCAAAAATACTTCGATACGTGTTTCCTTACAATATTTTGCACTACACAAACCAGCTACCATATATTAATGTTAACACACTTGAGTGCAATATGTTTATTTCAGATGCCATCGTAGTATTCGATTGACAGGTAACAAATTGACAGTAGGAATTGACGTTTAAAAATTTCAAAGAAAACGATACTACAGCCGCATGTAATAAGGAAGAAAACTAAAATTGAATAATTTGTGTTTGATATACAACTTCACTATTATAGGCATGATATAGTCAATGATGCCTTTGACGTTATGGTCAAGATTTCAAATTTGAATTTGTAACCGGTTGACATTGTATCCTAGACCTAAATTTAAGTTTTTTTTCTAAAATGCTTAATAAGCAGAGTGCTTTAAATTTATTAAGCGCTGTAAAATAATTTAACGCACAAGATTTGTATTAAATTTTTGGCCAACAATTTCTAAATGGTAAAAATCTAAAATTAACAGATATTTTGCTGTCAATTGCCAATATGGGTTATAAAGTGAACTGTAATTCAGAATACACAAGATGGCGCTAATCATTTACATGAAACTAAAAATATTCCAAATCAATTTATTTTTTACCATTTAACAGTAAAAAGTTTTGTAATTGTTGATTTAGTTTTTTTTGTTCTATAAAAAGATTTTTATTGACAAATGTACCTTAAGGGCAAACAATTTGGGTAATTTGCACTGTACGTAATCATGACGTTTCAGGGTTTGTAGTTTCAATGTTAATTTGATGTTTACACGTCAGCAAGTAAAAAAATACTTTTTGGCCTCTTGATCTGTAAAGCATATTTTTCAGTTGTTCATACTTGTCTTGATTGATTTTAAAAAATTTACTTTACACCTCAAAACTCAAACAAAACTTTCGCACCGTAAAATCCTGCTTTCCACACTCTAATGTAAATAACTATTTTATAAAAGACACATATAGATATGTATAGCCAAACTTTCAAGAAAAATTATAAATGTTGATTTTGTTTGAAATGTCCTTAAATATACTAAATAAACAAATAGATTTTCAAATGTATTTTGTGATTAAATAAATAATCAAATACTTCTATAGAACTTAATAGATGTATGTAAAAAAATCAACTTAATTAATATAAAAGTAATACGATAATATAAAATGTGGACCTCTATAGTTTAATTAAAAAAAATTTTTTCATCAGAAATTTATAAATAACTTTTACTTATTAGGGTAGATTGTGTAAGTATAATGTTTTTTCATGCAGCATGGTACCAGGTGACTCTCCTTTATTAAATTTACCTCTTACTCAAGCCTCCCTACATAAAAATTAATTTATTATTTTAATAAGACAACAAATTTAAAATAATTATTTTTTCTTTCTTAACACGTTTAATATTTTTTCAATCAAAACTTTCACATTACCGAACTTAAGTGTTTGCTGGTTCTTTAAGTTTGCCTGTAGCATTTAATTTTTTTGCATATCAATTCGACACCCATTTAAATGGGTGTAACACGAAACCAATAAATTTTGCTTTTAATTTAGAGTAGACGGATTTTTTTTTATAATTCGATCCTGATCTTTGACCTGAAAAATTTGTAAGTATCAAAACACACTCGAATAAAACCTAATTAATTTTTTTTTGACGAAAACGAATAGCAGAACTCAGAAGTCGAAACTAATTTGAAAAGTCCATTAAACGTCGCATCCATTTTAATAGTCGACTAGGTTTTTTTCGTACTTGACGTACTTAAAAAGTAATTAACGTATTCGTATAAATGCATTTTAGTTTGTTTAACAAGTTTAGCCCAGCCCAACTTATACAACATCAAATATGTTTAACGTAGTAAGTTAAATTGGCATAACCTACATTAAGGACCCTAATATAACCCCGACTAACTCCCTAAATTGAACTAATTAAACTAATCTAATTTAAACCTTGATGTACTTTGTCGATCAACTTTGTGGCAATTACGAGAAGATTACCTCTAAATCTGAAACATTAACGGCTTAAGGTTTGGGTTAATGTATATTTACCTGCAAATAACGAAATAAGTTTCTTTTGAGTAACGTCGTCGTAGAACATGATTAATAAATTTATAATTTACACTCTGTTTAAGAATTCTGTAAAAGCGCTTCAGAATTATTTTAGTAAGTTTTACTAGAATTTTTTTAAAAATTGTAGTTAAATGCACCTTTATTGTGTATTTAAAAAAGTTGTGATTGCCTTTACGTAATGTCGGCGGTAGGTTGTGGTAACACAGCATAATAAACAAACAGCAGTTGTATCTTGGCTACTAAACAGTTCGGTTTAATATTAGTAGGGAAACGATATAAACCGATTTAATTACCATTTTGGGGAAATAATTAATTTAAATTGATTATCAAAAGAAGACGTAGGTTTAGATAACTTTTCTATACGCTCTGAGTTGGTTTTGTTGGCTTTGGGTTGGTGGAACTGCTGATCAACATCATGATGCAGCATAATGTGTACATGCAGCTCTTATTCCTCGTGTTGCCTAACGTTATGCAGAAATTCATATCAAAGTAATTTAGCGTAGGTTCTTTCTATCTCGTTGTACTTTCCCATGCCAAATACTGACCTAGGCCATTATCAAAATGAAGAAGGACCAGTTCCAGTGTGTCCTACAAGCTGACAAACAGCGAGCGCGTATAGTCACTGCAAGGTAATCGCTGCACACTTTCAATGCTCTACCGGAGGAATAATCTCAAGATAATAAAGAATAATACGTAGACGAAACTGAATTGGTTATGCATAATAAATAAAATTATTAAGCAAGAGATAGTTGGTGTCACCACCTTATGGACAGTTGCCATGTACAATTGACAAATGAAGAAAACGGACACCTTTCATTTACAGTTTAGGCAACTAAACTTACAATGTAATTCAATTTGATTATTTTGGCAACAAAACAAAATGGGTATAATGATAAAGAGGTAATAATAATAATAATAATAACCATTTATTCATTTACATAATACATGTATAAATACACAACAGAAAAATAAAGTACAGGAAAAAAAAACATGAATAAATGTGACATAGAAAAAATGGAAAACCGAATAATTGAAAATAAATTAATATATAAAAAAAGAAGAAATCAACAGAGTGAGCATAGTTCCAGCTAAGTTCCAATATCATGAAATTTGACGCTGTGAACATATGCTTGATTATATTGAAAAATCTGAGCAAAGAAATTCAGAAAAAAAACAAATTGTTTAATATTATTATTGATTATATACGATAGCTCCAGTGATGATTATAAAAAACTTAACAATGTTGTATTTAAAAAGGATTAAAAAATGTTAAATTTATAATGAAGTTAACTATTTTATTTACTCAACAATAAAGAAATTTGTTGTCTTGAATTAAAAACAGGAATTTTTTAATCAATTTTTTGTAGCTGTACGTAGATAAATTTTGCTATAAAATCAAAATCATAATATTGCAATGTAAAATTATAAACAAGTGGAATGTAATATAAGAAATTAGATTGATCTACACTTTTTCTTGCTGATATTACGTACGACAGATTATTATCTTTCAGTCTAGTATCATATGAGTGAGTGGGAACACAAATATCATTGTACCTAGATTTATGCAAAAACTTTGATATAGATATAAAATACAATTGTTTTACATCAAAAACATTTACTTCTCGAAACAAAGCTAGCTAGAAAAAAACAATTTTTTATTGTAAATAATTTTCAATATAGTAATTTCTGTGTTATTTCTAACTTTGATAGATGAGTTGTCAAAGCGCTTTACCCCAAATAAGTATTCCATAACTCAATGAAGACTGGATAAATGCAAAAATATAGTATACCCAAATTTTAATTTCAAATGTATGTTTCAGAGTTCTAAATAACGGCAAATACTTAGTTTTTACTATAATTTAAAGTTAAACAGTTGTTATCTAGCCAGTATTTTATTGCTGATAAGCTTAGTTGAAGCAGATAACATAACATAATCCCAAGTGGAACCACTGATATACAAAACTGTGTCATCAGCATACGTTAAAATGTCCACATCATTGAAAAGAATCAATAAATCATTGATATAAATATTAAACAAAACTGGCCCAAGAACGCTTCCTTGTAGGAACTCCACATTTAATTTTAAGGGATGTACTTATTTTATTATTTACTCTAACACATTTGATATCTGTCCCTTAGATAACTCTGAAAAAATGTAAGGATTGTACCACGGATACCAATATGTTCAAGCTTATCAAAAAGGATAGAATAGTTGACACAGTCAAATGCCTTAGCTAAATCTAAAAATACAGCAATAGAGCATCTAGAATTATCCATATTTTTATAAAATTTTTTGTTTAGAAAAGCCAAAGCATCTGTGTCTCTATCTTCTCTAAATCCGAATTGACAAGAAGATAGGATACTAAAATTTTGTTAAGAAGTTTACCAGTTGAGTTTTATTATTTTTCAAAAAGTTTTGAAATATTAGAGCACAATGCTATAGGTCTGTAATTAGTAAGTAATTCAGTGGCTCCACCCTTGTGAAAGGTATAATTATTGTATCTTTATAAGCTCTAGGAAAATAACCTGCCTCTAAACATCTATTAAAATAATTGACAAGGTTTAGAAATAATAGTAGCACATAGTTTTAAAATTTTGTTACTAATTCCATCAGAACCAGTTGAGTTGATAAATGTTTGATGTTAATGTAGTCCAATACAGGATTCAGATGTTTTATCAACCTAATGAACGTTTTTTAATACAAGGATAAGAAAACTCACCCATCAAATTTAAATATTCTTCCGCTAAACGATCGTATTTTAAGATATCAATATTTGTATCCTCCGCTAATATTTCAAAATTACTTTGCATATGATCCCTCATATATTCTTTGAGAGAAATTAAAAAATCTGTAGTACAATAAGAATGAGAATCTATATATTGAGGTAATGGCAACTTTAAGATGGTTTTATTTTATGGTGATTCCCAAAATTTAAAATTCTTTACATCAATAACCTTATAATTTTTGTAAAATATTTTTCCTACAATAGACAATCACTCCATCACTTTTATTTATATGACTATGATTGTGATGGAGATCATAATTATCTAAATTAAAAGTTGAAGATCAAGACTATACCAAACTTCCAGATAAAACTATTACGTCAAATATATTATCAAAAATGATATATATTCTTGCAGAAATTAAAATTTTGGATATGCTACGAATCATTAGTATAGAAAAATACAAATATTAGTAATATATTTAAATCAAATCAGAAATTGACTTATAACAAATATCTCTGTTATTTACACTGATGCTATCTATGTCCAAGTATTTCATCAATAAAATCCAGCACCAACTGTTCTTCACTGTATCAGAACCCCGTCTCATAAAATTTAAGTTTTTTTTTTAGAAAAATGTGATAAAGAGGTGTGTTTATAAAATGGGTGTCATTTTGGTGTATTTGTTGTAAAACTATCTTAAAATCTAAATTAAGGTTCACTCACTGTGAAATTAATAGATATTTCTATTCTTATCAATGAGTATTTATACATATGTTGTTTTAATTTTATCGTAACAGCGTTAACTGTAATATTTTTCTCATGCTGTTCTTAAGTGTTGCTTTATTTTCTATTAGTTAGTGATTGGAGTAAAGAAACTTTTGGTTCTGATCTCCTACTACAACATTTCTCATTGTTGATACCGTTTGATCTCGTTCTTAAAAAAATCCTGACCAAATTCCAAATTGTTCATCGTTTAGAGTATGTAGTTCATAGATATACTGTTTGTTGCTTGAATACACACTTTGGTCGTTATATTCCAATGTTTTAGACTTCTGATTTTTTATTTTGGGATACAAGATTATAAATTAAATTAGTCTAAAAACTTAAAGGGTTGTTTTTATCATAAAGAAATGAAGTCAAGAAATACCACTTGAAAAGAATATCAACAAAATGTAGACATAGGAGACTATTGAAACTACACTAGCTTTAGAAGGTGGAGTTCTTATTCTTCATCTGATTTTGAGTCAAACTATTAAAGCATAAATTGTTTCATTTTTGATACTTTTATGAAGACCGTCGTTATCAATTAAATCTAAAAAGTGCAGAAAAAGGTCAAAATTTTAGAAAAGTTATTAAAGAAAATGGTCCCCTGCCGAGTACAATTTGTTTTATTCTTTCAATGTTATTGTAATCTAATGATGACAATTTTGTAAAAATTTTGGGCGGTATACATGTTATTTCATTACGTTGATTATTAGAAAATTGCGGTCCAAATTTGGTTCTCCGGGAACAAAAGGTGTAGACGTCCACTGCGCGCAGAAGTGAAAGGCTGACGGAATAGCAGTTGACATGTTCTGGCACACGCCCTTAACAACAATAATCATCATAAGAGAAAAAATTGCAGTTATAGAGTACTACACAAACAGGAATGTTTAAATGGACGGCATAAACTGGTACCGACCTACAAAAAAAATTCAAATTATAATTTTACAATTTTTCTGTTATACAATTTTTCACCTTGTTTCTAATGTTGACTCCGCTTGAGCAGAGTATCACAGGCATATCTTGCAGTTTAGCAAACAACAAAAAAATATTTTGCTAAAAAACATGCAATGTGTTCATCACTAGTAATTGCATAAAATTGTCTTTATTAGATGACAATTAGCATTGAAAGAATAAACTAATTTGTGCTCAGTAGAATTTTTTGACATTTTGTGTCATTTTCTAAATTTTAATTGATAATAACGTTCTTCATAAAACTACCAAAAATGTTGTTTTACTTAATAAATCAGATGGAAAAAAGAACTCTATCTTGCTAAAAGTTGACACATAAAAAAAATATTACACATTAACCCTGTTAGGATAAAATTACACCCAACAGTTAAATACTATGGACACGAATACAACATTTCCCTTCTTATCGACAGTGAGTGAGTATAATATATTATTTTACTATTTTTATATTCCAAACCACGCCCAGTTTCTAAAAACACCTCTCTATTATTATACCCATTTCACTTTGTTGCCAAATTTATCAATTCGATTACTTTAGTAAGTTTAGTTGCCTAAAACTATAAATAAATGGTATCCGTTTTCTTTTGCAGATTGTACACTAAAAACAAAAAAAAGGAGAAGACGGTTTATTTAAAATAAAGTTTTTATATTGTAAAGTGAGCTTATGAGTATCGCTAGTATTTAATAGTAGGTGGTTTAATACCTTCAGTTGGGATTACCTTTGTGAATAAGATGTTCTATACATTATACTTTTTTTTGAAAAAAACGCTAAAATACAATTAAACTACTTCTTATGTTTCAATTTTTTTCTATTAACCTACCAATAAAGATATAATAATTATCTATCAATGTACTTCAACTGAAGGTTTCATAAACATTTTCTAATAAAATTTTCAAATCATTCTTCAGAATTAAGAGACCACCGTCTACAACCCAGCAAACTCACGGTCCGCGCGCCTCTATCCAACCCTTATCCTTATCCTATTCGGAGTCATAAGGTTATGTTGGTAACACATTGTTTCCGTTTGAATAGTTTTACGGCCCCATCGTTGCTACTAGTGGTTCATTTACATATCGTTTTGCAAATTACAACCTGTATCTAATGTTGTCTCGACTCTAGGACCTCTTTACTAGCGGGGTTCTTAAACCTTTGAGCAGTAATACGGCTCCAGGAAACTGTGTATTCTGCTATCGCAGTGATGAATGTAGAAAATTATTGTTTTTTTTGGCATATTTATTAAAGCAATATCTTGTACAGATGTAGATATTCTGGCAAACGTCCTACGGTACTTTTTGTGTAACTACGTCCCTCACTCAACTCCTAGACGATCTGTGCTTTCAAATAGGCACTATTATGAGGAGGCATTTTCACAACACTAAAAATTTTGAATTATGGTTAAATGTGACATAGTATTGTATATTTTGCCATTCTAATAGTAGTTAAACACCATTAACTCTACACTGGTACTATAATGCAGCAAATACATTTCTATTGTAATTTTAACTTAAGCTTCAAGGAAAAAATAGATCCATAATGAGCTTAATCTATAAGTTATTACTGTATGTATTAAGTTTACAATAGACTTTTCTAAGTGGTGCAGGTGTAATGCGTGAAATGTTTGAATACAACGAGGAACTGGTAAGCTTGTAAGGATTAAGTTTACAATAGATTTAAACTTTTCTGAAATCTAAAGAACAAAACAAACGGGAAACCAACAACAAACTTTTTCCTTTGCAATTATTTTGCTAATAACCTGTTAGAAAAGAAGTATGTATTTGTTTATCAATTTGATATAAAACTGAACAGCAAATGTTTAGCAATAGAATTTTATAAAAGACCATAACACAACACAGAATTGTATATTTCGTCAGTGTAATAGTAATTAAACAATAAATCTCAAAAGTAGTGATGTAATGCAGGAACAGAATTTCTGCAGTTACACGTAATGAGATAACTGATAAGCTATTATTGAAAGTATTAAGTTTACAATAGAGGATTTAAACTTTTTAAAATGTAAACAATTAAACAAACGGGAAAACTGACGGTGTTTATTTTGTAATTATTTTATCAATGAAATGAAACAACAAAGACAAAGAGGAGATACTGTTACTTTTTGTAAATCTTTTGCATGAAAGGTTTACATAACACCAAAGCATAGCAGAATCAACTTCAGCCAGGCAAACCTGTCGACAAAAGTCTAGCTAAAAGTTGATGTTCACAATAAATATAATCAATTCCTACAAAAAAGGTAGATAGAGCTTTAATTATCAAATTCTATCGATATTGATAGAGTTTTTTTTCTAAATAATATAGGTTTAGATGTCATTTCAGGGACCAGGGACGTAAATCCCTTTCTGCTGGGAGTATTTACCAACCATATGC